>OX442332.1:15016072-15351669 GCA_949358125.1 Idaea dimidiata
GCCCGACACAAGAAAGAGAAAGAACTCGAGACGCAGAAGATCCTGCGCGAGATCAGAGAGAAGCGCGCGCGCGAGCAGGCCCCGCCCCCCGCGGTGACGTCACCCGTCTCGCTCGGCAAGGACCGCAGCCGCTCGGGCACGCCCTTCTTCCCGAGTCTCGACAACATAAAGGAGACGATTGCGGACGCCGCGCCCCCCTCGCTTGACGATTCCAAATTAACGCGACCCAAGAGCTACCCGGTGAAGGCGTTAGACTCTATCGAAGAGCCCCAAGATACCGCTGGAGTTGAATCGTGCGCGGACGAACACAAGCGCGAGTCGCGTCTCATACGGCCGAAGAGTTATCCAACAACTAGCCCCTCACCTGAGAAGGTGTACGTCCCGCGCGCACCCGACGCGACGACGGCGTCCTCTAGAGACGTACCTCTGTCTTTACCGAAAGACGTCTCGGCTCGAGCGGCCGATAAACCCGATATCGAAGTCAGTTTCAGTATTACTTTACCGAGAAAGAAACCAGACCCGAAGCCGAGTCCTATAGATGTTAACGAGATGAAGCCTGACACCGATAGAAAGTCGTCTAACGGCATTTTAACGTTAAATAAATACCATGTCGTTACTGACGCTGATGTCGACGAGAGCGAGCGATCTGAGAGGAAAATTAAAAACGGTTCGGCCGTCGCCAACGGCACGCTACCGGAACCTGCGACGGCTCGTTTAGACGATACGAAGTCTAAATCTACCGGTCTTACGATTAAAAAGGAGGACAGCAAAAAGACCGTCGACTCTGAGTCCGGAGAAAAGAAAGGAACGATTAAGAAAAAGATTATTCGAAAAGTTTCGTCGAAATCGAAAACCGACCTGAGCGCGGGCACAGACACCGGCGACGGTAAAACTGACAAGAAGAAAGTCACTAAGAAAGTGAAGGAGAAAGTCGTAGACGAGGATAAATCTGCTAGTACCGTACCGAAAAAGAAAACGATGTTACAGTCGATAGGGCATAAATTAGAGAAATTAGCTTCAAGTAAATCTAGCTCCCCGGAGAAGCTAGCAGATAACGTCGCAGAGACTAAAAAAGAAGCAGCGAAACTAAAGAGGACGCAGAGAGAGCAATCAGTACCGGTCGCGGCCGACCCTCCCACCACCGAGTCGAACCTCATCAAACGAGCCGTCACACTGACCGATGTCGCCGCTCTAGAGGTCGAAACCGCGACCCCGCCTCCTAACAAGACGACTGTGTCCAAAGTCTTAGGCCTATTTAGAAAATTCGAACCGAAAGACAAGAGTAAACCCGTCGTAGAGAAGTCTCAGAGTGTCGATACGGGCGACCTCAGCTCGGCAACCGAGCCGAGCAGTGATCTCACCGATCCAGACAGAGACAAACCTCGCCGACCGACCTCGTTGCTTCTCAACGGTCTCGGTCGCAAAAACAAATACGGAAGAGCCGCTAGTGACAGCGTTACGAATCTCGAAGACAAACGAACGACGCTTAAAAAAGAAGACACCAAAAACCCTAGAAACAGTTTAAAGTTAGATTTCTCTAGACTGCCAAGAGTAAAAAAAATAGTTCCTAGTAATTCTGTGATAGAGCCGCAAATCATGAATACGTCCTCCGTCGATGATGAGACTGAAAAGAGGGATATATCGGAGAAGATTGAAGGCGCGCGCACCGTCACGCTAGAAAGTATTCTGAATAACGGCGACTCGTCGAGTCGCAGTCGGTCACGGAGCAGATCGACTATATCGAATTCAGAAGTCAAATCCGATCTCAGTGCAGAAATCAAGTCTGAAAGATATCCTATATCGCCATCGGATAATGGATCGTCGCATCCATACAGAAATCACGAATCGACGACGCCCGAAAAAGAAGATATAGTCGACAGAATACGAAGGAAAAGCTTCTATTCGAGATTTAACGAGAAAAAACAGAGGAGAAAGAGTAACTTAGTAGGGCCGGGCGCGGTTGAATACGATCCCCTAGCGCGGATACAAGCGCCACCGACGTATGACATATCCCCGACGTCACCGGTGTCGTACGATCTCTCCCCTTCCGCTGGCTCTGACTTATCTCCTTCCACGGAACGATACAGGACTCTACTCGCAGACCTCTCCGTTCCTCGACCCAACCTCAAGTACGACGGTTACGGGCTCAACGATAAAATCGATACGTACCGATCCCTAGACCGCAACGACTTCAGAAAGTATCCGGGAACTAGGAGCTATTTAGATTACGAGCAGCCTTTGTCGTACGGTGCTCAGAGATATTCGAGAACTAAGTCGCTATTGGACAGTTCGGACGGTACGGAGGATATCCTAGCTCCCGTGATGCGAGACCCGCTCAAGTATAATAGAACTGTGTCGATGTATTCGCCCGGTAACTACGCCACGTACAGACCGAAGCGGACCGCTCACAACCCCGCCATTATACTCAAGGAGAGCGAGAAAGAACCTAGCCCCGAAAACGTATTGGAAAAAATAAGACAAAGGAAAAAAATATCGATCAGCGTCACGAGAAAACCCGATTCCGATAAAGAATCACTACCGAGGTGTGTATTACTCACATGTTTATGTCACGTCATTAATTCAAAATAACTCCCCCAAACTTTTTAAATATTGTGCACGCTTCATGCTTTTGAATTAAACGATAGCACTAATGCTTTGAGATTTTAAATCCCATAGATTTAGTATTTTCTTTTAGAAGTTCCAATTGTAAAATAGAATGCATTTTCATTGTAGATAGCGAACAATAACTGTAAAAATATCGAAATAATTCTTCGTTCATCATCAGTCAAATATCAAGAACGAACATGATTCTTGGACATTAAAGTAGATTTGAATATTGGAGCACATCATTTTGTTGTCACAAGTCACGATCAGTCGTTAGTAATAAAGGAATATCGTCAATACACATGACAACAGCTACACATAATAACGGTATTGTTTACAGATCCCCTGTCCCATCTAAAGGCGAAAGCGACGGTACAGAATGCTCTGAAAAAGCTGACTGAAAGGAACTACTGATTATGACGGATAATTTGTGATTTTATGTAGGCATTTGTTGACAGTTTCTGTATCGCAATATTATTACTACTTTCACTTGTTTTTTATAACACTATTCCGTTGGTTTTTATCGAGGCTGTACTTATATTCTTGCCAAACATAGCTCATGTAGGTCACAGTGTAGGACAAAAATATGATCAAAATTAGATGACGCTTTAGAAACAGTTGACTGCCGTATCACATCTATGCACAATTTTGCACTGATATTAGTAAATTAGATGGGTGAATGTCGTTCTACCTTGGTGTTAAGAAGCCAGCGGAGGCAAAATTTTCCATACGCCAGGTTGCTAAATATTCTACCTTGGCGGTTCTCTTGTTAGCCCGTTAATTTGCCTCACTGTAAGGCAAGGGCGTCTTCTAACATTAGTTAGGAAGTGAGACGGTGTTAAGGCCGCCGACTGTTCAGAAAGCTGCATTTAATTCTGAGCTTACGTATGTAATGTAGGGTCATCGGTTGCGAATGCTTCATTGTAAGACTGTCTCTTGTGGCAAAGCTATACACGAGTCAATTTTGTTTTTGAATCTCTACTCAAGTATTTGTGGTCGTTTAACTAAATTAAAGTCACGATGTCACAACGTAATTTTTTTAAAAGGCATCCGGGCGTTGAATTTTCCTTACAAACCTACTATCAAAATAATTTACAAAAGTCGTCTTTACACGTGATAATCGAATTCAGAGACATTGTTTACTTTGCTATAAATCATGCAACTAAACTGAAATTTCGACACAATTTTCATAAGCTGTAAAGATTATATGTTATAAATTATTTTGGTTTGCACTTGTGGAAATTCAACCTCAGCAGGCCTCTTAAGTATTAGCTTTAGATTTCGATCACTATCTTCGGGCCACGGAAGGGTACTTATAGTACGGGACGTTCCGAGTAATTTTTAATCGTATATTTGTTATTAAAATTATTAGAAACTACGAAATTTTAAAGTCATACTACATTTTGTAGCTTCAATTTTTCATGACATGCTGTGAAAACTAACCGCGGCAAATATAGTATTATGAGCTTTTTAGGCTGAACACTTGTTAGTAATCGTAACGATATATTTTGCAGAGTGTAATTTTTGTTAAGTATTTATTGTAAATTGATTCTTATGTGCCTTTATGAAATGCAAGTGACTGGATTTGATATAGTCCATTTAATCTTCAAGCCAAAGTTTCTTCGGGCAAGTCTTGCATAAAACCTGCACGGTAATATGTTACATTTGCCGTACAAGTTACTTGTATACAAGTGATTGTTTTATTTCACTTGTATGCCAGTTGCGTGCAATTTGAAATGTGACGTATTGCGCGCAAGGTGCATACAAGTCTTGCCCAATAGAACTCCGGTTTTAGAGACAATTACACATTTTAGTGTGTTTGCACAAATTGTTTGATCAATATTATTTAATTAATTGTATTACTATCCTTTAATGATTATCGTTTTATATTTGACCCTAAGTCAATTTTAATGTTATCCATCCATAATGAAATAGTATTGGATGCTAAGTCACGTAACAGTTATCGAATAGAATGGTGCTTAGAAGATTTGTTTAGAGTATTTATAGTTCAGAAAGCATAGTCACAGTAAGTGTAAATGTTTACGATTGATCTGCATTCAGATACAATTAGTTACGGATCTGCACAGCTCGAATATTCTTTCCTCTTTGGCATTAAAGCTAGCGTCTATAGGTGGACCACGTAACTGAAAACCTGTGATTGCGGAAATATATATTGTTATTAATATTTAAGAGAAATAAAATAGTTAACTATACTTTTTATCAGAAATTAACCTCTAATGATTGAATGTAGGTACAATAGGCGACCTTATCGCTAAAAGCGTTATCTTCTAGGAAATCTCTTAAGACGTTTTGGTGTCCATTATAACTAGAACTTAAGCGATAAAAAGGTGCTGAAGTTACGTGTTAGGTTTTGGCAATATAGCATCGATAATGTGGTTATTATTACAGCTGCTATGTTGCGAAAAGATGTACAAGGAACTTATGTAGTTGACTTAATTTTTAAGACATGTTTGATAACCTCAAACCTACCCCGCGTCAAGTTTTTTACTTACTTGGTCCAACTGTAACTTTGTGTAAACTCTAACACGTAGGGTATCTCAATTCGTTGCCATGTATAGGTATTCAGTCGAGTTCATAACGCCGAGAGGCCCAGATCGTTTGCAATATTATTTAAAGCAATAATTTTACATTTTAATAATTCATTTTATTTATTCTTATTAGAATTGAGATTATTTATTGCGTGTGGTGACTTTTAATATTTTTCGTGTCGTTCATAGTTTACTATGATGTGAAGGAACTGTGATTTTAAGAGAAATATTAAAGTTTCTATTACACGCGTTTTGTATTGAATGTGAATAAATTATATAGTTAAAAATATTTACTTTTTTATTACCATGACCTAAGTTTTTAATGGATCAGTCAGGTTTCATTTCAATATCCGTTTACCCGTTAATATAATAACTGTATTCTTATAGTAATGAGCAAACGGATCTCTTTTAATTGTTATCGTGCTGTCTTTGGAGACGAATTATTTAGACAAGAATCTGACTTCGAAGGCCTTCCTTTGACAGACTTACAAGAAAGTAAGTCTGTCTTTACTATCAAGCATTGATTTTGTGTACCATTTCTTCCTAATCAAAGTTAAAAAGAAAAACCACAAAAATAAATCAAATAAAAACTTTTTATCATTACGAATAATAATTTTATTATAATTACATTAGTAATACTAATAAAACATTGACAATAATTATTGCCTGAGACAGTATTATGAAACTACGCTTCGAGTAGCTTCAGGTCTGTATAGTGGGGGAGGTCTTGCGCCGCCAGTCCCTCGAGGACGGTGTCGACGGAGGTGTCCGGGAACCGTTCCACCCACGACGCGACCATGCCTTCTGCGCTGGCTGGGTACCGCTTTAGTTCTACCTCGCCGTCTGGGAAACAGAATTATACGTCAAAGTTGTGGTTTTGAATACCAGTTGACCGCGCACACCTAATAAAAATTTGGGGTGATCTTGCCAACATTACAAGAGCCTATCGTAATTTGAAATTATAGTGATTCAATGTGCGAAACTGCATACGAAACTTTCAGAATCCTACATACGTTGTTTTAATTGATTAGCTGAAGAAATAGAGAGAAATTAATTGACAAACTATTATTTGCGCTGCTCTTTCTACGTCTTGATGGCAACATGACGCCTTATTTGTTCTCTTGAACTTATTTACTTATTTGAAAAAAGGAGGGTCTGATTATGACATAGCTTAATGTGCCAGAGCACAGTGCCAGTGCGTGTAACGAATCGTCTCTACCGTCTACTTACTATTTGGATAATGGTCGTACGCTCACGTGCTATTTTGTACTCAATTAAAAAGTAACTAATAATTCCGATCTCAGCAGGATTCGAACCCACGATTAGTCCCAAAGGATGGGACAACAAAATCCTTCTCAACGAAACCTCCTTAGTCGTTAAGTATGGGTAAACATTTTCAGGTTTTGTTTAAGAAACTAGGTACCTTTAACAGAGGTGTTAGGTTGAACGAATATGTTCCGCGGCTGCCTGTGCAACACGACGATGTCCCGCCATCTCCCCCACGGCTCGTCCAGACGGCTGTACTTGTCGAACAGCGCCTCGCCCGCCGCCACGTCCCCGGTCGCCTTTATCGTCTGCAGTTTTACTAGGAAATCGCCTGGAAACGTAAACAAATTGTTAATTAAATAGTTTGATCCTCGAACATGAGGTTCGACCCGTGGAGTAGTCGCATAAGAGAGAGCCATCCCACAGATCGTTTCGAAAAGCATATGGTCGTTACGTTATGTATTAGTTTGACATAACCGCAGAATAGGCGACAGTACGAAGGAATTCGCGATGCTACAGCCGTACCGCCACGACTTATTAGTGAGCGTATAACCTTAGAAATCCGGCACAGATTATGAATTAGTAAATAAAAACTACATGGTTTTATTACTCCTTATGTAAACGTTTGTGACTACTAAACCGATTGTGGTAACAAACCAGATATCCATACAATAGCAGCAACTAGTAACATAAAATCTATCATAAGTATTAGAAAAATATTAAAATTAATCTAAGCGGTTTTAAAATCCAGGATCAAATAAGGTATGATTTATATTAGATCGTCACTCAGCCGAGCCCGGTCCGAGCTTCGTTGTCTGTTGCTCGGCCGCCACTCGGTTGCAACAGACCGATCGACAGCTCGCCGAGCAATGAACAACGAAGCTCGGCCGGGTGACGGTCTAATATTAAATCATCCCTTACTTGTATTTTTGCTGTTGCCCACAAATATAAGTAAGGAAGAAGGTGTGTCTGACTTACCAATAATCCTCTTGCCGTCAGTAGCCAGGCGTTCCTTCTGCAGCGTGAGCAGCAGGTCCCGGCCGGGCTGCGGCTCGGTGACGGTGAGCATGTCGCCGCCCTCCAGCTGCAGCAGACGCATCAGCACGAAGCGCGCGCGGGCGTGCGCCTGCGTGATGCATCAAACACGATATTCACATTTATTTCTAGTGTGCATCAGAATGGCGGGTGTACAAATGCAAATTATCATGAATCTAATATGGCTCAAATCTACCTTAATTCTACCTAATTCTACCAATGAAGAAATTAATAGTACCTCTCTGTACGCATAGAAAACTCAATAAATATGTGAGCCGCCAATCTGACGTCAGGATGGCGGGTGTATTCCTTTTCTGGGCGAAATATCATTCGTCAATATTTATATTCACTGCCATATAAATCTACCTAATTAGTACCTTACAGTACCGTACGTAGTAATCAAATTCAGGCAAAGGCTAGAAAGTAAATTTGAAAATAAAATTTTGCAACTTTAAATTTCTGCAATGTTGGTATTTAGTAATGGCGGGCGTGTCAAGAACCTGGGCTAAAAAAAAAATTGTACTTTTTTATAATTATGGCCGTTTAGAAAGTAGCTAGTGTCAAGAATTATGTTATAGTTGAATCGAATTACTCCATGTTAGCCATTTGACAAGTACATTTTTAAAATAGTAGTAGTATGGATAAATTATAGTAATAGTAGTATAATTTATAATTATGTATCATTATATCATTACAGTATATTATCAATACTACTACTATTTAAATTCCAATTCATCTTATTCCCATTTCTTGTACTAATTTAATTCCTTGAAAGTGTACAAGTGTAATGAAAACCAAACGTGGACTTTCGCGATGTCTCAAACTTCATGTAAAATTCTTTGTTATTAACCGCCAATTACACTCACTCCACTTTTAACTACGATAACTTGGCTGTTTCTATATTGCAAAGAATAAATAATATTTGCATTATAGAAACAGCCAAGTTATCATCATCATCATTTACGAAATAATAAACTATTGACTTTATAGTCAATAAGAAATTTTATTTTATTTTAGTGCATTTTTCATTTACGAAATAAAGACTATTGACTATAAAGTCAATAGTTTATTATTTCGTAAATGAAAAATGTACTTGTCAAATGGCTAATATAGAGTAATTCGATTCAATTATAACATAATACTTGACACTGGCTACTTTCTAAACGGCCATAATTATAAAAAAAAGTACAATCTTTTTTTAGCCCAGATTCTCGACACGCCCGCCGGAGTTTTGGCGGGAATGCGCTGAGGAGATGTGTTGCTAAATTTTCATTTTTGTGAAACTTAGTTCAAATGCGTGTAAATTGTTTAATTTTGGGGGCATATTAATCAATTTAGTTTTGTGAAGGTGTACAAGTGAAAATTAAAGTGAAAATCGGTGCAAATCATGGACTTTAGCTTAGTGTTCTCTCCAAAGCTCCGTGAACAAACATTGTAAAAAATGGCCTCCTTTTTACAATGATTCCCTTGACTTGACTTTAACTATGACGACTTGACTGTTTCGTTCGATGCAAATAACCTGCAATTATTGATAATACTTGACACTGGCAAATGTCCGAAAGGAAAAGCCATTTTAAAGAAGAAGAAGAAGAAGAAGAAGACACGCCCGCCATTACTAAATACCAACATTGCAGAAATTTAAAGTTTCAAAATTTTATTTTCAAAATTACTCTCTAGCCTTTGCCTGATTTTGATTACTACGTACGGTTCTGTAAGGTACTAATTAGGTATATTTATATGGCAATGAATATAAATATTGACGAATGATATTTCGCCCAGAAAAGGACCCGCCATCCTGACGTCAGATTGGCGGCTCACTTATTTATTGAGTTTTCTATGCGTACAGAGAGGTACTATTAATTTCTTTATTGGTAGAATTAGGTAGAATTAAGGTAGATTTGAGCCATATTAGATTCATGATAATTTGCATTTGTACACCCGCCATTCTGATGCACACTATTTCTAACTAACGGGACGGAATTCGATCCTTTGCTACTTTCATAAATTTACTACGCAATAAATTATTAGTTATTAGGAATTACTACAGATATAGTAATGCAGTCGTGTCGCTCATATCAGTGATTTTTAACGTCAGCGAAAATGTGACAGAGAAGACATTTCTTACCCCTTAACAGATGACTATGTAACGTTTGTTTTTTTATAAGAGCCGATTTTTCATTCAACGGTTAGAAGATATCTATCGAATAAGTTCGAACCTCACCAAATTTAAAAGCCTTCAAATTTTGATCTTTTAAATTTAGATTTATTTTCTTTTTAAATATCAAAGTGACGTTTTTTATTCGGTGGTGTTACATTTTATTTGTCAGATATCTCTATCTAGAGATTTGAAAATCTAGAAATCCCTAAATATTCGGAGTAAAAAACGTCACTAAGATATTAAAAAGACGCAAAATTTTATGGCTTTCAAATTTGGTTGGGTTCGAACTTATTTGCCAGATATATTTTATCTGAGGAATGAAAAAACGGCCCTAAATCTCTTAATTTTGACCGATTAACATTGTTACTTCGTCAAAATTAAATACTCTATAAATACGAGTGTTTTAATGAGTGTGAATAATGCCTGTAGAATCTTATTTTGGTTGAGTGTTGAAGCGCAGGCCGTGGGTATTAATTTTACCCTAGAGCATTTGAATTTTGGAAAGCATGTTTTCAATATGAGACAGTGAAATATGTAAAGCTACCTGTAACCAAGTCTTGGTGGATGGTTGATACATCTCAGTAGCCTTGGCGGCACCGTTCCACAGCAAGCTCAGCCAGTTCACGTACGTCACGTCCTCCGCCTCTTTGCCTTCGTAACCGAATATTCTATAAAACAATACAAAATAATAATTATGTAGGCCTGTTAAAATTGTCTTCTTAAAGGAGTGAGGCGGTAAGACGCCACGGGAGCTTGCTCCGGATTGGAGAATGTCTCATGCTTTCAGATCGTAGTAAAAAAAAAAAGAATTTAATATATTTCGGCAATCTGAATCTGCCCTTACAAATGATCGTCATTAAAATATCTATTATTGTCAAGGAAAAATACATCTTTGAAAATCGACTGCCCGATTATCCTGCAGACGCCAAACCAAATGCTGTTAATGGAATACATATGTATAATTAATACAAATGATATTGCGCCATTTTCGCCTGTGGCTTGTCGCCTGCAAGATAGAGAATCATGCAACGGATCGGAGATCGAATCGAAAACGCGTCTTTGCATGTATAAAATTAGTATCAATAAAATCTTACGCGGGGCATTTAAATAGCAAAATGGGCTAAAATAGCTGAAAGTGATATTTATGAGTATAGGTTCAAGTATGAAAGGTACAAACTTGAGTATCTCCGGTACCAGCGAGAGATACAAGCCGACGGCCTCCGCACGACACTCCTCGAACGCGGAGCCCAGCGTCGTGAACTTGCTGTCGTACGTCTCCCCTTCACAGTACCACGACTCTATCGCTTTACCTGGACAAATATAACAATACAATATGCAACTCTGGTACGCTATTTATTTTAGACAATTATCAGACGTTTTGGCTCTATGTATTTGACCAAAAGTCAATAGTAGGTACTTACACCAAACTACCCGATACGTTTGATATATGTATGGAACCCAAAATAAGTCAAGAACAGTTACACAATACTTTCCCTTACGAATTCCTTACCAGTAAGCGGATTCTTGACCTTTTCTCTATCAAAATTGAAGGAGCCATCTGCTTCTTGCCTCAGTAGTTTACCGCTGCCGTGACCAAGCAACTCATGTAGGCCGACTTGTACCTAAACAGAAATAAACTTTATTTATTTTTAGGGTTCCGTCAAAAGGTAAAAAAGGAACCCTTATCACTCGCGATCACGATATCGGATCACTCGCGTGTCCGTCTGTCTGTCCGACACCAGGCTGTACCCCATGAACCATAAAAGCCAAACAGTCAAAATTTCTGTTGTTGCAACAAATTTAAAAAAAAAAGGAATAATCTCGCGCTTGGAGATGAAAACTGTAAAGGTCTCGAAACAGACGTAGACTTGAAGAACTAGTACTACTACTAAGTAAGTACTAGAACTGTAGAGGTTGAGCACTAACACAATGCTAAAAATAATAAACAGCACGTAATTCAAACCGAAAAACGATTTTAATTTCAACCTAACATCGCGAAAACAAAAGAAAAATCTAATGTTAACCCACGTCCTTACCGTATCTAACCAAGTTAACGTACCTCAAAAGAAGCGACCCTGTATTTCTCCAACAACTGCTTGTCGCTATCCGACAAGAATGGTATAACAGATTCCTTGTACGCAGCCGGGATAACGTTGCCTAAAGACACGTTCTTGAAACCTTCGTTCTGACGGATCTCGTCGTCTGTAAGTTGAGACACATACTTACTAGTAGTTATTGCGAACACTGGTCCTTGCAAGCATTATGTGAACATAATTTAATGCACAAGATTTTATCCCCTGTAGGAGTTAAAATACCCCACTAAATTCTTAAATATGCAAATGAACCAGGACCGGTGTTGGTCTAGTGGTAGATACCCCGACTTTCATTCCGAAGGTCGTGGTTTCGAATACCGGCTGACCGCGCACCAATGTATTTTTCCTTGCGGAAAAGTTATGTGCGTTAATAACATCGCTCATACAGTGAAGGAAAACATCGTGAGGAAACCCACTGCTTAGTTAGCTCCAGACGTATTGACCAGTTCTATCCTCTGGGCATGGCTGACTAGGCTGGGAGGGTGGTATAGGTGCTGGGCAAGCCTACTCCATCTGACAACGTCCCGCTGTGGTATCATGTAATTAGCATCCACCGTTACTAGTGGCTAAGTTGCAGTACATTGCTGCTTTGACGTAACTTGGTTGTTACCGGTGACTACTTCAAACAGCAATATACAATACAAAATAGGTATGCTTTTTGACAGCAAATAGCAACTGGCAGCGGTGGATGCTAATTAGATGATACTACAGCGCCATAAAATAGCATGAACTAAAAGTTGCTTGCGCTGTATAAATCATCTAAAATTAGATAAAAAAATGGCCAATTATTATTATTAAATTAACCATCACGCAAAAAGGACCCAATTCAAGGAGGTCTATTTGCGGAAAACGAGCCCGTAAACAGTAACAATAACCCACTAATCAAAAATCCCTCACGACAGAATTTTTTAATTAACTCCAAGATATCTATTTTAACATTTGTTCGATCGTTCGTTTTAAAACCATGAATAAAACGCGATTCAACCCGATAAAAATAAAGTGTTTTATTATACCTACCTATATTCCGCGCCCGCGTTTGTGCCGATCCCGTGGGAATATCGGAATCAAAAGTATCCTCTGTTACCTCTATTGGTACAGGAATTTTCGAATTTGTCCAGTACAAACTAACAAAGTAGTAATATTAGTATGGAAGTATATATTTGAGGATTGGTTTACAATAATTACGACCTGTAGGAGAAACAAATTGACAAACGAAAAGAAAATTGTAAGTAATCGGGCGGATTAAAAAGCGGTTTTGGCTATGAATGCCTAAATTTATGATAGTACAATCTATTGTACTATCATAAATTGCTGCTCTCTAGAGCAGAAATTTGGAGAGAGTATGTCCTCTATACATCATGTAGGCATGAGAAAGGGTTTTTCAAAATCCCTACGAGTTCGAGACTAACGCGAGTGAAACAGCGAGACCCAGCTAGTCGTGTTACGTGTAATATCAGTATGTTTTCGCTGATGATGATAACTGGTACTTTTTAGATAGAAAAGATCCTTTCACGCTGGTTAAAGAGTCAATTATAAAAATTGAAAGTTTAAAAAGTACTTACAGTTAGGTATATTGATCCCAGCAGGGATACCGCTACCGGAGAACGTAAGGACATCCAAGCTGGTGAAGTCTGGTCGGAGGAAGGTGTCCTTCTCCAAGTCCTCGCCCCAGGGCAGCAGCTTGATGAACCTCTCGGCGCCGTCTACGAGGTTCCCGAACTTCTTGGACATCTCCTTGTTGACCATCGCCACAAATCCTTCGAACTCGCCGCGTTGTCCGCTCGGGTCGCGGTATGTTTCTATGAAGCCTTGGTAACTGGAATGAAACATTATAGTATTACCACCTGGTCACAACCTGCTGTGGACGTCATGGAAAACCCTTAATACCATGGGGAATATGCTGGCAAAACTTTGGGTCGCAGCGAAAACCTTAACTTTAAAAACGACTTACGTTTCGATAATGGGTCCTTTATCCTTAATCCAATACCTACTCCCCTCTTTATGTTCCTCCAAAGATCCCTCTTTGAAACTATTAATGTAATGTTCCACCATGTTCTTCTCATTTTCATTGCTTGCATGTTCTTTAGCTTTGATAAGGTTTGCGTTTACCAGTTCTAATAGGGGAGAGTAGTCGCCTCTAGTCACTCGGAAATAAGCGTTTTTGTATTTCTCTTTGTCCATTGTGATTGGACTCTTAGAGCCCTTTTCGATTGAAGCGAGGCGGATCGTGTACAACGGTACTGTAAGTTTAAAGAAACAAGGTCTTACAAGTAAAGCTTTATATATTTTTATCCAAACCTCAGTATCTGGTATGAATTTAAACTTGTTATTACTGAAAAAATCTGAGGTGACACATAGACAGACGGACAAGAGAGAGCAGTATGAAACCTAAAAGTAATATGCATTCAATGCAGAGAAGTCAGCCATAGCTCTGGCTTTGGCATACATAGAGTAAGAAAAAGATTGGAACCCAAAAACTTACATCCATCATCCTCAATAGTTTTAAAAGTTCTGCAAATGTAAGCCTCAATGCGTTTGGTTTTCATCCAGTCATTGACTAAATCAGAATCCTCTTTTGTACAGTTACTTGAAAAATATGTTGTAATACCCTAAAACAGAAATGAGTAAGTCAGAAACAAATGTTACTTTCGTTTTTTGTTTTTATTGCTCAAGGCATAAATTCACTTGCGGCGAGATTTGTACTCGCGCAATATTTAATAGGAAAAAGAGCGACATCTCCAATCTTGGCCAACGTGTTAACTGTAAAGTTAATCATTGGCGCAGGTAAATCACTGGAAAGTGATCCTGTAGATGGGACTCAATTCAGCCTTAGTCGAAAAATAGTAGACAGGGAAACATTCATATTCTTAAATTCTCTGCTCGAGATAGGAACTTGCGTGGCCGAGCGGGTAAGGCACTTGGGTACTGATATAGGGACACGAGTTCAAATCTCGTCGCAAGTGAATTTTTGAAGATGAATTTTGGCTTTAAAATATTTCTAGTACAATGTTACTCAGTTATATATTTGAGTTAATTTATGTAGTGTAAATGGTGTTAAGTCTAGTGGTAGTAATTCGGACTTTCGTTCCGAGGGTCGTGGTTTCGAATCCCAGCCGATCGCGCACCTTTGTCTATGCACTAAAAACGCCCAGCGAAACCTTTAATCATCACTCTTACAGTGAAGAAAAACATCGCGAGGAAACTGTCTCTTAGCAGGAGGAAAGTATTTCTAAAAAATTAAAGAAATATCAAGAAAATGGCGAAAATATACCAACAATTAATTAATTGCTGAAATTTCAGCTAGTAACATAATCAACATGTTTCTTATCAGCTACAAAACTAAAAAAAAACACAAAAGAAATAAATACAATTTACACAACTATTGCAAGTACTTACCTTATCAGCTAAACCTAGACTAGTAAGTCGTGGAGCTAAATTATAGATAACATTCTTAATATCCTGCCACAACTTCGTTATGTGAATATTATCATCTTGATATGCCTTCGAAGACTGGACGATTGATTCAAAAGCTTCTTTCGTCAAGTTTGGAATGAATTTAGTGTCGCCAAAGCCTTTGTAATTACCGCTGTTAGCGAAAATACCGCCGGCGTAAACTAGGAATGCCTGAAACCACAGAAATACGGTAACTAGACAAAAAAAACAGGAAGATCAACCACAAATAGAGCTTGATATGGTAAAGAAGGAAGTTGTGATAAGTTTCTAATGTCATTGAACTGTAGTAGGTAAAAAAATGTAATGACGACCTCTATGGCGCGGCAATTCAGAAGGTTGCGGGTTCGATTCCCGCTGGGTGCAAATATTTATGCTTAAAATAAGAAATATTTGTATCTGGTCTGGGTGCATTTCTATATATAATATGTATGTATTTACAAAAGAAAAATAAATATAAGTAGTATATCCGTTGTCTAGTCACCGTAACACAAGCTTACCAGCTTACCATGGGGTTAGATGGCGCTGTGTGTTGGTCACAGAATTTATTTATAATGAAATGCTATGTATTTTATAATGATCAATAATTAAAGAATTTAGTGGTGGTTTATAATTAAAATTAGTAGCAGAAGTGTTCATATTCCTTTGAAATTAAGAAGCCAAATAATGTAATAATAAACTTTATTTTTAGAACTTTTGGTGACATTGGTTTGGCTTACTGGAACTGTAAGCACACAATCTCTCTTTTAATAAAATAAATAGAAATGAAAAGGCTAAAATAACTGGCTTACCTGAAAATCATCTTCAGTAACTTTTTCAAGAGCTGATTTCTTTAGCGAATCAAGGGGCTCATTTTGAAATATTCTGTGCAACAATGAAAAAATTTTTGGAGACTCTGGACTTGTCTGAACGAGAACTATAAGTCCCCCATTCCAGGCGGCCTTAAATAAAGACAGACATAATAATAACTTCTTACCTACTATTGAACTTTATTCATTTTGAAGAGAAAGTTCCACAGTACTTTAATTAAGTTACAAATATCTTTATCATTTTGAGTTATTTCTTACAAAATTATCAGATTAATTTTATTTACTTTATGGAGTTTGGGTGTACGTAAATAAGTATGTTTATTACTAAGCTGATTACGATATAACTTGGTTTGCAATTAGCTGGAGATCTGGATGAACACATAGTACTTGTTAATCTGATATCCCCACAAGACCAATCCTGTGGAAATATTGGGTTAAAAGGTAAGTTAAGGTCTAAAATAAGAAATGCAATTAGGCTACTTTTTAATATGCTAATAAACCAATATTTTGCATAATTAACTCATATCATAAACACAGTCGGAATTGATAAGTACAGTAAAGCATTGCTTATCCAGTAATTAGGGCACATCAGGTGTTCGGGAAACCCAGTTGAACTGTGTACAAATATAATTATAATTATGAATATAAAAATCATCAATCATTTTCTGAGTATTACCAGTGTAATAAATACAATTACAGGGTTGTGCTAGGTTCGGTTAAGGGGTATAATAAGACCTAAACTCAAAATCTCTGTTGGGTTCATAAAAAATTGATGATTATTTCCTACATAAAGTTTTAAATATTTTTCTTTAAAGGGTTTGTAGTAGACATTTTGGTGTAAATTAAAGACAAAAACTTGTTCTTGTTTGGAAGCCTTAGCAGGCACAAGTCATTTTTTGACTAAAATGTGCTAAGGCTTTGAAACAATAAAAAGTTTTTGTTTTGAAACTACATTAAAATGGAAACAAGGACATTTACAAATACTAACGAAAATATTCATAAATGTTGCATCAGAAGGAAGGCAAGAATGGAGCACAAGGAAAAATTTTCAATAAGTCCGACAAGGATTTTCTATTTAGATCTTGATGCCGGTTGTTTGATTTATCGACATTTGGATAGTCGAAGTCCTACTGCACTTACTCTATTGTACTTTAATAAAACCCATACCTGGCTCAGATAATGAGCATACAACTTCTCTTCTTTAGTAAGATTGTTGAAAGCTTGCGAGCTGTCCAGTTCCACAAATCTCTGGTTATTTGGTAGTAGAAAGTTAGCCTTATCAACTGCCATGGCTAAAAATTTTGATAACTAAGTTAAATTATTAAGATTTTGATTGATTCAACAAATAATTATCATGATTTTACTATACTGACCAACAGCTACTTTTGGAATTCCAGAATGTTGTCTGCGGTAAATTTTACCAACAAATGAATCAGCAGTATTGGGTCGCCGGCATTTTATAAGGTTAGCAAAGGTCCGAATCATTGAATTTAAATCTTTGGTAGAGTGGTCAACTAATACGATTCAACTTCAAAGTAAAACAATACTTACTTTACTTTCTAGCACACAACAACTTATCTAAAATCACAAAAAATTGGAGACAAGTGGCCACTGAACTGACAAATAAAGTGCTGCCGAGTTCCAATTTCAAATTACCTAACCCAATACTATTTATTTCCCAAGTAGTTGGGTAAATGCACGGTAAATTGTAACTGCAACCGTAACCGACAAAATTCAAATTATTCGAGACATGGCAACTAACGAAAATTGGCTGGAATAAAAGAAAAGGTAAATAAAAAGTTAGGTACTTATCTCTTTTATATTCATAAAAAATCTCTTGTAACAGGAAGTGAATTATCTATTCATTCACTTGTCGATTTTATTTCTAGGCATTAATTTAATAAAGTTAATGTCAAAGGTATAATAGCCTATATAATCAAAAATAATGCAAAAAAAAATTAGCATATTTACTATAATCTTAATTATTTTGTTAGCAAAGGTAGTTCAAGGAATTCGTGAAATAAGTAAAGTCTATGAATGTGTCAGATATCTGAAACATCTAATATTTTATATTGATAAATCTATCTAACGATAGATTTATCGATACCTCTGACTCGACACAGTCCATCTCTTATATTAGTTCCGTGGACGATCACCTTCACCTTTCAATAGACAAGATGGCGCAAATCAAATCGGCATGCGGCACCAGAATCAGTGATGTATTTATATATTCATCAATGACTTATGGTGTTTATTTTTTTATATTTCTTGACCACTTTACCATAAATTCGGGGTAATGTACTGAGGCTGGAAACAGGAGACAGACCACAGAGAATAAAAAATACTCGAATCGTTCTTCGAAAAAGCATACTTGTTTGCCTGCTGTCGGTGCTGCCATAATATTTTTACATAAAAGTTCAATAATTAATAACTGTGCTTGGATTTCGATACAATAACCATCATTTTGGACGATTTATCTATCAGTATCTTTACCAACTATGTCTGGCGATAAGAAAATAGCGCAAATGACAAAAAATTAGGAGCAAACCATAATGGCAGTTAAATTATTGAAAAATAAAGGCCAGGTAGAACCTGCTTGTTATTTATAAAAATCTTGAACCATGAGATGTCAACTCTGCCAAATCAGTCGGTGTTGCACGCTCACTGACTGACATTTCGTTTGAAAGTCTGTTCAATGGATTTCAAGTAAACATTCAACATGGAAGGTTTTCTATAGTTTTCATCCATCTATTCTGTTTATTTTTTAGGGCAAATAAAGTCTTTTCGATGTGCGATCGTAGTGTTATGCATAGTTTGTTGGATAATTTGTGAAAATGTCTTCAGAAAGGTAACGTCGAAAGTTGAAAGTTTTGTTAGGAGTTGACAAATTGCTTCCGATAACCGAGGTTGAAAGTTGCAAAATCAATAAAGTACACGGAAATCGCTAATGTCACGCCCTGAATTCCTGGTTAGTGTGGTGCGGTGTAAAATAGCCGGTCAAGTGTTATACGTGTGCGATGTTCTATTCTAGGGTGGAATGGGTGGAGATAATCGAGCCGAAGACAAAGGAGCATATGTATGCTAACCTCACAACAGGGGAATGCGTCTGGGATCCTCCCGAGGTAATGTCATTGCTTATCTCACTGCCACACAAGACAAACTTCCTGGGGGGGTTGTGCTAACCTTAAAAAAAATTTATCTGGCTCATTTATTATACACAGGTAATGTACCTACTGAACGTACATAATCTTGAGTAAATTTGCTTCAAAATAAACCACATTCTTATAAGTTATAGAAAAGCTAGTATAAAGATGTTTATTGACATAGATTACTCCTCAATTTTACCTAAAAACATAAAGAAAAACACTTTGGTTTCTTACCTAAAAGGTCTAAACCAAAGAGAATATTGACTACATGGCCTGACATAAGTAAATGGCCATTTGTGTGATTGAGTTTTATTATATACAATATAAATTTATTTACTTATTTTGAAGGAGTCCTATTTGATTAGGAAAAACCAAGCTTGCATCAAACAATTTACAGTTAAGGCTGCAAACTTGCTAATATTACCATTCCTTATAAATAAAGCCCATTTAGGGTTCAACAGGGCTTCCTGGTCTGTAAGAATGTGTTGTAAATTTTATTTATTTATCTACTTTTGTATCTGTTCTGTATTTATTGCTTTGTGCTTGCTCTAATAATCATATATTCGTTATTTCTTTTTTTAAAGACTTAGACATCAATAGTAATTTACTATGTATTACCATAAATAGTAATTTACCATTTACCATACCACCTTTAGAGGCAAGAATGATGATATTATATACATTATACTATGATATAGCTGGTTTGCCATCATCATAATCGATGAGGATTGTCAAAATCAATGCTGAAATAGTGGTCAAACAATCACTACCTATATTAAAACCATTGTAAAATGTAGGCATTGTTTTAATGTATTATTTACATTTTATTTATTAAATTTCAGGGTGTGAAAGTGAAGCGCACAGATTCATCACAATGGTGGGAACTATTTGATATCAACACACATAGGTTTTATTATTACAATGCTTCCACTCAGGTCAGTTGATAATTTGCTTACCCCAATTAAGTCTGCCTTGTGATTGTACTCACAATATTCCTTTTACCATGTAATTAGCAGGATAAAGACTATTTATTTATTAAACCAGGTCTTCAGGTCTTCTATCCATCAACAATCTTAGCAAAACTTCTTTCATCCCAATTATTTCAGTAATTAATGTGTTAAGGATTAAAAATGGCCGTAAATTGTATACATACACACAATCTTTATAAAATCAGCAGAATTTGCTGCTGTATGTCATTACTCACTCATAAAAACATGCCTGTACTTACTTGAAATAGAGAATTTAATTATTTCATGGATTGTTCTAAAACATCCAAAAATTTGTATGAATGTTATACATTGATAATCAGTAAACACTAAAAAATATTTCTTGGGATTTCACACAGCATGTACGATAAAGATCTCATTACATCTTTTTAACACTAATATGATTAATTTGGCTAGTAGGTTTAATTAGATATTAATCTATAATTTGCAGACCACAGTATGGCATAGGCCAACTGACTGTGATATCATACCGCTTGCAAAACTACAGACATTGAAACAGAATACTGACCCTCAGAAAAGGAGGGAGACATCCACTCAGACTAATCAAGCTGCTCCTCAGGTGAGATAGTACAAAGTCAGATGTGCAGAGTCGAAACACATCAAAATGTTATTATTTTCATCAATCTAACATAGCTAAAGAAATGTTATAGTCTCAAAATTAAAGTTGATCGTATAGCCCAGCAGTGGTAGCAAACAAACATGAGAATTGCATTGTTATTCGTCAAAAGTGACAGAATCTTCCTACTTTTTAGACAAGAAAAAGAGCTTGTACATGTTTTTGATATATAAAATGTTTCTCGTAGTTGTTTGCTACCTGGTCTTAAAGAGCCACAGTATCCCTAACCTAATACAGAATCTGCCAAACATAATAGAGGCTTCTTTGTTAGTGGGAGCTACATAGTTTGGAGCATTCATTGTAAAATTGAAAATTATGATTTTTAACTAAATGTTTATCAAGGTTTTTTTTTATATCAGGTGCCAATAATAGAGCCAGTGAGCAGTAATGGTAATAGTACAGTTGCAAGTGTAAGCAAGTTGTCACCCAGCAATGCAACTAAGAGTGTTTCTATATCACAAACCAGCCCAGTTCGAACGAGAAGGACTCACTATCATCATGGGTAAGAATAAACATTATTTTATCTGACTTTTGTCCTGTAATGATATAATGAATAATATTACAAGCCAATGGTAAGTCCCGATCCCGCGGGAATATCGAGATCAATATATCTTTCTTCACAGTCCCATCTAAGTCTAGTCACATCTAAGTCTATAAAAACTGACTTGAGTTAGTTTCGCATTTAATGTGCGCCCCAGGGCCTCGGCAGAGCCCCGCCTTTTCACCCGCTTAAGACCCATTCCCGTGGGAATATCGGGATCAAAAGTTGCCTATGTGTTATCCACAGCTCCAGCTACCTATATTCCAAGTATCATCACTATCGGTTCAGTGGTTTATGCGTGAAACAGTAACAAAATCACATACAGACATACATACAAACTTTCGCGTTTAAAATATTAGTAAGATTTACATCGCATGATAGTGCGACGGTCAAGTATAAATAGATGCAAAAAATATAGAAATAATATCATGCAATCCGAACTAACCAAAAATTGCATGATGAAACTCCACCATATCGAGAGCGCCTTGAGGTATGAAACGTCAAAGTAGGTAATTAAAGTAACAAATACCTTCCTACAAATTAATGCGCAAAAGTACGAATTTCTAACTGTAGCACTATCTATCGATCGGTAGAGACTAGTTGAATCAAAACCCATTATTCAGTAGTTACATACACTGTTTAAAGTTTGTGTAACATTTCAAAGAGCATGTTATGTATTATGCCTACAACATACACAAACTTTCCGGGGCCTAGTAATAAGTAATACCTAGCAACATAATATTCAATTACAGCACTGATATAGTTCTAGGTTGCGTATTGAAAGTTAGAACTTGAATAGTTGCTCTACATGTACCTACAAGGCCACAATGAACCTATATTCGGGGCTGGTTAACGACATCACGCCTCAATTAAATTAAACGCTTTATTGTTGTACATACTATATGCCCGTGATAGATAGAACAACAGGTCGTGTTTATAAAAAAAAATGCTATTGAAAGACCCAGACTGTGTATAAATTAAATACGTGTATGTGAGTCGCGGTTTTACCATCGGAACTACGCTAGTTACAATTCGGTACATGCTACTAGCATTTCATTGTGTAAACAATTTTTATACCGATGTGGATTTGGCTGTTTCTTTTTAGTTCATGGTGCGTTCATACATGAATTAAACAACTTTTGTAACATTTTTGAACACGCCACTTTCCATGTTAGTATTTGCTTTTAACAGTTTGTAAAATGATTATAACTGACTAGCTGCGTTCCGCGGTTCACCTGCGTAAATCCCGATCACGTGGCAATATAGGGATCAAAAGTACTCTATGTTACTCCTCGACAATGTAGCTTTCAATTGGTGAAAGTGAAAATTATTGGAAACGGTCCAGTAGTTTCGGAGCCTATTAATTACACAAACAAACAAATAAATCTTTCCTTTTTATAATTTTAGTATAGATATGCATGCACCATGAGATAAAGTTTTTAAAGTCATAAATAACAACAAATTTACTACGCTCCAGTACTTGTTTAATTCCCACTAATTAAACGCTATTATGTTCTTCAATTTGTGTTTTCGTAACTCAGATTTTTCTCGGCACATAAATAATTAAATTAATTATATTTACGCGTGACTCGAATCACGCTTCAGTCGGTTATACGCCTATATTTTTTGCCGTAATTATCACCTACATTCTCCATTTACTTTGCAACAAAAGTTTATTGACTGTGTACAATATTATTAGCTGTTTGTAATCTTAAGAGAAAAAGATTCCTACTGGTTCTCCATACAAACCTAGCCGACTCCTACGAAAACGAAAGAAAACTGCCATTATAGTAGGCATCATCCGTCCGAAAAAAAAAACGTTATCAAAAGGATCCTTGATAAAGACATTGGAGCAAATATCTTACTTCTTACTAATATATGTATGTATGTCTGTATGTGACTTTGTTACTCTAACCGATTGTGATGAAACTTCGAATATAGGTTAGCTGGAGACCTGGAATAACACATTGGCTACTTTTTATCCCGATATTTCCGCGGGAACGGGACTTACCCGGGTAAAACCTTGGGGCGCAGCTAGTGATTATATAAAAAACCTATATCTGCCATGACCATGTTCTTATGTTTTTTCATATTGTAATAGGTTTTTTTTTGCATAAACATATTATTAGCATTAATGTCATTATCCAGGGAGGAAACAGTCGACTACGTTTGTACGGAGAACGAATAGGTATCGTTTCCCCTTAAATCATTTCGCAATAATGCTATGAAAATACAATACAAAATATTAAAAGCTAAAAAGGCGTTCGCCCTACTAATTGTAAAATTTCGTAGACTGGTTAGTGACTTAATTGTTTGAGTGGAAATTTCTCATGATTAATTGTTTGGGTTTTGTATATTATCTTTTATCATAAAATTACCTGACACAGACAGCACCATTGCGTGTCGTTATAAAAAAAACCTTGACACCAGCACCACTACGATGCTCTCATTACTTACTGGAACAAACATCATATCAAATTTGAAAATGAAACCTAGTTCGCTCGTTACACTTTCTTGGGAAAATTAGATTTATCATGCCTAAGATATAGCGTCCCTTGACTTAACAAGCTCTGGGCGTAGCAGGCGGGTTTCGCTGTTCCGTAAGGTCGCCCTGAAAGGAACTGAACGGGATTGAATTGGCTTGTACCCAAGCAAAGGTTTATTCGTTATAACTTACGTAGTCGGACGGGATCTAAAAAGAATTTAATTTGTTTGTCCAGTGGCGGAGACAGCCGGCGCGGTCGTATGAGCGAAGATGGCTCGACGGCCATGTGTGCGCGACACACGGACTCCGGCAGGTCTTCCGATAGCAGCATTAGTTCGGCTCAGCAGCGGAGAAAGCAGGTAAAAGGAGCCATTATAATTGTTTACAGTTTTGCTACTGGCTGGGTCCCGCGGTTATAGCCGCGTAAGTCTAGATCCTGCGGGAATATTGACTTAAAAAGTAGCCTTATGTGTTAATCCAAGTTTCATCACAATTCTGTAGTCTAAATAATCATGGTTGTCAATAAAATGATTTAAAATATTCAATTAATTACTTTGTACTACCTCATTTTTTTACTTGTTCTACAGGAATTGAACGCAGTAGCTTGTAGCGCACCCGTTTGTACTCCTCAACTGAGGAAGCGGAGTAGCGCCGCTCAGGCTCATGAAACGGAGAAATGGTCACCGCATTCTGCAGGTTAATTTAATATAGACTATATGGGTATAGCTAAAGTGACAAATCATCTTTTCATGTAGTGGTGTGGCTCTTAAAGCCTAAACCCTCTAATTTGACCTAGTAACTGCTATCAGAGATAACAGGAACCAACTGCTTAACGCGTCTTCCGAAGTAGAAGGAGCATGCATGACATTATCGGTCACCCATTCTAGTAATGATCGCGTAAGACGTTGTTCAACCAGTCCCTTCAACCGCGTAATGCGCGTCCATGACTTTAACGTCGACAATTTCTGGTCGCTCGTTGCGCGGTAGATTTTTCCAACCCCGTTATCGAAAGCATCGTATTCCCAAATCGACGGAGTTACGCGGTAGGTGGGCCGTACCATAATTGAAAGTCGGAGGGCGCAGTTAGGTCAATGAGCTTCTCAAATATGACCAATGCGGGAAAATGGGCGTGGATTTCGTGGGACTCTAATTCCGTCTTCTATATTTCCAGGTTTGAACCGCAGCGGCAGTTTCATCTCGCCACGGAAAGATGCATCAGACGATTCAATGCACGAAAAGTACTTCAAATCTGTTGAAAGCACACCGTTGACGCGACGAAAGGTAGCTATAACTATTTATGAACTGTCTGTCTTTTTATCTGTCTGTGGCATCGTAGCTCACGAACAGAGGTTCGCCTGGGGCCTAGCCTGTAGGTATTAAATAATCTATAATGTACTGGTTTACTCTCCCGTCTATACGTACCCTTATTCATGGAGTAAGTCTAGTGACTCACTCCGTGTAAATCCAATTGCAAATCAAGAGATGCTAATGATTCCAGTTAAAACAGCAGTCTGCGGGTGGGTCTTCCTGCGAGTCTGCCTCCCCGCAGAGCCCGAGTAGCCCTCTGCAGAAACCTCAGCCTCAGCCCTTTCTACAGGTAACACCACGGACCACATACAAAGAGCACATGCCTTTATCAGGTAGGCTTCGTGACACTCCAAGACGTAAGGGCCTACTAACTAGAGTTTGGGGTAGTTAAATCATGGAGTTTGACTACCTGTTTTTAATTTTACGTAGTTAAGTCACCATAGGTCGAAGTAAGCAGTTTCGCTATTCAACTGTAGATGAAAAATAAAAAAGTGGGCTGGTCTTATTCTTCACACAACTCAATGTTTCACGCGTTGTTTTATAGAGAAATCTGAGTACAACATCTCTTACTCTATGTCTGCCCTGTGGGTAACACCTATACTTTTAATATTTATTTTTTATTAGCTGCGCCACGCGGTTTCACTCATTCCGCGAGATTATCGGGTCCAATGTTGCCTAACTATGCACGGTCGTGTCTATACCAAAATTCATCAAAACTGGTTTAGGCGAGCATAACAGACGGACAGACTGAGTAACTTTCGAATTTATAATATTAGTAAGAATACTGAATTCTGTGGTGCGTCGGGCGAATATCCAACTGCAATAGAGAAGGTAACGGGTTTGATTCCCGCCGGGAACAAATAAATTTTGAGATAATGGTGTAGAACCCTTCGTGCGCGTTTTGAATCACACGTATCTGGTTTTTTAGTATTCCGAAAGGTATAGAAGCAAAAGTGCGCACTTATTATGCACACTGCTCAAACCATTTGTTGGAACAAATCAAAACTCAGTTTCAATTTACAAATATAAATAATTTCAAACACAATATTTACGGGGTTTTACTGGGGGTTTATTTTTAACGACCGAGTTGTCGCCAATTTACATTTGGCTTTACAGACAACCTTGAAAAAGTCAACTGTAAATTTGGCGACAGCTCGGTCGTTAAAAATAATGACGTTATTGAATAAAATGCCAGTAAACCCTGGTAGGTATTGTGTGTTATTATGCAAAATCCCGAAAACCTTATACAACATTACAAATCATTTATTTATAACACTAGGTTACATGTCAATTTAATTATACTTATGTATAAAGTAGGTAATATTATTCATTACAATAAATAATAACAATTAAAAATAAAAATATAATAGTAAACTTCAATTCAATTTGATTTATTAGAAATATTTTTAAAGGAAAAATTCATCTTCAAAAATTCACTTGCGGTTCACTTGATCCAGGGACGCGAGTTCAAATCTCGCCGCAAGTAAATTTTTGAAGATGAATTTGTCCTTTAAAAATATTTCTAATAAATATGCCTTGAGCATTAAAACAAATTACGAAATATTCAATTTGATTTATTTAACTTAATTTAATCAATTAGACAAGTGCGGCACGTCCGTCGCTCGTGTCGTCGATATCTCTAGCGACGGACGCGGCGGGCGGTGCGGGCGGCGCGGGCGGCGCGGCGCGTGTCATGCACAGTCTGGAGCGCCCGCACCAGCTGTCCAGGCACGCCAGGGAACGGTATTCTGACAGGTGAGCTAAGTTGTTGTTAATATTGTCTCACTGTAGGGCAATGTTCTCCCATATCTATTTCCAAACTTGTCAGTCACTCAAGAGTCTTTGAGTGCATCTAGATCCACAGGCTAGATTAAAGCACTATCTTTTACTGGGTTTGCGCTGACTAGGCTTATGGCACTTATTGCTTAACGATCTCTGTTCATCCAATAAATCAGACATAAATCATTCGAGAGATTCGCCTTGTTACATCTTATCTGAGGCTTAGGCAGGCTATGTGTTAAATATATATCAGCCAGAAAGTTTAAATGCATAGATTGTGGCAGCAAGTGCAACTATTTAAAAAGAGTACGACATATACTGCCGTACCATGATCGTTTCTCGTTGTTATGTCGTCCTTTTGTACCACAAAAAAACCGCGTCTATTTTAAAAAACCACAAATAATAAAAAATTTGAAGTTGTTTTTTTTTATATTTTATAATATGATGTTTTTAAAATGTATTTATTTTAAGCTGAACAATATAGCGGCGACCTAGCGACGACTTCTAAGAGATCATGGTAGAGCAGTCTGTCTAGTACGGTCAGCAAAGTACTTAGGGTACCAGGTGCATATTTTAAAGTTTAAATTTTATTACTAACGGTTTAGTATTTTTTAGTTATTTTGCATGAAATTACTAACAGTTAGGACGCTTTAGTGATATTAAGCACAATTATCAATAACTACTGAACCATTATTGAAAAATATCCACCTGGTACCCTTAGCCCTTTTCTGACGTACAAACATAGTTGCTTAATTTGGGGCTAGGTCGCGTTGCAATATTTATTTGTGTATTGTTATTCACCAGACACCTAGACAAGGATCGTATAGCGGAACTGGAGCGAATGGACCGGTACCCTGAGAAGCAAGCAGTTTACAGCGTGGACAAGCCCTTCAGACAGACTAGCTTGGACCTTAGACATAATTCAACTAATTGGCATCCTACGAGAGACTTCACTAGGTATTTTTTTTACTGCTAAAAGTGTTTCTGTTATCTCCCTTTAAAAAAGTGGTCACTTAGGAGAAGCAGTAGAACAAGAACTTATAGTTTTTGAAATTCATGTCTGTCTGTTTGTTCCTTTGTTACTTATGCATTCAAAAACAACTAAACTGATTAAAGTTTTGGATGGAATACTCTGTTTTAAATCGAATTATTGGATTGCTCTGTTTTGAACAAAGTTTGTAGTATACTTTATATCGAAATCTAATAAGTAGACCTCAAGCAATCAACGAGGGACTGAGCCAGCCACCCGCACATGTTGATTTATAACTATGATTTTAGTGTGATTTCAGATCGGTATACATTATGTATAATTTAACCTTTATAATATTGGTAGGATATTATAAAGGTGCACTCTATTGTGGTGATGATGTGTCAGCGTGGCCAGACTAGAGTGACCACCGATCTGAGCAAGAGTGCTTATTCTCAGACGTCAACAAGCGGAGCCGGAGCGGTACTCCGTGAGCAAGACGTCGGTCTCGTCTGGCAGTAGCAGCAGCAAGCAACCGCATCACAACTTCATGAGACTCTGTTCTGCTAACGAACATGACAACATTGCTGCTGGTAACTATAATAACATAGTTTATATAGTAGTTGGCCGTGGCCCTCTTACTTTGAAGGCGTTTCTGTGGCACTCAACTTGCATACGTTTTTTTCCGGGACCGGTCATACGGTGAGGGTCGGTTTTGACTGCACTCAATTAATGTTTAGGAAGAAAATAAATTTTAGTTATTAGATTTAATAGTATAGCCAAGTCGGCCGTGCGCCGTAGGAGTAATGTCTACGGCTTGACATCACTGATGTAAATAAATGTAAATTTTTAAGTTTTTTAAACGCTCATTCAATTCCAGTGTTATAATTGGTGTATGAACCATCAGTGTGAAAACTTATCTATCATAACTCCAACAAGTAATGTTAGAAAGTGTGTTTACTAATACAGCGACGTCATTCGCACCAATACTCACTTTGCTAAGCATTTATACTACATTGTTAATACCTACTTTGAAAAATATGTCTTATTTTACAGTAAATTACAAGATGAAATGCGTAAACTTGGAGCCGCCGTTAACTGAGCCCAATCTTCAGAAACACAATCAAAGATTAGAAAGAACAGATCGCAGTGACAGATCCACTGCACCGAGGGATCGTACTAAATCTAGGCGTAAGTTTTATTTAATGTACAAATCTTAAATAAGTAAAATAAAGTATAATTAATAAGTGGGATTGTAGTTTTCTCAAAATACTGAGCCTCGATGGCTTGAAAAAAACAATTCTTAATTTATGGTTAATTTTAAATAATCCTTAATAATGTCTTTTTCTTTATGAAAAAATCAGGAGCGCTTTTATTATTTCTCTTAGATTGAAGGAAAACATCTTGAGGTAATCCATAATTTAAAAGCGACCCTTATGGCCTAGTTATGTGGCTAGTTGTGGATACATACAGTAAATACATTAATCCGTAATAAATTGTTTAGGACATAAAAGGGCGGTGGAGATAGAGGAACCTCAATTGGACGGCGACGAGGACGAGGAAGGAGGTTCCCCGCTCTACTGCAACTGGGACCTGCGCGGCATGCAGCATCTGCTGCCGCTGCAGGACTATATCATACAACAGGCTAAGCTCTCTAGTGAGTATTTTACTGTTGCTTATAGCTACGTCATACGTTGAGGTAATGTGATAGTAATTTTCGTGTAACTGGCCTGCTAGCTTGCACAATTGAAACGTGTTTCAAGACTAATACAGGTTGGCTCACTTTTTTGAATATAGTAACTTAAGTATGGCTTTCTGCCAGCTATAAAGTGCAATTTGCGGCCCGTCTCACGTGGAATAAAAGTCTATGGAGAGTCATAGCATAGCAAATGGCTATTTTGCCACGAATCTTTACGAGATTTAGAAGTAACCAAAAGATTCTATGTTTGGTACTGATCTTTTTTTCATTTTAACTACACTTGTTATTTTTCATGAAAGTAAATTTATTAAAACGCCACAATAATTCTACCCTTTTACACGCCTTATAGCTAGCTTAATGTCAGGACTATTCAAATTAATTATTATTTTATTAAAAACCAGGTCGCGGCCGCTACGGCGACAGATCCGGTTCAGACGGCGAATCGTCCCACTCTTCCCGATCCCGGTCCCGCTCCCGATCCGGATCCGAATCCCGCTCCCTATCCGGTCACGAGCCGGACAACGAGTCGTCAGACGGCGGCGCACGAACACCCGACGACGACGACGGATCCGGCGTGTACCTACCGCATGCGTACGCGCACCGGCCCACGGATGTGGATTATATGAACCATGGAGTCGCGTATTATAATACTTTCGTCGGCTTCGATAGGGAACGTCAGCCCGAACAGAATATACATCGAGTAAGTACTGCAACAAGCTACCTATTATGTTTTAGTTGATAAGTGTACGGTCTCAAAAGACGTTTTTGTAATTTTTAGGATTTTTCTTTATTTTTGTTTTATAGTGTGTAGTGATCGTGATTTTATTCAACCAAAATTATATGAGCATCTGTATAAATCTCTAGTGTGTTTGGTGTAACAAAAGTTCGGTTTTATGACACAAAATAGCATTTTTTTTTAATTACGCATGTCTCTCGTTTTATCATGCTATGATTATTTGTAGGATTTGTATTAGCAACACTATCGATTGATACAATTTGTTTTTGTGAAATGATAGGGTTAAATTCTATAGGGCTGATTTTGTGATCTCAGCATGGAAATATACTTTCAGTTTTTTAAACTTTCTCTTACCCTGAAGGCCGGTCTAAATGACTCACCTTGTGTACGATTCTTCGTTTCTCAGACGTCGTCCTTAGGCGGGGGCAACGCACATGGCGCGGGTGCGGGCGGTGGCGTGGGCGCGGGCGCGGGTGCGGGTGAAGAAGCGGGCGCGTTGTACAGCCCGGTGCGAGCGCACGCGCCGCGCCCACCGCCGGAGCAAGACATAGAGATATTCGCCAAAGACAACCTCAACTTCAACAAGGGAATATTTAGAAGAAAGGTCAGTTACTTTTCTTTTTGATGATCGACGAAAGACCTGAAGTATTTTCACTTGAGCACGAGACCTCGGAAGATAAAGAAACGAAGAAGTCTTGCTTAATAGGTGCACCGGGAGCGTTGACAAGACTTGGCCGAATCTTCACATCAAGTGAAGACGGACAAAGAATAGGTCGTGTATAATAGTTGTTACCCTTCTTTCCTCAGGCATCAGTCCGCGACATGCTATCCTGGACATCGTCCTCGATATCCGCACCGATGGTCGGCGCAGACTGGGACAAGGCACACAAGAAGGCAGCCATCGACCTCTTCAGATTGGTTCAGATCTACATGGGCGATAGGAAGGCTAGACCTGGCATGACACTCAACTCGGTGGCTCAGGATATCTTGCATGCGACTTATGCGAATGAGAAGTAAGTGGTTTTGTTACCTAGTCTGTAAATGATCAAAAAAATCGATGAAAAGAAACGAGGGAGGTATTTACCTAGCAGTGGGACGGTTCAGGCTAAATAAAAAACTTTGCCTATTCAATTGTTGCCTGAGAGATCTTTAAGGTCAGTACATGGCTGACGGAAAATGCGTTTATCGTATCATCGGTCGCACTAACGCATTGTGAAAGGTTGAATGTTTTTCTATTTACTTTTTGACCAATCTGGCGTTACGCAACCGATATTACGCTATGCATTTTTAGGGGTCCCTTGTTCATATCTGACGGAAAATGCGCAAAAATAGGAAAATAGGTAAGTGAAATTTGACCGTATAACGCGTAGTTTGTATGTTCTGATTAGGCGATTATTATTACCGTTCCAGACTCCGCGACGAGCTATACGTGCAGCTCTGCAGACAGACGACGGAGAACCCGCTGCGAGACTCGCTGCTGCGCGGCTGGGAGCTGCTGGCGGTGGCGCTGGCCTTCGTCCCGCCCTCGCCCGCCTTCCAGCCCGCGCTCACCAACTACGTCAACCGGCACCGGGACCCGGCCTTTGCTGACGCCTTCCCCGAGGTACTGTTGCTGCTATACTCAGATAAACACCGAACAACTAGCCAGGTGCACAGTTATTGTGACTGTGTTAAAAAGCAGCATTGATTGCTGGATCTCGTAAACTACCTATACATCGGTGACAACGCCCCGCCCCGGCAGCTGCCCAGCTGGTCTGTTGTACATAAGTTGTCTCATTTGTGGCGTTAGAGGAGCAAACACTTTGTTGGAGACTCTAGACACCTTTTCGTTGGCAATTCCGTTTGGCGGTTTCACAAACTATAACAGGAACCCACAGTGTAAATTTAGTAAAACGACCAAGAATCATTTTCTTACTGAATACTTATTGGGATGGATATTTCAAAGGATAGTGACTTTGACAGTCTTGGCTTGGATTCTACATGAAACGATTTTCTTGGGATTTGAAAATTTTCTCTTGTGATTAAGATAACCTCATTGTTCCAGGTCGGTAAATGGCCGATTCACGTGCAAGTGTCCCACTACGCAGGCGTCGCCTGTAAGAGGTTAGAGCGAATCGGATTCAGCGGGAAACGGCCACCGAGGAAACCTACCACCGAGGACATTGATCAAGCTAGGGTAAGTTTAACACACCTTGAAATTACTCAGATCCCTAAAGAAGAGGTCTGTAAATACCATAAAACATAGGGCATTAATAAATTCTACTAATATTATAAATGTAAAAGTTTGTTTATAAGTAAACGAGTATGTTTGTTACCCTTTTACACTTCAATTCCCTTCACAGATACAAATCTTCCGCCAATCAATGTTCGGCAACACACTCTCCGAAGTGATGGCGTTACAAAAAGAACGCTTCCCCAACCGGCAGTTACCCTGGGTGCAAGTGGCACTATCGCAACAAGTACTAGCACTCAATGGGAGAGAAACTGAAGGCATATTCCGAGTGTCGGCGGACGTTGATGAAGTTAACGCTTTGAAGGCGAAGATTGACAATTGGGAGCTACCTGATGCTTCCACGTTGACGGGTTGGTAACTTTTTGCCTTATGGTTCTGCGTTTTGCAAGGTCATAACTTATTGTTCTGTTATAGTTATGTTTTTGAAAAAGGATTGTGTATCTGACGTTTAAGGCAACGTCGTACGTTTTTGTCGATGCGTACATTAACCGGTGCAGCCACTATGGAAGATGCGTTGAATCTTGTTCCATTGTCGTCTTCCTTTTTTTAGACATAATTCAAATACTCACGTGTAAAAAACACAGTAAGGACCTAGAGCCTTTCGAAAAGAGAAAGCGTTCTAAAAAGATCTTTATTTTTTCGCCTGTCGGACCTACCTTTAGCGGTTGGTTTAGAAACAACCTGTGTACTAAACACTATAGCATAACTATAGCAGTACAATTCGTTCTCTCGTCTCCAGATGCGCACGCGCCGGCCAGCCTGCTCAAGTTGTGGTACCGCGAGCTGTACGAGCCGCTCATCCCGGACGCGCTGTACGCCGCGTGCGTGGCGGCGGGCACGGACTATGCGGCGTGCACGCGCGCCTTGCACCGCCTGCCCGCCATCAATAGACAAGTGAGTGACGCTATACTATAGTATAAGATGAGGCCTTATGTCTTGTCTTATCCTTCTTCAAGATATATCATCAGCTCATAAGAAACAACAATAAATAGTGTTAAGCTATCTGGCCATTTAAGGGCTCATGTAATCCAAACAGCAATGGATAGATAATATAGATAACACAGATATTGTTTTAATTCCAGGTACTCACCTATCTAATAAGTTTCCTACAACAATTCACCGCTCCCGAAGTGGTCAGTCAAACCAAAATGGACTCGGCGAATCTCGCTATGGTATTCGCACCGAATTGCCTGCGATGTACCGCTACGGATCCCCGCATCATACTAGAAAACGCTAGAAGAGAAATGACCTTCCTAAAAACGTTGATCACAAACCTTGATACATCTCATGTGCAAGATCTACTGTGACCGAATCTCAGTTACCGGAATAATAATTTAAAATCTACCGACTTTTAGTACCTACGAATGCTTGGCTTGAAGTAAGGGGAATCTTACAAATTAGAAATGCAGTTTTTAATGATTTTTATAGAAGAGAAAAAGGTAAGTGATCTGATGATTCAGATTGTAGAGAGAATAGTTGTTGATTTGTTAGGGTTTTTGTCTTCAAACTGTTCACTGTCAATCTTGATAATACTGATAAGTATCTGAGCGCAAAAAAACGACAGATTTTTTACTCAATTCGGTATCTTAGTGTTATTATTGTTTTCTCAAAACATTGGACAGTTCTACAGAAAGTTAAAAGAAAAACATTATTTAATTTATATTAATTATATATGCGAAAACTTGTAAAGGGTGGTGAATTAATTAATTTATTGTTTCTTGGTTTTTAACCACTGTATGTTTCCAAATAAAATAAATAATTATTTGATTTGGTTCTCTGAAATGGAAACAGCCATTTTAAGATATATTTTAAAGGAATAATGTTAATCTTCATCAATAATATAATATAAATATATTTTACAAAACACAAGCCGTTTCGCAAAACATTTTTCTACAAATTAGTCATGGTAGCAAAAGCTGACCTAAGCACTAAAATAAATAGAGTGTAAAAATGTTCAGTCGAATATTTATCGGCCCGATTTTTTGAGAAAGCCATAGTCAAACTTATACATTGTAAAAAAAAGTCGTTTCTTTAGAAAAATGTGAATGAGCCCTTAAATAGAAGGACATGTAACAGAATGAGTACGATATTACTAGTCTACATAAATGCGAACCGAATTACTCAACAACGGTGAACGATATTCCATATCTTTCCTCAATTAACATTTGAAACATTGTTGTATATTTTTTGTATTTTTGTACGCTATTTTTAATTTGGTTTGAATCCAAAGATATTTAAATATGTGATTTTAATTATTGTAAGCTTTAAAAGTGTAATTGCAATTTTTGATAAGTCGTTTGGGATACGTTTGTTTATTTGCCGTGTGTGCGATTGAGTGAATGATTTTGTTTAATATTTTACTCGTTATTTTTAGATTATAAGTCTTTACGTATAGTTTAATCGACCGTGTGTTCTATTTTGATCAGACCAGTGAAATCTCAACGCTGTTTTGAACCGTTGTGTAACTTTTAATGAATTTAGTCGATCGATATTAAATTAAAATATAAAGTTGTAGCTGCGTCACGTTGTTTTATCTACGTAAAGCTTGATTCCATCGGAAAATCGATATTTTTGTAATATTTGAGACGTCTGCGCCAAGTGAGCAAGTTATGTGTTTAACTAAAAAAATAAAATCTGTGAGTTGGTATGTGACGATTGGGTCTTGAGATGACGTATAGTAGATTTGGTATTTAGATTTCATTTATTGCGATTTTCCCAAGGGATCGGTACTTACGTTGTGTGATGATCAGTTGTGCAAGAATCTACTATTGCTACTAAGAAGTTGCTAACTAAAAACACGGTGCGGTATGTTAAAAAATATCAAACAACTAATTTTAAAAACTGATCAATTAAATCTATCGTACCTATAAGTTTATACAAATTATAAAATAATATAAAAACCAGTTATCTTGCATCTCCTTTATATTAATATATTATGATTATAAAATAATAATTATAATGAATATAAACATCACAATTTTAATTAGAACTAAAGCTTTCTAATATATTTTTATGTTTTAAAAAATAAAGAAAAAGCGTGGAATTTGATTACTGCTAATACTAATGCTAGCCTTATAAAAAGCGATAAACACTTATTTATAAAAGTAACTATTCTAAAATTATATTTAAAAAATAGTATAGAAATTACAGCTTTAAATTATCGAAACTTCTGAACAGACTTGAGTAGACGTAACCAGTTAACTAATATTTGGATTTTCTTAGAACTCGTTTTCAAAACCAAAAATATCAAACATCATTGTTACAGTGCTAAAGTGTTCATTTTATTTATAAAAAGTAACCTATTAAAAAGCCTACTCGACGGGTAAATCCATACAACGAGGGTAGACAAAAGAAAATCCTCTTTTCTATTCCTTAACATCATGTGATCCCAAGAATATTTTTGGTAATTACCTAATAATGGTTGAGAACTAAGCATAGTATTTTTCCTTTTTCAGTTTAAAAAAGTGTTTAATCAAAAAAAACTTCACTAGATATATCGAGATATTCACTAGATATTTTAAAAAGAAAGCTTCAAAAACTTTGTCTGATCACTTTACTAACTCTGTAAATCGGTAGTAATGTTATCATAATCTGTTTTTAATCAGAATCTTAAAGCTAGAATTATCATTCCCTTTGATCTTTTATATATTAAGTATCAACCTAATCCGAAATACATAAAAATGTCGCTCCCGTCTTCGCCGTAAAAAGTTGTGAGATATTTGTACCTAATACTAAGTTAAAAGTTTCTAAAACAGCCGTGCAAAGCTGCTTTTAAATCTAGGACCACAATACTCATAGCCTAGTGTGTCGTTTGCTTTCGATTTAATCTCCAATTGTTTTAAAACTCAGCAAGCCTTTCGTATAAATAATGTAGTTAAGACTGTGAAAAATTCATTATTTTACTGTCACAAAACATGTGTATATATTATTATTTATTGCAATATTTATTAGTGAATTTAATGAAATATGCCAAAATATAAACAGCTTTGCTTTATTTTAAAGAAAAGTCGCTTTTAATTATTGAGTGGCAGTCAAACCATTCTATAAACTACGGGTTATGAAAAGATTTAGTTTGAAATACATCCAATTTTTTTATATACCACTTGGTTGCTGATTTTTTAATAATCAATTTTCTATTTTTTTATTTTATGATCTCAATGCAAGGAAGTTTTAAAGCAATATTAATTTTAAATAAAAGTATGGTAAGAAAAAGAAACAAAATCGAATCTTATTAAATCGTTTCGAAAATTCCAATCATTAATTTTAAGTGCCATAACATAATCGGTGTAGCCTTTATAGATTCTAAATTGACCAAGAGCAATAACATTTTATTATGTTAGCAGATACAGTAAAGAAGATGATTATATTGCTGTGTAAACTATAAACCCCTGACTGATAAACAATGTAAAAAGGAGGATTCGTTATAGACCGATTTCGCTTGAGGAGGGTTCGCGACTTGGGCTGGTAGTAAGAGGTGATACCACTAAGTGATTACAGTGTATGTGTATGACAAATAACCCACGGACACACGATATAAAACTATTACATCGAATGTAACGGTCGTACATCTATTGTTACATCATGCTTATTGCAAATAAATCTTTGAAATCTACAATAAAAATATGAAATTTTAAATTACCACAAGATACCTTTACTCACTGTTTATTAGTTAGGGCGTAAAGTTTAATATGCTAGCTGTACTTGTGTCTGTTCTTGATAATATCACAATCTACTCCCATATTTAGACTATATTTAATGAAGTATCTATATTTTGCAAACTACTACGGTTTATGATTAGTAAAATTACATCAAGTCCACCAATTAAGTTTATAATAATAAGAAGAGAGCACAATTTATTTTGATGTACATTGATTAGTTAGCTCTTTATGAAATGTATAGCATATTAAACTCAACTATTGCTGTGGCAGCTATTCGTAATGTTGTTACCGATTCTGAAGACACTAATATTGAATTAAAATACATAATATACTACCTACTTATCGTTTAGATTTGATGTCTTTAGATTGGAACATCAGCTTGTAATATGAAATAATGTAAAATTGTATAGTGCTTATAAATAAAATATACCAATATTATAATTCACAAAATATTCCTTTGTATATAACATGCCTATTTTCTTTATTGTTCATGACAATATAATGCCTGTTCATAATGTAGATTATTATCACTGGAAATGTGAAACGTTCAAGAGAAAATAAATTACTGATTATCCGGTGGATAACGAATACCATTATTTTGTTTCATTACTTACGTTCATAGCGCACTTAACTGATAAGTTTTAGGGTTCTATCACACTGACAATACAATAGCTTCCGCATCCATGCATCCGCGTCTCGAATACGAGATGCATATGCGTTAGGAAAACGTCACGAATGCGGATTAATCACATTGCGCATCAAATGGCACCTATGTATTGTGGACCCTTTCGTTGGAAAGTCCTTTGGAATTTCTTTAGGTGAAGCTGTCACACATATCAAAACATAGTGCCCTTCTATAATATGAAGAAAATGGGTAAATTAAGCGGGCAAAAAGCGTCATACGTTGACCCTTGAAATTGTCAGAGGTTTTCATCATTTAGTGTTCTTTGTGTCCTAAATACAGTTCTTATTGAAACAGTCAGCGTTAGTTCTAGTTTGAAATAGCTGTAATAATAATGTGTCCTTGTCGCGCCGGAATCATTGTGTAACGGAGTGTACCACACTAGCCCGCGGCGCATTAACATTATCGCAGCGCATACGCATCTTAATCCTTGCATAACTTTTCGCTTCCAATTTACTCACAACCCGACGATTTCATAAGAATGTTAGCTACGATATTTTTATTAATATAGTGCACACTATTCACATGGAAGTGACCACTTTATGGTGTTTAATTCAATTACTAATCTGTTTAATCGAGTTATAGGTAAACACTAACGATAATTAAACATTACCAGCATAATAAAACTCGAATTTCGTTACTTTTTTCATAGTTTCTTATGAATGTTACAAGATGACGTTGATACCTAAAAAACCTTTGAATTTTTTAAATAGATATAAAACAAGAAAATATAAGAATATTGTAGAAGCGTCTTACTGGTCTGCTTATTTACGAAAGTTGGCCGGTGCAGCCGTTATGGCTTTAAAAATAGAACCAAACAATGTAATATCTAATAGTTTCAGTAAGTCCGGCTTCCTTTGCTTCGTGGTATGCAACGCAGTTTTTTTCTACTGTTCTTACAAATCATTTGCTGAAGAACAAACGATACTGAGAAATTTGTACAAGACTAAATTGAAGCGATATGGAGACGACTTTGAGAGGATAGTCTCTTTTATTTACGTGCTCTTCGCGATCTCTGTAAACCCGTTTAAACTGAGCGGAAATAAGGTTATGGTTCAGAAACTGTTCGAGGTCGATAAAGTGATTGAGGATCATGGCGAGATCATCGACTATAACAAGATTTCACGGAGATCGTTAGCCGTTTCATTGGGACAAGTAGTCATTTATGCAGTCCGTATGTTATCCATCTTCATTAGCCTCCACAACAACACGAATACATCGATGCCTTTTGAGAAAATGTTTCAAGTAGCCTATTGTGATACTCAAGCGTTGCTTACAACCGCAACTTTCGCGTTTTACATGATCATTTTAAGAGATCGATTTAAATTGATCAAAAAGACTTTGGACTTTTTGAAAAATCGTAAAGCCTGGGAGTACAAAGTGTTTCACAGAAACAGTTTAGCTAAGAATGAGACGATAATATCGGAAATGACAGAGAGGCAAATCTGTGAAAAGATTAGATGCTGCGCTAAAGTATACAGTATGCTGTATAAAACTTGTTATGCACTTTCTTGTATATTTGGGTATCCTCTACTTGCGACCATGGCGGTGTACTTGGCCTATATAGTCTTGTATTTGTTTTACTTCATGGAAGCTACGGCAATGGGATTGTTTCATGATGTTAGCAAGTATATTGATTTCGTCGTGTACACGTTTTGGGAAATCGCAATTGCTATTGGAATAATAATTCTAATTGTGTCTTATTGTGAATTTATTACGAGAGAGGTAAGTAAAGATATGGCTATCATTCCTTTATTTTTACTTTCATGTTGACTACTAACTGCGGTCCGCGGTTTAATTCGTATTTGTCTCGATCGTTGGAGTAGGAAGTCCTACACTGACGACGACGTGGGCGTTTGAGACACGAATGAACTGTATAGCTGACGACTAAACAGATATGACTTTAATTATATTTTTTGTTTTAAGTAAATATTCAAATCTGAGCGATGTTCCCGGTTGCTCCCTCTCGGGAGCCGGGGGTTCGCTTAAATACCAAATTACTTGGGGTTGGCACAGGACGTAAGTGTAAGTCATCACTGACGACTATACCTACTACAAATAGATTTGGCAATATTTTAACGGTCGGCCGTCTGCCGGGCACTGACTCCTAAGGAGTAAGAAGTTTATCCACCCATATCTCCAGGCGAGAAGAACTCAAGGTTTACTAGTTTCCCCTGGATCCCTTAGTCGCATTTTACGACACCCACGGGAAAAGATAGTGTAACTCAATTCTATGCGGCGGGGCTACACGGTATTTTTGTTTTAAGTAGATATACAGCTCTTTTTAAGTCACGTGATCTCGATTTTTGTAATTTCTTACCGACTTTTGACCTCTTCCTTTACCATTAGTATAGATAATAATTAATATCAAATCTTTTAGAAAACCAGATTATACGGTCACTATATTATTATCTTATTTATTTCAGGTCACAAGTATATCTTATACAGTACATGAAGTTATCAACGAAAATATAAGTCCATCAATCACCAATGAGGTAAGTAACTACCAACTTAAGAGCGCCCCATAGCGCTATGAATAAAATTTCATAATGGTAGAACAACTACGGTGAATAAGTCTACGGAGAAATGAAGATGCTGCACTGAATTTGTGGAGTGACCCGAAAAGACTGGGTCCAGAACTTCCGCATTGAGGCGGCGTTCATGGGCAAGAGATTTCAGATAAATTGATATGGTCTCATTTTACGAAAACTGGCTAGTTCAAAGCTAGCCAGTTTTCGTGCATCGAGAGGGATGTAACCGGAAACATCGCTCGGGTGATTTATCAGAACGTACTTATACACGAAACTTGCCATGATATGTATGACTATCCCTTTTACTTTATTGTGTTTTATTCTCCTCCTTGCGTCGATTCTTCAATGCTGGGGCTGCCCTATCAGGAAATTAATTTCTCTCACACGATATATTCTCCGTCAAATAGCTCATTTTGCATATTCAATAATTAATCAATACCCTTTTACAGAAACTTGATCAAAAATGTAAACATAGAACTGTCAGTTATCTAAGGAAAAAGTAAACATCTTTCACTTTCAATAAAATTTATGAGTTTTTTTTACCTTTTTAACCGACTTCAAATAACAGAAAAGGTTCTCTATTCATCGCCTCATCGCGTATATTAATAAAGGTACATATTTTTTTATGTTTGTTCACCGATTACTCGAAGATGGCTTGACCGATCGAGATGTTTATTTTTTAATGGAAAAGTGGGAGCCCTGGGTTGTCCCATAAAAATTTGGTGAGGATCTGAAGAGGATCTTCGAAGTGAGGACCGGGAACGCTCCTCAAAACGCTGTATTCATTTCAATTGTTCATCGATTATGCGAAGATGGCTTGACCGATTAAGATGGTTATTTTTTAATGGAAAGGTGGAAGCTCCAAGGTGGTCCCATAAAAGTTTGGTGAGGATCTGATGAGTATATTTGAAATGATAGACAGGACAGCATCCCAGAATACAATTAATTACTCATTATTGGACTTCTACCAAAAATAATCGGTCCCTAAAGAACTAGGTACAGATTAATGGAGCAACTGAAACCACCTTCTCATCAGCAAACTCCTCAATAATTTAAATTATGGTTACCATTTTGTTGATTTTTATTGGCAGTAAAAAGTAGGTAGGTAGGTACACTAAAAATGGTGAAATAAAAAAATAATTTAAAAATTTAAAAACCAACTTAAAAAAGCTAGAATTAAGAAAAAAGACCAAAATAACCTCTAAATACAGCGCCACCGACTTATCTGTTTTATCATCTGAAGTCGGGCAGCCAAACTACAGTATGGAGCAAAGATCCATATTATTATTAGTTTGTATTTTATTGTGTTGATACGGAACTGCCCGACTTCAAATTATAAAACAGATTAGTTGGTGGCTGGTGGCGCTGTTTTGAGAGGTTAGTTTGGTCTTTTCTCTCAATTCTTTTATTTTACTTGGTTTTTATTTTTTTATTGTTGATCTAAGTTTCTGTAAGAGGGTAAGTATAGGTAAATCGATTTAATGAGAAAAAATAATAATGGCGCCTTCTTAAATATTTTGATCTATAACCTGAAGTAAAAGTACTTACTTACAGTTAAATTTATGGGTACCTGGTTCAATCGTTAATAAAACCATCACAATATTACGATCTTGATTATATTTCAAGTCCTATAGACTTTATAAGAATCATTCTATTTTTACTCGAGTTCCCAAGTTGTAACGGCAGGTCATAATAGAATACATACCTAAGGCAAAATGAAACTGGTTGCAGAAAAAATAAAAAACTTTTTCATAGGACGAAACACGTATGACAATATAATAGAGGCTTCTTACTCGTATCTGTTGATGACAAAACTGACCGGAGCATCTGTTCTTGTGATAACACCAAGACTAGGAATCGCTGAGAGAAGATTTTGTACCTTAGGGTTTTTACTCTTTATCGTCTGGAATTCTACTTACCTCTTCTGTTGTTACAAAGCAAATAACGATGAAATGACTACATTTGACAGCAAATTGAATCACGATCTGAAAGGTTTTGGGTCTTATTATGACAGACTGAGCAGTTTTATGTTTGTTACTTTTGCAATGATCGTTATACCTTTCCGAGTAAGTGGAAATAAAGATTTAACACAAAAAATCTTTGACATAGACAAACTATTAAGCGATAACGGGGAATGTATTGATTTTAATAAAATATCGCGAACATCTCTAATTTTTGTCTTGATATCAGTCGCTGTTTGCGTTGATAATGTCGTTTATTTTCTTATTATGCAAAAATATATTTGGTTAACATCAGCAGAGAGAATATTTGAACTTATTTATACTGATTTCAGTATGACACTTATATTCATGACATTAGTGTTCTACCTGCTTATATTAAGAAACAGATTCAAACACATTAAGAAAACGCTGATTTGTATAAAAGAAGCAAATCATTGGACAAGCAATGCGTTCCATCGAAACCAAATATCGAACAATTTGGCAAAAGGTGCGCAGCTGAATGATCAACAAAAATGTGACAAGATAAGGTTTTGCGCCAAAATTTACACAATGTTGTGTAAAAGTTGCTGCTTGCTTATGACCATGATTGGGTTGCCACTGTTAGTCTGCATGTTGATGTATTTGGGCAATATAACATTTTATATCTATTTTTGTCTGGACGCAATTACTATGGGAACATTTAGCGGTTTTGAAGAATATACTACTTTTATTATAATGTGTGTTTGGGGAGTGTCATTTTCTATTGTCGCAATGATTTTAATTGTACATTTTTGTGAATCGGTAATGAAAGAAGTAAGTTGGTAGATTTGAAGTGTACAACAATAACTAAATAGCTGCCAAATATTATTCGTTAAATTCGGTTTCAGGTTGTAGATATTCGGTATGTTGTACATGATATTATCAATGAAAACATTAGCACATCGATTAATACCGAGGTACGTGAACAATAATGTGAAACAAACTGAGAAGAAACAAACAATGAGAGAGCGAAAAAGAAATAGAATCGATTGGGAATTTATGCGAGATCAACAAGAAGCAAGTGTTATTAACGGTATTTTTTTTTGCAGGCTCTACAGTTTTCTATACAACTACTGCACGAAAAGCCAGAGTTTATGGTCCTCGGATTGTATCGTCTAAATTATGAGCTACTCTACCAGGTAAGTCTTAGTAAACGAGTACCTATAGGAACGCTCTATAGCAGTCTCATTCTCATTTAGTGCAGTTTTATAAATCAGCGTTTGCGTTAAATCCGGTAGATCTGATTTTTTGCAGACTTGTTTGTGACTTCCTCGAGCGGCAAACGCAACGTTGTCAAAAATCGAAAACACTCATTTTTTTGCGATAAATCCGTCTGATAGTACCTACTCAGGGCGCTTATAAAATATACTTAATTTGCTACAATATGAGACTAAAATTGTCCAACCTTTCAAAATTAGTCAGTTTTTTTGAACTTTGCAATTTTTTGGAGTAATTTAGACATTTACTCGAACAACTCTGGCAGCGGGATGAAGTTCCAATCACGGTTCCAATTACTTGAACCCTGTCTCCAGGTGGTGGACACCAGGCCTCCTCCCAAAATGTTGGCCAGAGACGCAGCCCCACAACACCTCTTGCAGATGATTTCTTAGTTCAATATTGAAGAGTTGTAAGAACTAAACATTGTACTACTAAAAATTGCAAAGTTAAAAAAAATTATAAACTTTGAAAGGCTTAAACTTAAAAACTATCGGGTCGACAGAGACATTAAATTTAGTCTACTGTATAAGCAAAGCACCTTGAAAAGAACTATTAAAAACTAGTCCTTTAGGGTTATAATCGCCAAAATTTGAAAATTGGCCAATATTTTTGCAGTTTTTTTCATTTTTAAAATAGTTGCGGTCGGCACTCGAGGTCACAAACTTAGATTATTTATTACGCCAAAATCATAAACAAGTGCAAAAAAATCACAGCTACCGGGTTTAACGCATACGACCCCATACATTCGGACGACAATTTTACTGAACTAAATCATTTAGAGTCTTGCTATTTCAAAATAGAATTATGTTTATATTTTGTAATATACTATAGATAATATTTATTTGTTGTTTTAGGGAGCAAAAACAATAACAACTTATCTGGTAATACTTTTACAATTCGCAACTGAAAACAAAGGCGAATAATCTAAATAATTTGACGAAGTGTAAGGACCCACGAGTGTTCGAGTGATTTCCACGTATCTGCATGTTTGATATATTTTTAAATTTCTTACCTATATGAGTCATAGGTAGTGTTAGTTATAGTTTTTCAAAAAACTAATAATAGGTATATCTCTTAAGAATATTAACACATATATTAATGATTGTTGAGTAAAATGTTAGGTAAGTACCTACAGATTACGTAATTTGAAAGACTTAAAACAAATGATAAACTAGTAATGATGTATTTCATGATGTATAATGATATCGAAAATGAGTGAGAGCAAAACTGTGAGAAGATTAGAGCTACGCTAAAGTTGCTACTTTAGCGTAACTCTGCAGCATAAAAGCACACTGTTAGTATGCTTTACAAAACTTGTTATGCATTTTTTATATTTGGGTATCCTCTATCTATTGCGAACTTGTCGGTGTACTTGGCCTATTAATATAGTCTTGTATTTGTTTTACTTTATGGAAGCTACTTCAATGGGATTGTTTCGTGATGTTAGCAAGTATGTAGAGTGGTGGTCATCTAATTAGAAACACCCGCCTGGATTTATTTTAAAACTGTAACGGTAAGTAAAAATTACCATTATTTCTTTATTTTTACTTATTTATTTAATTTTCATGTCAACTAATAGTTTGACAAGTTTGACATTATTAATTATAAGAAATTGTGTAAAATAGTTTTAGGTTTAAGATCAATAAATGTTTGTTTCTGGTCACTAATAGATGCACTTCGGGGTTTAATTCGAAATTATCTCAAATTTTGTTGGCATATTAATTACATAGCTGACGAACAAACATCAATGTACAGGACATGTATTTTGTAATATACTCTTTTATATTTGGAGCAGATGGTGCAGTATATAGGCCAGGGTTCGCCTATATACCTACTAAAGTCTTGCAATACAGTACAGAGCCACGGTTCATGAGATACAGCCTGGCGATAGACGGACAGACGGTCGGACGGACGGACAGCGATGTTTTTTTTTTTTTTTTTTTTCTTTCCCCTTTTGTTCTGAGCAGCTCAGCAATCTGTATTAGTACATTTAACTGATCTTTTGGGTGACCTGGTCTGACCTGGATTGTCTTTTTGTTTCTATAAAGATCATCCATTGAGATCTTTATCTATTTACTGTCAGAAACGGTTGAAGAGGTGAGGTATGCTATTCCTCCTCAGTCTTGTAAAACTGACACTGCCAGCTCCTGATAACTCATTAGCCAAGGTGTTTTTGTGTTTTGATAGCTTTAGTTGATAGTTAGTGGCTTTCTGGGCAATCTCTTCCTTAATGGTCCTTAATCTGAAGTCTCGCAGCAGGTATTTGTTACTAATGCAGTTTGGAACATTGAACATTATTCTCATTGTCTTGGTTTGGAACCTTTCCAGTATCTCAATGTTACTATTACTTGCTGTTCCCCAGAGCTCGATCCCATATGTCCAGACTGGTTTCAGTATTGCTTTATACACTTTCATCTTGCTCTCGTTTGACAGCTGGGATTTTTTTCCAAGTAGCCAGTGCATACATCTGAGCTTATGGTCGAGTTGCATACGTTTACTCCAGATGTGTTTTCTCCAAGTTAGCCTCCTGTCTAAGTGCATACCGAGGTACTCTTGTCTTGTGGGATAGGCTCACCATCTAACAGCACAGGAGGGCAGTTTCCGCGTTTGAGGGTAAATGTGATATGAGCAGATTTACTTTGGTTTGCCTTTATTCTCCACTGTTTCAGCCATCTTTCCAGATCAATGAGGTGATTTTGCAGGTTCAAGGAGGCTTTTTGGCGATTTGCATCAACTGATAAAATGGCAGTATCGTCTGCGTATGTCGCTATAGTTGTACTTTTGTTTGTGGGTATGTCATGAGTATATATAAGGTACAGGACTGGTCCCAATATGCTGCCCTGTGGTACTCCTGATCGTATCTCATGAAGGTCCGACAGTTTTCCATTAAATTTTACTTCAAAGCATCTTTTCCTTAAATAGCTCTCCAAGATAGGATAAAACGAGTGCGGAAGAGTCTGCTTGATTTTATAGAGAAGGCCGTCGTGCCAAACTCTATCGAAGGCCTGTCCTATATCTAAGAATACCGCAAAGCAGTACTTCTTACACTCCATTGTTTGGCTAATGATATTTGTCAACCTATGAACTTGTTCGATTGTCCCATGACCATGTCTGAAGCCAAATTGGTGTTCAGGGAGAATGCTGTCTAGATGTTGGGATAGCCTGCTAAGAATGATCTTTTCAAATATCTTACTGATAACGGGTAGGAGACTGATTGGTCTATAGAAAGAGACTTCCTGAACAGGCTTACCCGGTTTAGGAATCATGACAACCTGTGCAAGTTTCCACTGGCAAGGGTAATGCGCGAGTCGCAGGCACCCGTTAAATATATTAGCCAGGTATGTCACTCCTTTTCTTGGAAGGTTTTTGAGTAGTGTGGAGTCTATGTTGTCGAAACCAGGTGCTTTTCCAGATTTAAGTGACATTATCATTTTAATGAGCTCTTTAGGACTAGCTGATTTTATTGGGAGGCAAAATTGTAGTGGAGATACCAGGTATTCCGACACTTCGTTGTCTTTCTCTTGGTTATTGCTAGGAAGTGGTGTGAATACGCCTTGGAGATATTTCGCAAAGATTGTTGCTTTATCTTGGTCTGATCTAGCCCACTCCTGGTTTTCCTTTCTTAAAGGCGGAATATTTTGTGGTGGTCGTTTCAGTTTCTTAGTTGCACGCCACAGTGAGTAATTTGAATCTTTGTGTGCCGTCAGATGTGATAAAGTATTCTGTAGAGATTGATTTTCAAATTCCTGCAACATCGTTTTGAGCTCTTCTGAAACTTTATTGAACTTCTTTTTATCATCCGGATATCTAAACTTCTGCCATTCTTTTCTAGCTTTGCGTCTTTCAACAACTTTACATTTAATTAGTTGTGAGTAGTATTTTATGGTAGTTTGATTATTTTTCAATTTAGGTGTGCTAAAGTGAGCAGCAATGTGTATGATTCTATTTAATTCTTCTATACATTCCTCTATGTCATCTGGTGTTTTCATTTTCATCTTCAGATTGAGATTTTCTGTGATGTATTCTTTGTACTGTTCCCAGTTTGTTTTTTTATTATATGTTTTTGTAGGGGTTTCTTGCATCACTACAGATTGGCACATAGTTAGCGCGACTGGTGTGTGATCTGATGATAGATCACTACAGACTTCTATATTCAGATAGTTATGATTAATGTTTTTTGTTATGTAAAAATCTAGTAGGTCTGGTATTTTAGTTCGATCACTCGGCCAATATGTGGGTTGGCCGTGGGACAAGCATTTCAGATTTAAGTCTGTTATTGTCTTAAATAGCTGTCTGCCTCTAGTAGTAATTCGTCATGATCCCCAGTGGGTGTGTTTGGAATTCCAGTCACCGCCACAGATGAATCGAGTTCCTAGTCGATTGAAGTACATTTTAAAGTCATCAGATATTATTTTTGGGTTAGGTGGACAGTAGATCGCAGATAGAACTATATCAAAATCTTTATGTTGTATGCAGACTGAAGTTGCCTGAATTTTATCTGTTTTGCATTCTTCTAGAACATGATGTTTAATGTTATTTCTCAGTATAATAGCCGTACCACCATGTGTGTTCCCGGAGGGGTGTTCGGTTCTATAGATATTGTAATTTAGAATTTCAATATGTGATTGTGGTGTAAATCTCGTTTCTGATATGAGAGCAACATCAATGTTTTCCATATTCATAAAGAGTTCAAGTTCTTGGTGTCTCCCATTCAGCCCGTTGGCATTCCATGTGATAAGTCTGATGTTTAGGAGGAATTTTGGTTCACTAGTAGGATCATGCGATCCATCATGTCTTTTATGATTGTTTGAAATCTATTAAACATGCTATCTAGTAGAGTTTCCATATTATTACATTTCATTTCATTTTCCAGATCATTTTGTTTGTTAGTTATTGGTGTCTCTCTATTGGATTTTAAAGTGTCTGAGTAACTTTTATGTGATGTTCTTGATTGAATTATTGGTTTTGCACTTACTGGCGATGTTGCCCTTGGTGCCAATTCAATATTTTTCCTGGCTGATGTAGATATGTTGCTTGGTTTTGGTTTAATTTTCAGTATCTTCTCTTTGTACTCTTGGAATTTAGTGCATCCTTTGTAACTTGCGGGATTTGGCTCTAGGTCTACAAAGAAAAGAGGTAGCTTTTCTTTTGTTGTTCGATGTAATACGTTGACTATTTGTCTGACCTCATATCCTTGTACTTTTAGTTCATCTTTGATCATACCAAGGTCTTCAGTTGCATGAAGACCTCGAATTACTACTCTGTATGCCCGTTCACTCTTTAATTTATATGTGTAGTGACTGACATTGTTTTGTATTAGGTTATCTCTAATACGTTTATAGGTATCAATGTCCACTGGAATAATTTTTATGATATGTCCTGCTCTCAGAGCAGTTAGTGTGAATTTGGTTGTTTCAGATACTTTATTTAACATTTCCTTGAGCGGTTCTATATTTACCACACCAGTTACGAATATTGGTTCCGGTTTGGGTATATATTCTTTCTGTCTTTTGGGTTGTTCTTCATTATTTTCGTTGTTATCGAGAATTTCAAACTGATTTTGAGTCGGAATAGAATAGGTCATGCGGTTGCTACCAGGTTTCTTTCTAGTTATACTTGGGCTCATTTCGGCCCGTTTTCGTTTTCTACTTTCGGGTACAGTGTCTTTTTGCCATTCGAAAGCCTGTCCTGGTTGCTGATGTCTAGTTTTTAGTTCACTATCTTTGGTTTTATTCAATAGTTCCGGAGTTGTGATTTCTTTATTTTGATTTAAATCATTAAGCGAGTTTGTCCGAGGCCGATTAGCAAACATGCCTCTATGGAAAAGTTGTTGAGTTAAATTTTTTGTAACTTTTTGTTGATCCTTAGGTGGCACCACTTCGCCCCCCCCCCAGAATACGTGGAGCAGCCTGAGCTATGCTCAGGGAGGGATTCTCCGACAGCAGAGCCATCGGTACCCTCCTGGGGTAATTCTCTGTTTAGTTGTGCAGCCATAGTGTAATTTTGTGTGTTAAGGTTATTTAATATGTCGGGGTTGTCTTCCCCTGATTCCTGGGCTGTCGTCCTCCATCGGGCGTGAGCGCCGCCGTTGACCCACTAGGGGTTCTTCCGCCGCCAACTCTTCTGCGTGCCCCAGCCGAGACCCGCAGCACTGCCCACAACCTCTACTCCTAGTATGTCAGAGAAGCCCGGGGCAGGGGTTTGATATCGGAGTGTCCATCTCCGGCCTTGTGGTCCGCGGGAGGTATTTTATTTCCCTCCTACCCTATGAAGGTTTGGCGCTTCATCGAGCATCCCCCTATCCGCCACCTGGGGACGCGTCCTCTAGGGAATCAGGCTACCCCGAGGATAATCAGGCTACCCCGAGGACAGCGATGTCTCAATGAATGTCTGAATAAGGTTCCGTTTTTACCCTTTGAGTACGGATCCTTAAAAACGTAAAATTCATGTTAGGTACATTAATAAAAATATAAATCTAATTATCCGTTTAAATGCAAGCAATGCGTTCCATCGAAAACAAAATAACGAACAATTTGGCAAAAGTTGCGCGAATGATCAACAAATATGTGACAAGAAGCGGTAAAATGTTTGCGCTTCTGACTATGATTGGGTTGTGTTTACTTATCATGTATGTCGATTTATTTGGCCAATGTCATTTTATATAGGTAGGTATCTATTATTGTCTGGACGTAATTGCTATCCGATAATGATTGACCAATTTTAAAGAATATACTTCTTTTATATAATATTGTGTATTTAAGGAGTGTCAGTAGCTATTGTCACAATGATTTTAGTTCTATATTTTTGTGACTCGGCAAAATGGACTTAGAGTTATTTATCTTACCTCCATGCTCGGCAAGGAAAGAAGTACCTAAGTTGGTAACTTTGTTAGTTGTACAAAACGTCATAACCGAACAACTGTAAATGATTGTTCGTAAAATACTGTTTTAAGTTGTATATATTCGGTAGGTATGTTATACATGATATTATCAATGAAAACAATAGCACATCAATCAATACTGATGTACCTGAATCGTCCACTAAACAAACTGAAGTCGATAAAAAAAGAAGATTGTTTATAAAAAAGAGAGAAAGAAATGGACTCGACAGAGAATTTATGCGTGATCAAGCAGCAGTAAGAGTAATTAACAGTAAATCTTTTTGCAGGCTCTGCAGTTTTGTATACAGCTAGTTACTGCACAAAAAGCCAGAGTTATAGGTCCTTGGATTGTACCGTCTAAATAATTTAGAATAATAATTTAATTTAGTAACTCTATGAGGCAAGAATGGTAACTTCCACAACAGCAACTTCTGCTTTTGAATTTTCCGAGAACAATACGCTCTATATCTATACTTAAGATTGAGACAGAAAATGTGACCTAGACTGGTATAAAAACAATATAGCAGATATACCTATCTTAGCTTATGTGCGACTTGCGTCTATGCTTTTTTAATATAGACGTAAATTTACCCTCAAAAATCGCTTAGTATATATTTTGTATTTACTGTTTCAGGGCAAAAGCAATAACAACTTATCTGGTACTTAATACTTTTTAATGCGCAACTGAAAAAAAAAGATGAATAATCTGAATCCATAACTGCCTTAACCAAGTGTGCCCACGAGTGTTTAAGTGATCTCCACGTTGATGTTTTGATGTTTTTAGATTACCCAGGTACCTATATTTACCTGGGTGTTATTATAGACCATAGATTCAATTGGGGTATTCACATTAACACTTTGTGTAATAGGCTTAGGGGTATATTATCAAAACTCGTGTGCATAAAATACAAAGTCCCCCACAAAATACTACTAAATATGTATGTTGCATTGGCTGAATCTCTAATTATTTATGGACTTACAAGCTACGGTCGCACCTATAAAACATACTTAGAAAAAATTTGCAATCTTCAAACACGTTTCCTTAAAGTAATAGCACCCAACAATCTAAAACTTCAATACAAACAAAATATTTCCGGCTTATTTAAACATTTCCAAATACTTCCTATTCAACTAAAAGTGAATCTAAATTTGTTAATTGAAAATTACCACAACGATTCTATACAAAAACCTTACTCACACAAAATATGTACCCGTCAAGTAATAAATAAAAAACTCACCACACCTAGAGCGCATAACGAATACGGTAGACGCACAATTGGCTATATCGTACCTGCATTAATAAATAATTTGCCTAAACAAGTAAAATCTAAACTTAATACCAACAATTCCAATATAAAAACCACTTTAAAACAACACTTTTTAACGCAACTTGAATCCTAAAATATAACTAATTAATTTTTAATTTGATATGTAATTGTATTCTCAACCACCTACAAAAAGCGCGCGGGTGTTGAGGGGTTAAGGGACAACTGTCTATCACTCAAAAACAAGTTTGCGTAGTAGTGGTATGTGGGTAGGTTTAGGTATCTGCCTACATGCCACTATTCTGTTAATATAATGCCGATGCAGTTACCGAGTGAAATCGCATCACTGTTATTTTTGTTATTGATGCAATATTGTTTTGTCTAATCGTTTATCTCACGAGCAGGTAGTTAATTTGTATAACACTTTTTGTTTTTTACTATTTACGCGACGAAATCAAACATCTTGTCAAACCTTTAGAGGTTTTTTTGATGTTTTTATATTACTCTGTAAGTACCTATGTATTTATGAATAAATAAATAAATATGAATCTTAAGTAGTGTTAGCTATAGTTTTTCAAACAACGAATAATAAACATCTTAAGGAAATTATATATTAATTCACGTTGAGTAAAAAGTCAGGTAATTATCTACAGATTACGTAATTTCAAAGAGTTGATTGATGATTTGGTTTTATAATGAAAATATGTAAATGAGTTGCCTACACAATGTAATTTTGTTTATACTTACTTATTGAACATGCACACACTCAGCCAATATTAAAAATTACTTACTAAAATAGGTACTGTAGAATATTCTAGAAGACATTACATTAACTGAAGAGTCCAATTATTTCACCAACCGTTAGTATGTACCAGGTACCTAGTGTTATGTGTTTACGTAAAATAAAGAATATTTAGGTACCTAATCATTTTCTGATAATGATCTTGAGCTTCTAACTTCATACCTTAACAGTTGGTAAACTGGTGCTTGTGGAGTCTACTAACTAACTTGCTGTTTCAATACGTAGTCTAATTATTCCCAAAAGCGATCTTTGGCGAGAAAATGATTGTCCAAAAGCTTGGAACGTTTTTAATAGGTCAAAAGACATATAAAAATGTGTTAGAAGCATCTTACACGTCGATTTTGATTAGGAAAGTACTTGGCACAGCCGTTTTAGTGACAACTTTACAACCGGGGAACAAAGTCGTTAGGAAGTTTAGCCCTCTTGGGTTTCTGCTTTTTATCCTTTGGAATTCTCTGTATTTATGCTGTTTGTACAAAGTATTGAACGAAGATCAAGTTATAGTTCGAAAATTGCTCAGCACTACCAAGCTAAGACGCTACGGGGATGATTACGAAAGAATCAGCAGTTTTATTTTTGTTCTTTTCACAATGGCCGTCACCCCATTCAAACTAAGCGGGAACCAGCTCTTTTTGCAGAAAATTTTCGACATTGATAAAGTTTTAAAAAGTAGTGGCGAAACTATTGATTATAACAAAATACCAATAAGATCTATCTCTGTTTCTATAGTTCTAATATTAATTTATATTACTAGTCTAACATGTCAATGTGTTTTTCTAAATTCAATGGACGCGTCTATAAATGAGAAGATATTTATTAATACATATGCTGATATCCAAGCGTTTCTTATATCTTTTACGTTTATGTATTATGTGCTCTTATTGAAAGACAGATTCAAACTTATAAAGCAATCGCTAATTCGTATAAGAGAAAAAAATGCTTGGAAATACAATGTCTTTGGTAGAATTGAGAAACCAAAGGATTCAATGAAAGCATTACAATCGAGTGACAAGCAAATTTGCGAGAAGATAAGATTAAGCGCTAAAACATACGCAATCTTGTGTAAAAGTTCTTGCTCGATTATGAGCATCGTAGGATGGCCAGTTCATGTGAGCTTTTTTGCCTATAAAGTGAATCTAATATTATATATTTTTTACTTATTTGAGGCAACGCAGAATATGGTCGATTCTACAAGATGTATTGAATTTATCGTGCTCTGTTTGTGGCAAATAGCGACTTGTATCTTTATAATGATTTTAGTGATTTATTTTTCTGAAGCAACATTGAGAGAAGTAAGTTCATATAGGATAAATTATTTACTAATACGCGATTAAAATCCGGTTAAATGTAAAACTATGTTAATAAACCGTGCTTATTTTAAAAAGTTTAACGTATGAAGAGTTATGAATTTTGATATATTTTCAGATTGTTCATATACGGTACGTCGTACATGACATTATCAATGAAAATATTAGCCCATCTGTAAATAAAGAGGTAGGTGTTAAATCATGGAAGTATCAATAATTACGATTTATTCATTACCTTTCCAATATGGGCTTTTCAATCAAATTAATATCTTCACGCTTTTTTATCGATATATTTACCACACATAAAAACATACCTAAAGGGCCACTTGTAGAAAACAGGAACCAACCTAATACACCACATATAGAAAACATGAACAGACCTAAAGGACCACATATAGTACCTTAATCATGAACACACCTAATTGACCACACATTGAAAACATGAACAGACCTAATGGACCACATATAGAAAACATGAATAGACCTAATTGAGCACACATCGAAAACATGAACAGACCTAATGGACCACATATAGAAAACATGAATAAAAACACTAATCAATTACTAATTGTAATACTATTCAAGTACTAATAATATTATTTAATTACCCTACCTTTCCTATTTCTTTGCTTCTTGTCCATCCAAAGATTCCCTCGAAGAGATCACTTTAAGCGATAAGGCCGCCCATTTTACCACCTACTGTTATGTTGTTTATATTTATTTAATTTCTTCTATGGTTTTCGCGATTTTGCATAATAAAACACTTCACTCACTTTTTGAATAAAAACGCGATTCAACCGGATAAATAAAGTGTTTTATTATATTTCTTTTTTATTATAACGGTTTTTATTGAATTGTGGTGTGTTGCAATAAAGTATTAATCAATCAATCAACAAATCTAATGAACCACATATAGAAAACATGTTTTCTGTTTGCAGGCGATGCAGTTTTCCATGCAACTGTTGCACGAGAAACCAGATTTTTCGGTTCTTGGATTGTATAAACTAAATAATGAGTTGTTGTTTGAGGTACGTAACTACAATTTACATATTTTATTTCGAGCATTTGTACATTGATAGACAGAATTTCGGAATCAATGGATTGTTAAATAGTAATGATGAACAAAACTGTTTTGTTGTTTTAGGGATCAAAAACAATCACTACATATCTGGTGATACTTTTACAGTTTGTTTGTACCGGACATTACCAAAAAAACTGAAGCATTTTGGTCTGACCACGTTTGTTGAGCGCTTGGCGTCAGTGCATGCACATTAAAGAAATAAATAAATATTGTACGACATCACACAGCGCAATCTAGCCCTAGGCTTGTACTATGGGTACTAGACAACGGATATAATTTTTTTTTTTAAGCATAAATATTTGCACCCGGCGGGAATCGAACCCGCAACCTTCTGCATTGCAGTCAAGCGTTCCCCCGACGCGCCACAGAGATCGTCATATTATAACAATTGCACATGTATGACGAATATACTAGGTTCTTGTTTACACCACTTTCTGATATGTCAAACTGCACTGTTTAAATTATTTAGTAAGTATGTAAAATAAAGAGTTTGATCGTTGCATACTTAACTTTTATTATTGACTAGCTGTGTTCCGTAAATTCATCTGCGTAAGTCCCGATCCCATGGAAATTTCGAATTTTCTTGTGAAACATCTACGGCATAATAACTTATTAATAACTGAAGGTATACTTCATACTTGTGAATTGTGGTTGTAACTAGCTGTTCCCACAAATTCGTTTGCGTAGAAATAGTGCATAGCCGACTTTTTCGTTCATGACTCGGGTTCTACTAATTGGATTTCGAGGTAAAGTACACCACGAGGTTCCTCGAAAATAGAACTATTCAATAATGAAAACAGATTTCAATCGGATTAGTAGTTTTCAATTGTATAAGGAATAAACAGAGAAACAGACAAACAGACATGATTTTAAAAATTATATAATTTTGTTCTACTACTTTTCCTAAGTGGTCTAGGGGAGCCTAGACAACTTTTTTTTTAATTTACTTCTAAGTGCAGATTTTTGTCCTCTTTTTCTTTATTATAAGAATAGACGAAGAGAACAGATAGAAGTATAGATATAGATAATGAGTAAGAATTTGAAAAAAAAAAAAACAGTACCGCTACAATCTTCTATAAATGTATTTTTCAATGAAATTTTTTTCAATTTTTACGTTACATTACTATAGATTTGTAAGTTAAGTTAGTTAAGACACCCCTATTAGGTTCCTGATAATAATAATAGCGGTGATGGTAAAAAGCCTGGACACACGCGTTTGTTTGACGCATAGATATTCAAACCTAACTTAAGACTTAAATAAATGTTAGTAGGTACGTGTAAGTATTTATAGTAACCATACAATAAGTTGGTCCAGTCATGTAACTTAAAAACATAAATACAGGCAGGTACCTAGGTACCAACTTCCTCAGATGATACTTCCTACTGGTAGCTATTTCCTCAGATGACGGTCTTAGGTTTTGTCAGAACGTGATATCAACAGGGTCAGGAGCCAAACTGTCATTGAAATTAAATCCATAATTAACTTATTTACACTTTGCACTCATCAAACACTATAAAACATACTACTCTATACGATTCCGAAACGTGATCAAGTTATACATAACACGTGTTGAGATGTAGAAACCAATCCCCTATATGCTATGTTCATTAATTTCTTGTCTATGGTACCTATGTTTTGTTCTGATGCTAGGAAGTCAATGAAAAAGTATTAAAGTTTAGTATAATTATTAGTCGCATGTTTAGATTGCTTCTTGTAATTTAATGATCATAGTTTATCTACCAAAGTAAGATATTTATTAAGGTATACATAAATAACGGACATACGTTATTGTTTTTCTTTTTTTAATAAACGCACAACTATATTCCATTGGCATGAAGGGATTGTTTTGAATTTTTGTGAGCTCTAAGACAATTGATTTCCTTTACCATAAAAAAAAAACAAATGGAAGTCTTTTCAGCATTATGTAACGATAAAAAAACAATTAAATAAAACCATCGTTGACGTGAGAATCTTACTAATATTATAAACGCGAAAGTTTGTATGTATGTATCTATATGAGGTTGTTACTCTTTCACGCAAAAACTACTGAACCGATTGCGATGAAACTTGGAATATAGGTAGCTGGGGACCTGGATTAACACAAAGGCTACTTGTTATTCCGATATTTCCGCGGGAACGGAACTTACGCGGGTGAAACCGCGGGGCGCAGCTAGTCCTTTATAATGAGATCTTTGCAATGAAAGATCAGTAACATGTAATTTAATGCGTAAAGAAAGGTCTTGCCCCGTTTTGCGTCACTAAATGTGAACAAAATCCACAACAATATCTAGCTTCATAGAATCACACAAATATGTTAAATCGCGTCACAAGTTAAATAGGTATAAAATCAACCAAATCTATCTAACGCTGGGTTTCCACAACAAAAAATAATTTACTTTTACGTCTCTTCTTCTCTTTGTGCGACTCTTCTATTTTGCGAGTCGCGACTATGAATACGATTATTCAATGTTTGAAAGTAGCGAAGTCTTTTCTTTTTGGTGGAAACAGCTTTTAGGTATATCATAAAGTATTTTTGATGAGGTATATGAACTGTCTGTACAAATAGTTTATATCCTGCAATGGACACTTGTTATAGATAAATGGTTTACCTAGATGCCAATAAGCTTATTCCATTAATACTAGGAAATGTTCTTATGGTATTTTAAACAGCGTTTTCCGGTAATATTGCAATTATTGGAACACGTGTAGGGACTATTACGGGTTCATAAATTTTAAAATTCATATCCCTAAGCCTGTATGGCTCTGCTTAAGTACAAGGTCTTGACAAAAACCTACCAAAATCTTGAACTGAACGATTTAGATTTTCTACCAAAGAAACTATGGGTAATGTCGTTAGTCTCCATATCGGATGTAACCTTGCATCTAATCTCTTCATCCTATGACTTCGCAAAACGAAGATCATGTAAGAAAGAACCTGTTTTAAATTGTTAGTAATTACGAGTTCCTCGTAAAACGAAGGCTTAAACCACACCGTGAACTTTGCGACCCCGACTTTGTTTACCAGGAGGGAATTAGTGCGCGAACTATGACGGCCGTGCGGCAGGTAAATCGTCATATAAAACGTATGTTATTAGATGGGCGAGTGTTTGTCCCGCGTGCGGCTAGCGCGAGCATGCACCGTGTTACGTGTGCTTGGTAGGTCAACACTCTAGCAGGTGTACGATTACCAAAATGATTTTGTGGTGGTTGCTCTTAGTGCCAATGGTCTGGATTGCGGTGTTCCGGTACAGGAGACGGCATATGTACCGGTTGGCCGCAGCTATACCGTCGCCTAAAGAAGAACTGCCTCTAATCGGAATCGCGCACACCCTTTGTGGGACTACTGAAGGTTGGTACGATTTTAGGAACCAAGCTCCTGAATCCTATGATTATCTAAACTCTAAACTTTGCCCGTGGCGAAGCGGTTCGGATTACCAGTAGTTGCGGGTGCGAATCTCACAGGGTACAATTTTTTTTTTTAAATCAATGTTTTCTATGATTCTTTTATCATTTAATTTTACTTTATTTAGTTATTATTCTTGCCAGTTTCTCTGTAAAATGCATTAAAATCTTTGCCTTGTACCTAAGTATAAATATAAAAATCATAAAACTGGTAAATAAAATAAATATTTTAATAGGTAGGTAGGTATGAATAAATTAACTCTAATTTTTTTTTTCTAACTTATTGCAAATTTATTTATTTATTTATTTGGAAAACCAACAGCTGTTACAACATAACGATAGCTTATGTTGCAACATAAATCTGGTTATAAACATTGTACATTCTACAGTAAAATCAAAATAAGCAAATCATTAGGGACTTTCGAGTCGTATAAAAATAGCAGGATGCTTTAATTTGGGTATGTCGTTAGGATAGCTGCGAGTAATAATAATAATATATAAATAATAAAAGTTTTTATTAAAGGCAAAGAAACCCACACAAAATACATATTCATATAAATAAATAAAATCGATATACTAAGGCTTTATATAAAATTAGGTACTGATAAATGGTACCACATCATTGCTTGAAACAAGCGTTTCGTGTCATTAAGCTATACAAAGCTATACAAGCTATTTTCTGTTAGCGTCTATATGAACAGATAGCCAATGTGCAAAAATAGGATTTTTCAAATTGTCATTAACCGCCCTTAATAAAGAGTTGCTGGAGCTACGCAGTCTATCCTAAAATATCCCAGTAATGTAACAATGTGATGATCATTGCAATAAAAAAGAAACAAACACAATAACCCCATGAGTTTCTTGTGTCTTCTTCTCATGGAGGTCTCGTACCTAACGAAGACACGATAGTTTACTTGACGTTTCTTAAAAATATGTAATAGTATTTAAAAGAATATTTTTTTTTGAATTTGAATCACTGCAGCTTCACTTTCAAAGTAGACATATTACCTACTTTTTAATAGACTTTTTTTTGTTATCGCGATGTTGAATTAAAATGAAACTGATTTCCGGGTTTAATCGCGTTGCTTTTATTATTTTTAGTATGGTTTCAATAACGTTGCTACATTTAAATGTAAACTTTTTAAATTAACCCAATTCGTACTCATATATATTTACATTTTTTCCGCGTCTTGTCGCGATCAAGACTATTATAATTTCATTGGAACGTCGAGGTAAGACAATACAAAAATAACAATACTTACGCCAATCGAACCCCGGAAAAATGTACCAAAATATGAATTTATGTGTAGTTTGGTTCTGAAAGACTAATTTAATAGGTAAGCCGAAGATGCAGTTCTTTGGCATTTTTATGGTTTCGTAGTCAACAAGAAACCCTTATAATTTCGTCATGTCCGTCCGTCCGTCAGTCTGTCCGTCTGTCCATCCGTCCGTCCGTCCGCGGCTTGGCTTAGTACTAAGAAGCTGTAACTTTGCATGAGTATATGAGTATATACATGAGTACATATTGTTTCCGCCAAAAAAGTGCGAAAGAAATAAAAAAAGGCATTTTTTCGGGTACCTACCCCACATGTCAAAGGGGGGGGGGGTTGTTTTTTTTTTTCATGTTTACTGTATCATGTGGGGTATCGTTAGATATATTTTTTATAAATCATTGGGGTTTTCGAAATATTTACCCTTTAAACTGATAGTTTTTAGAGTCATCTCTAAAAACCTAGTGGTTGTACTTAGACATACTGAATTAATTTAGTTGAATATTACTACATAGGTACTCGTACAAGGTATTTGTAACGACTTTTCCAGACTGCAATCCTTGTTATTTTTGAAAACTACGAAACCCTACACTGCACGTGGCCCGACAAGGTACGCACTTGCCCTAGTTACCAACCAAAAATGGAAAAAACGCTTTTAAATAAGTTCAAATAGAATTTATTTAGGGAAAAAAATATTATGTAAGTAACTTTACCTCATTTTATTTATTAGGTACTAACTAAAAAAATAAAATAAAGCAAGTGCGTGCCTTGTCCGTCCACGCCCAGCGTAAGGTGGCGTAAGCAGTTTCAATAAGATAAGACGGATTACAATTTAGCACTTTGTAATTTTTTTGCGTGAACAAGAGGTCTAGGAAGACCTCGAAACGCCAGGCATTAAAAACAGCTCTTAAGCATAAGCAATAATAAAAGCAACGCGATGAAACCGAATAGGTAAATGAGTTTAATTTCATTTTTTTTTCATTCATTTATTTGTCGTTGAAAATACTGCTCCAGCTGTGCTAATTTTCCTTTAAACCTCAATATACTGCGTGAGTCATTTAGACCTTCACGGGGATTTCCTAAACTATAAGACAAATGCTTAAAAAAATGCTCACCGATTTAAGTACCTAGCGTATACTTACATAGTAGTTTTCGATATCTCTACTTGCCTAGTTATATACAAGGTGTCACGGGGATGCGCATTTAAGCCGAAAGGGTTTGATCTAGACGTTTTTCTCCTAGACGTCTAGAACAACACCCGTTCGGCTTAAAAGGTCATCCCCGTTACACCTTGTATACACACTCTTTGCTGCTCGACTGCCAATGCATTTTTTTTGCAGATATAATGACATCTTTACAAAATTATAGCTATGGTGCTATGGAAAGTAATGGTATTTTAAAAGGTTGGCTCGCACACCTTCTTTATTTTGGTAAGTAGATAAATTATTATTTGTTTATTTGGAAGTCCAGCAGCTGTTCCTTAAATTAGACAAAACTATCTAGTTTTGTTTAACAACAGAAAGCCAAATTAAAGGATTTCAGGATTAGGTATAATTAATTAAGTCTATTACACCTAATTTATTTTTTATTTATGAATAAACCTATAATTCATTTTAATTTGGAATTAACGTAACAGCACTTTTTCGTTTTCTCATTTCGTTAACAACGATAGACGAGCGTTTGACTATTATCTCACCTGGTGGTAACTGATATTATGGTCTAAGATGCGTAACATGCTTCAGGCTACAGACCCTGGCTACAGAGTGGTGGAGCGTTTTCTGTATCAAAATATTATGGGCTTAATTAACTCTACCGCCTATGTTGTTATCTCTTGAAATAATTTATTCTATGTCTTTATAATATATGGAACTAGCCAACCTGAAATCTATACAGTAATAAGGTAGGTGTATAAATTTAAAAGATGATTTTATTCGCAGTGGCAATCAATCCTGTGGATTTGGAAGTTATTCTCAAGGTGTGTTTGGAGAAAGACGATCTTCATAGATTTATAAGGAGAGTTATCGGCTATGGAGGTATTTTTGCCCCCGGTAAGTATGTATGGCGATGATGGAAATTTTATTTTTATTATTAAATAGCTGCGCCCCGCGGTTTCGATATTTCCACGGGATCAGAACTTCGCCGGTGAAACCGCGAAGTCACAGCTAGTAGTTAATAGTAAAACATCCCAGTTTTGCAACCTGCGCAGTCCCCTAAGCTCAATTCCATTGAGCGCGCATGCGACATGCTCCAGAGACGTGTTCTCAAGGAATAAGACGGGGTTGCGACAACCCAACAGTTGAAAGACTTATACTAAGATTCCATTGGCAGAAGATTGCCGCAAGATCAAATAAATATCCTCATAAGTTCTATGAAAATCGTTGCCGACAAGTTTTAAACAACAGAGGAGGCCACACCTTATTTTATATTTATGTAATAATAATTAATAAATAAACGAAAATATAAATATAACGGATAGTTAAAGACCTTTCTATTCCTAATGTCTAATACAGACCAGTTCTATGAGGCAAAAGGAATATGTTTTTTTTTCGCTTCCTCATTAATGTATCATATAAATGTTAAAATATTGTTTGTAAAAGAAATAGTCTACATCACAAAATAAAAATCGTATAAAAGTTTGAAAAAAATGCAATGTTGTTTAGACTATTTTGATGTGTGTGGCCAAGGACAACACAGCGACAAACCAACATTTTCTATTAAAATCACGGAAAACAAAAAGGTAAAAATATTTTTTTCCTTATGGTCATTCACTTCCAAATATGTTTCGTAGATCTTGAACAATGACTGTTTAAGGAACTAAGGACATCGTTTTATTGTTGTATTACAAGCGATATCGTTACTTGAATACAAACGGGTCATTATTAGGAGTTAGGAAAAACACCGACTCAAAAACACGAATCTCTCACAAGGTCTTGTTGAAAAAAACTGGAACATCTTCTCTTTATACAATTTTAACTAACATGCTTGTTTTCAATGCAAATCTTATTAAAGAACAATTATAAGTTGTACTACTGTCATTCTTATACTGGGGTAATTTCGAATTTATCCAAAAATTGAATTAATATCACTCTGACTAAATGTCTATTCCGTATTTACCTACCCCACTTTCAGAATTACCCTAGTGCACCTTACTAAATTATTATATTCGGCCGTTCAATTCTAAATTCTTTTCTAAATCACTTCATTTAAAAAAGTAGGTAATGGATTACAATTAAATTTCACCTTAATTTTCAGTCTCAATATGGCGAAGAAGAAGAAAAATAATGGTGCCAGCTTTTAGTCCTAAAGTTATAGAAAATTTCGTTGAAGTGTTTTCCGAACAAAGTGAAAAGTTAGCTAAGAGGTTGACGAGCCCTGCCAACAAAGGGACCTTCAGTATTTGGCCTTATATCAGCACTTATACCTTAGATAGTGTTTGTGGTAAGTAATTAATAAATTACCTACTTTTCACTTGAAATTCAGTGAGAATGAAATCGTTACGAAGTTTGATACTAGATAAAGTTGCATTGAAAGGATACATTGAGGTGAGGGCCCATTTACGTATCTTTTTGCAACATATTGCAAAGTGAAAGATCATGTGTCAAACTCAAATTTTTGAGTTTGACACACGATCTTTCACTCATTTGCGATTGTGTACGCACCATTTGACAGTTTGTGTTACTGAAAGAACCTTATTGAAAGAGAAACAATATCGATACAACCTAATTGTATGAAAAACGCGATCACGTATGGTTGTTACAATGAAAGTGACAACTTGGATCACTATCAACTCTCAATGTTATTGAAAGAGGTCCGAGGCTGTTTCTCATCATTGAAACATTTAGTTTTCGGCCTTTTCTAGTCTGAAAGCCTGGAAAAAATAGTGTGGAAATTGAATATTTACGTGCTTCTCTGTGTTTTACCCTAAGAAAGAGTTATTTGTTAAATAAAAAACAATTTCAGAAGCAATAATGGCAAGCGCCAGTTCTTTGGAATTTTACCAAGAAGTGACAGTAAAAGAAGGCCTTCATGGCCTGTCTGTGTAGAATAAGGGATGCTAGCGACCCTTTGGTACTGCTGCACAACGAGTTTAGTGCGATTCCGCCATACAAAATCCACTTTTGGTAAGCTATGTTAAACACTGTGATCACACTTCTGTCAGCTTCCAAATGAAGTACAAAAATACGAGATGAACTCAAAGAACGCAGTCTATCCAACTCTACATTGTGACTATGTACTTATACATACACTGACAAATCTTATTTATTTATAGTTCAGTTGGTTAGCTAGCCATAGCATGCTGAGTCGGTTTGAACCCCGCTCACATCATTATTTTTCAACACATCTTTACAGACTAAATTTTAAAGAACAAATGAAATTAGTATATCAACAATCTTTTTAGTTTATTTATAACTATTATAGCATCAATATGCTTCAGTGTCTGGAATGTCTGGAAGAATTAAGTGCATTCATAGGACACATTTTTATTGTCATTCATAAAAAAGTTACAGTAAGTGCCAACAGTGCATACAAAAGTTACCTACTTTAGCAGACCATCTCTTAAGTTTAACTATATTAATGGATTTAGTCGGTGATTATTTAGTTGCGAATTAAAAAAATGTGAGGTCTGCAATTTTAAAAGTTTTTACATGGTCTGTTATCTTGTCTTAACATACATTTATTTTTATTTTACAGTGACATAATGAAGACACTACTGAGATGTCAGGAACATCCTGTGCAGAGATTCCCTAACAAGCATTATTGAAAATATACAATATACTTTCCTTACATTAGAATATTGTTTCAATATTAAATTTACCACTACCTGCCTAAATGAATAAATTCTTTATTGTACACTCCATATAAAATTACAATATACACAGATAGAAACAAATACAGCTTTAATTTAGGAGGCACAATGGGCGGCCTCTGAAAGCAATCTCTTCCAGGCAACCTTTGAATGGAAAGGAAGCTAAGAAAGGCGAGAGGTAGGGTGTCTACACTTGAAAAAGGTAAGTATAAATAAATATGTAATTACCTATTATCTCTCTGATATTTTGGATTTAAAAAAACAACTAAGTACTACATATTTTAATAATTGAGATTTAATCATTACTGTGAGACAGTTATATAAATGAAGATAGCTACTATTATATAAATTCTAGGGCTACATAAATAAAATAGCAGTTTTTAAACTCAATTTTATTTTATATTTGCTTTCCGTAATAACCATTAAATTTTTCTAGGGCTACATAAATAAAATAGCAGTTTTTAAACTCAATTTTATTTTATATTTACTTTCCGTAATAACCATTGAATTTTGAGTAGCTTTTCTGTATTCTGCTATACAACAAGCTGCTGCAATCACTCCAGGATTTCAATGTTGGTTGCTCCCAATCCGGTAACATCTCACACCGATCACTCCTTCACATCATGATGCGTTCTACTCCTCCAGGACAAGGTCCAGCACAGCAAGTTTACATCGTGATCTAAAAAATACAATTAGTTTGTAAAATAGTAAACATAAAATAAAAGGCACTAGCTGCGCCCCACAGTTTCACTCGCGTTTGCCTAACTATTTCAATATGAAATTTTATCAAAATCAGTTTTGGTGTGAATATGCTATTGCATATTGCGACAGACAGAGTTATTTCGCTGGCAGGCAGGTCTTAAAATTATACCATTACGATGACCATGCATGGGGCCATCCAATTACAGGCAAGTAAGTATAAGGGCAATAATAGATTTTTATTATAACCTAACTTATGGATTCTTAAAATTAGTTTGTGCAATGAAGTCATAGATGAGATGTAAAACTAGAGAATAAAGTTGTCTAGTCAAAAATATCCCACCTATCTTGGGTTACAACGAAGTTTTGCTTTACTATATCGACTAAAACTTCAAAATATCAAGTGTGCGGTAAACTTACATTTTAGATTTTCGGAAGCGTTTTCGGGTGTTTTCGAGGTTCTACTTCTATGCGATGAGCTCGTAGCAGACCTAGAGCTCTTGGACTGTGTATTGAGGGAAATATCACTGTCTTTTAACAAAAATGTAGAGCATAAACCAGTCTTCGTTCGTTTATTAGTCGTATAGACAATTTGCTGAAAAACAAGTTAATAATTAGCTTGACGTGAATAATAATCATCTATACGTTAGTAAAACGCTCAAATGTTCACAATTCGCACTTACTTTTACTCTTTTAGCTTCAAAATTAAGTAAAAATAACCATTTATTATTACATTGTTTTCAAACAAAAGATGATCTTCTTTTTTTAGACCGATATTTGCCCATTTCTAAATTGCCAACGTCAAACGAAAATGACATTTGAAACAGATGTAAAACACTGTTAAATTAAATATGCTCCATAATATATGACGCTGCACCGCAAAATTGACTCTTTAATTAAGTCGGGTTATCTGCGGCTAGTGTTGTGTTTGGGTTGTAGTAAATGTCGATAGCAAGGGCGCTGCAAGGTTATAACATTACTTACAAAATCGCAAAATTTATGCAAGCAATGTTTCAGATTGAAAGCGCTTTCAGATTGAAAGCGCTTACAGTAAAAGTTACATAATAGGGCAAATGCCCTATTATGTATCTTTTTGCAACATATTGCAAAGTGAAAGATCATGTGTCAAACTCAAATTTTTGAGTTTGACACACGATCTTTCACTCATTTGCGATTGTGTACGCACCATTTGACAGTTTGTGTTACTGAAAGAACCTTATTGAAAGAGAAACAATATCGATACAACCTAATTGTATGAAAAACGCGATCACGTATGGTTGTTACAATGAAAGTGACAACTAGGATCACTATCAACTCTCAATGTTATTGAAAGAGGTCCGAGGCTGTTTCTCATCATTGAAACATTTAGTTTTCGGCCTTTTCTAGTCTGAAAGCCTGGAAAAAATAGTGTGGAAATTGAATATTTACGTGCTTCTCTGTGTTTTACCCTAAGAAAGAGTTATTTGTTAAATAAAAAACAATTTCAGAAGCAATAATGGCAAGCGCCAGTTCTTTGGAATTTTACCAAGAAGTGACGGTAAAAGAAGGCCTTCATGGCCTGTCTGTGTAGAATAAGGGATGCTAGCGACCCTTTGGTACTGCTGCACAACGAGTTTAGTGCGATTCCGCCATACAAAATCCACTTTTGGTAAGCTATGTTAAACACTGTGATCACACTTCTGTCAGCTTCCAAATGAAGTACAAAAATACGAGATGAACTCAAAGAACGCAGTCTATCCAACTCTACATTGTGACTATGTACTTATACATACACTGACAAATCTTATTTATTTATAGTTCAGTTGGTTAGCTAGCCATAGCATGCTGAGTCGGTTTGAACCCCGCTCACATCATTATTTTTCAACACATCTTTACAGACTAAATTTTAAAGAACAAATGAAATTAGTATATCAACAATCTTTTTAGTTTATTTATAACTATTATAGCATCAATATGATTCAGTGTCTGGAATGTCTGAAAGAATTAAGTGCATTCATAGGACACATTTTTATTGTCATTCATAAAAAAGTTACAGTAAGTGCCAACAGTGCATACAAAAGTTACCTACTTTAGCAGACCATCTCTTAAGTTTAACTATATTAATGGATTTAGTCGGTGATTATTTATCTTGTCTTAACATACATTTATTTTTATTTTACAGTGACATAATGAAGACACTACTGAGATGTCAGGAACATCCTGTGCAGAGATTCCCTAACAAGCATTATTGAAAATATACAATATACTTTCCTTACATTAGAATATTGTTTCAATATTAAATTTACCACCACCTGCCTAAATGAATAAATTCTTTATTGTACACTCCATATAAAATTACAATATACACAGATAGAAACAAATACAGCTTTAATTTAGGAGGCACAATGGGCGGCCGCTGAAAGCAATCTCTTCCAGGCAACCTTTGAATGGAAAGGAAGCTAAGAAAGGTGAGAGGTAGGGTGTCTACACTTGAAAAAGGTAAGTATAAATAAATATGTAATTACCTATTATCTCTCTGATATTTTGGATTTTAAAAAACAACTAAGTACTACATATTTTAATAATTGAGATTTAATCATTACTGTGAGACAGTTATATAAATAAATTCTAGGGCTACATAAATAAAATAGCAGTTTTTAAACTCAATTTTATTTTATATTTGCTTTCCGTAATAACCATTAAATTTTTCTAGGACTACATAAATAAAATAGCAGTTTTTAAACTCAATTTTATTTTATATTTGCTTTCCGTAATAACCATTAAATTTTGAGTAGCTTTTCTGTATTCTGCCATACAACAAGCTGCTGCAATCACTCCAGGATTTCAATGTTGGTTGCTCCCAATCCGGTAACATCTCACACCGATCACTCCTTCACATCATGATGCGTTCTACTCCTCCAGGACAAGGTCCAGCACAGCAAGTTTACATCGTGATCTAAAAAATTACAATTAGTTTGTAAAATAGTAAACATAAAATAAAAGGCACTAGCTGCGCCCCACAGTTTCACTCGCGTTTGCCTAACTATGTCGTCTTTCGTTCGTCGTCAGTTTTGGTGTGAATATGCTATTGCGTATTGCGACAGACAGAGTTATTTCGCTGGCAGGCAGGTCTTAAAATTATACCATTACGATGACCATGCATGGGGCCATCCAATTACAGGCAAGTAAGTATAAGGGCAATAATAGATTTTTATTATAACCTAACTTAAGGATTCTTAAAATTAGTTTGATCAATGAAGTCATAGATGAGATGTAAAACTAAAGAATAAAGTTGTCTAGTCAAAAATATCCCACTTATCTTGGGTTACAACGAAGTTTTGCTTTACTATATCGACTAAAACTTCAAAATATCAAATGTGCGGTAAACTTACATTTTAGATTTTCGGAAGCGTTTTCGGGTGTTTTCGAGGTTCTACTTCTATGGCTGATGAGCTCGTAGCAGACCTAGAGCTCTTGGACTGTGTATTGAGGGAAATATCACTGTCTTTTAACAAAAATGTAGATCATAAACCAGTCTTCGTTCGTTTATTAGTCGTATAGACAATTTGCTGAAAAACAAGTTAATAATTAGCTTGACGTGAATAATAATCATTTATGAGTTAGTAAAACGCTCAAATGTTCACAATTCGCACTTACTTTTACTCTTTTAGCTTCAAAATTAAGTTAAAATAACCATTTACTATTCCATTGTTTTCAAACAACAGATGATCTTCTTTTTTTTTAGACCGATTTTTGCCCATTTCTAAATTGCCAACGTCAAACGAAAATGACATTTGAAACAGATGTAAAACACTGTTAAATTAAATACGCTCCATAACATATGACGCAGCACCGCAAAATTGACTCTTTAATTAAGTCGGGTTATCTGCGGCTAGTGTTGTGTTGGGTTGTAGTAAATGTCGATAGCAAGGGCGCTGCAAGGTTATAACATTGCTTACAGAATCGCAAAATTTATGCAAGCAATGTTTCAGATTGAAAGCGCTTTCAGTTTGTAATCTGTTACAGAAAAAGTTACGTAAATGGGCCTCGTCGGTTTGCATTTTCTTTGATAAGTTTTTGTTCACTGCATCCCAAGGTGCCTGTCGGCCAGGGTGCCAGCACGTGGGCGTGTAGAGCTAGAAATTAGTTGGCGAGCAGCAATAGGACTATAAATTCAAAAGGTTTTATAGAATTTTAAAAAATAGAACATGTCGCGCCGTGTTAGTAAATCACAACGAATGTGAACATTTAACAGTCGGCGATTAACGAGTAGGTTCTTATCTTTTGTTACATTTACATGGAATGTATAATATCTATGGGTATGTAGTAAATTGCCAACTTAGGGATTATTCTCATTGGAACGAGCCGTGTCCGTGCAGGGAAGGGCTTTTTTCAGCGTTGGTTAGGGATTAATCCCTAACCTACGCTCACTCATTTGCTGTCAAACACCTGCCTAGAAGCCTTTAAAAAAGTGATAAAATTCATAAATCTTAGGCTTAAGCCTACTTAATTGATATAATATAGATATGAAGTTGTTCGTGGTCTACGTATAAACTTTTAAACGGTTCAAAAGTCAATAAGTATTAACGACAAGACATAATCTTGTCGCAATTTATACGTCACAGAACTAGGCACGCAAGCATGATTTATTTCTTGTATAACTTGATTTGACGTAGTATGGTAGGTACTTTGTATTTTAAATTATGGATTGACTACGACCTATATAATTATTTGTACCTATTTTAATAATTGATGTACCGTTTTGAACCGATAAGGTAAGTCAAGTTGGTTTAATAAAAACTAGCTGTGTCCCACAGTTTTACTCGCGAGACGTCCTTTCATATTTCTTAGTATACTTATTTGTAGGTACTTTCAAAGATCTCATTCTCCAAATTAATGTTTCTACGATCAGCGGTTTAGGTTGTGTGTTGATCCATCAGTCAGTCAGAACTAACCAATTTATAGATGAAGATGACTATTAGTCAGGCAAAGAATAGCGATACGCTAATAGAAACAAAAGACTTATACTTCGCCTTTCTAGACATTCACTTATCAAACTATCCTACTCTTATGAATATTATTAATTAAGACGTTAATTTAACGCTAGTAAAACTGGAATCTATGATTGGCATGAAATGCAGTTTTTAAGTTATACATTATTGTACTACCTATTACATATTCTGTGTTTATACTAAGACTTAGGTAATCTAACACATAAATGCATACCTAAGTACCTATAATTATCACGTTATCTGTAAATACAGGTAATTTATCTGTGCATGGTCACCTTGTTTGACTACTATAACTTTAAGGTAGGTTATGCACGCATAGGTATCTTTACAGTGAATTCGCAAGGTGGTAAGTTCTTTAATATTCGTCGTCTAGGTCGTGCTAAGAATAATAATTAGACAAATTAGACCTGTCTATTACTCTCATGAACTGTGATGGTTAGACAGTAGAAATATTTACAGATGATTGTATTTGCGCGATATAACACAATAAATACTTACTAAAACGAAAACAAATTTAAGTAGAGCTCCCATACAACAAACGATATTTTGACCCGACTATGGCAAAAAAAGGTTATGGTTTTGACCGCGATTATGTATGTTTGTATTTTTTGATACAGAACCCTTCGTGCCCGACTTTTCCGGTTTGTTTTTTAAGTTGTCTATGAGGTACCTACCAATTAAGCTCAATCTATCTATTTTTTTAGAGACTGCAATGGGAGTGAAAATGAATGCCCAAAGCAATCCAAATTGCACGTTCTTAGTTGCAATGAACGGTATATTGAACTTGGTGACTGAGAGGATATTTCACTTGTGGCTGCAGCCGGAGTGGCTCTACAGATGGTTCCCTCAGTATAAGAACCATGAAAAATATAAGAAGGATATGCTTGAATTCACGGATAACGTAAGTTGTTGATGACACAATAAATAAACAATTAAAAATTAAACCAGTGTGTTATTTTCAATTTAATTTGTTCGATTTTTGATTTTCTTTCTTTCAATTACTCGTAAATTTGAAAAGACTGCTCAGCTGATAGTATCTCTATATGCTAAGCCGCGGCAAAAGACAGGCAGACGCATATAGCGAAACTGAAACGATTGTAGTTAGTATTTTTTTCGTTTCTCTTTTGCTGGATACAGAAATGTATTGTCTACCTTGAAGAAGGAGTATGTAAAGGTTTCGTAACGTAACCTACGGCATTGCAACAATGCTTAAAAAAGTAACGCCACTGAAAACAGTAAAATCGGAAAATGAGATTCATTTCAATTCAACATCGCGAATACAAAAGTAAAATCTAGAAATGAATCTAATGGGTGAATCATTTTCAGGTTATTACAAAAAAGAGAGAAGATATTAAGACTGAAAACAGTAACAAAGGAGATGCTGATGATGATGAGTACAGTAAGTGATGAGTACCCATACCCACAGTTTATTTTATAAGTATTTTAGTCTTATAATAGGTTAGGTATACATTGAAAAGCAAACGTCTAAGAGCAAATAGTTTCTATTAGCTATGCGATGTCATCCTTTGATTCCGAGTCTCAAATGACTTCTTTCCCCATATGTACCTTGGCTTTAATTATTGTTTCTCAACAGGTCTAGGTTCTTACAAAAAGAAATCCTTCTTAGACCTTTTGATCACACTATCCGGCGGCGACAAAGGCTACACCAATGTGGAACTTAGGGAAGAGATGTTGACTCTAAGCGTGGCTGGTACAGATACATCGGCAGTCGCTATAGGATATACTTTGAAATTACTGGGGAAATATCCTGAAGTCCAGGAAAAAGTTTTTCAAGAGTAAGTATTGGTTATTACTATTATGCATTTACCAAGAGGATACTGCTGAGAAGCGGCGCGTCTAGCTATTTTTAAATTTAACCGTATTGAGAGTTTAAAATTGTCTACATTTCTTTATGAAATATTTTTTATAGGATGTGGTCTCATGTGGTATTAAACCCCTACGAAATTTGAAAATGTTGACTTCATTACGCTCAGTAAACAAATCTAGGTAGTAGGTTTGTTGTTTTCGGTTGCATAGTTTAGGTAACTCTTATTGACCGTACCTTGACCTTATCATACCCACTGAGACAAGATTTGGTAAAGTTTTTTGCCAAGCAGTTTACATGTAACCGCACGGGGAGAACTCCAGGTTCACTAGCCTATCCTAGATCCCTTAGTCGCCTTTTACGATACCCATGGAAAGAGTTAGGGTAGCCCTTATCTATGCCAAGGCTACACAGTGTGATTAAACTAATAAAAAATATTGTTTCAGATTACTCGATGTCTTTGGAGATTCTGATCGTCCGGTAGTAAAGGACGATTTAATAAAATTAAAATATTTAGAGAGAGTAGTGAAGGAGTCACTACGTTTATTCCCTCCAGTACCTTTTATAATAAGAAAAGTTTTAGAAGACATTAAACTACGTAAGTGAATTAATTACTGTAATATCATCTCAAATAAAAATCGCTGTCAGAATCTTCGAAAATTGTTATTTCATGACTCATGCATGACATTTGAATATTTTTGTTATAGCATTTGTAGGTGTCATTGTGTCATAAAAAAAAATGTCGAAGAGTGTTAAACCTACCTATCCACTATATATTAGTCTAAAAAGACAAATTTGGTCTAAAATGTGTGTAAAAATGTATGTGCACTTTAAACATCGTTTTGACGGCATAGGAAAACACAATCAATGTCCCAATTAATGAGTCTAGGCTTAGAAAACGCACAGCCAAAACTTTTTTAGTGTTAAAATACTAGACTGATTGTTAAATTTCAGCGTCAGGGCCCGTTTTACCCGCCGGTTCAGGCATCGTGGTGTCAATTTGGGGTCTACATAGAGACCCTAAATATTGGGGACCTAATGCGGAACATTTCGACCCTGATCGGTTCTTGCCGGAGAGATTCACTCAGGCCAACACTTTCAGCTACATGCCGTTTAGTGGTGGACCTAGGAACTGTCTTGGTGAGTAAACGTTCATTTTTCTTCGGTTTTTGCGATGTTGATTCGAAATAAAACTTAAGTTTACCCGGTTGCAAGGAAAGGGTTATGTTTTTCGCGCCTATCTTGTATGTTTGTATGTTTTTCCGGTTTTAATCGTGTTGCTTTTATTATGTTATGCATTTTTTAACGCTTGAGACGTTTCGAGGTCTTTCCAGACATTATGCTCACGCGTTTCAAAATTTCAGTTCATATTTGTGATAGCTGAACTGAAATCATAGGTGCTATGATTGCTATGGAGCAATCTTGCTTTTACAAATATAAAAAAAAACCAAAGTTACTTTGTGTATGTCTGTTGCTCCTCTTCGCAAAAACCGCTAAACCGATTACGATGACAGTCGGTATGTAGATAGCTGGTGATCTGGAATAGCGCACATAATTTTTTTCGACGTTGGTGCGCGGTAGGCCAGACTTTCATTCTGAAGGTCATGGTTTCAAATCCCGGCTGATCGCGCACCAATGTCTTTTTCCTAGCGAAGAAGTTATTTTATCACTCTTAGAGTGAAGGAAAACATCGTGAGGAAACCTACTTGGTTGAGGCTTAGTTATCTCCAGACGTATTGACTATTTCTTTCTTCTAGATATGGCTGATAAGGCTATGAGGGTAGTAAAGTCCCAGCACCTTACCTATTCAACATTTACCTATTCCACCTAACAATGTCTCGGGCACTACAGAACCAAAAATAGCAAGGATAAAATTTGCTAGCGCTGTATTAATCATCTAAACTTACATGAAAAGGCCAATTATTTTTAATTATTAACTAGGTAACTCTACGACAGTAAGGTGACGGTTTTTGACGTCAGCACGAAGTAACTAGTTCTAATGAATAGGCGATTAAAGAGATAACTAAAACATAACGACAGCATTTCTATGGAATAGGCAGTTGTAAGCAGTAGGTAAGCGGTTTTTTTGCACTTTTAACCTTTAGGATAAGATCATTGCAGTATAGTACAGTCTCATTACTCGTGACATATCTAAGTAATGTAATTACACATTCTTGTTATAAAAAACTTACGGCCAACTTACTCTTTTAAAAGTAAATGTTATAGGTACCTACAGTAATTTAACTTATAAGACGTCAATTTAGCTGTTACTTTCAATTAAGAAACTGTTCGTTAGTATAAGAAAGATTTAGGTTTTTCCTAGATTTTCGCCATGCCTTTTTCAGTCAAAATTCAGAACTCAAAACGTCGGGCGTTAGAAAATAAAATCGAATAATAAGTTTATTTTCGTGAATAAGATTAACTTTAAAAATATGTTACTTGATAGGTACGCTCTTTTATGGCTCGTATTCAATAGATCCAGTATTATAATATAATTACACCTAATAACTTGATGCATTCAAAAATGTTTTTACATGAGTAAAACCGTCAGACATAAATTATTGATACTTACTATTATGTTTTATGATAATGGTATGTAAGTATCAATTATTTATGTCTGAAAAAATATGAAAAAATAGTTGACTTCAATGCAAAGAATTTAGTTTTATATTAGTACTAGCTAAATTCCGTAGTTTCACCCGCAAATTTTGTAAAATCCTTTATCATTAAATGCTTAATCACATAAGTGGGTGTGTTTCTACACTCTCCAATTGTTTTCTCTTTACCATCAGCAGTTTAAGCTGTGCCTTGATTAATCAGTGAGGACAAAGCTATTTATTTCACAATAAAATAGATTTCGTCATATTTTTTTTAAACTATTATCAAATATGTAATGCAATAGCAATATATCAATTGTTAAGTTGGAAAATTAGATACTTCTTAATTAAATTGTGGGTAACATTCAACGATTGTAAATAAATGGTTTTCTGGAATTGCGTAAGAAAAAATATTTTTAACATAATGCTGGTATTATTCTCACAAATAACTTGTAGTGTAAATCATCACAAACAACTTACTGAATTTATAATAGTCATTAGAAAAAATTAAGTAGAGGTGTACATACGCATTTATTTTTTTAAAAACCTCATTTTTTTCTACTTTATTCAATGAAAGTATGTACAAACCAAACACATTCTAACATGCAAATCAGAAAAGATATACTCAAAAGAAAGATGTCAAAAGATATACTTCATGGTTTTTAATCAGCTAAGTAATTGCGACTTTTTAGTTTTTCATAATCTGCAATAATAAGTCCTAAGTATGGCTTAGTAACTGAGTACCCATTTATTAATAGGTTTCACCCGTAAAGTCCCATTCCAGATTTTTCTCTTACTGTATCGAAGCTATTTATATATATTTTATAGCGTCCTCACCGACGGCCAATCTGCGGGCTTACCATGCAGGGCCTGCTATACCCAGCAGGCCACTCCGAAGAACGCCGTCGAGGATTAGTTAAAGACTGATCTAGTCCCTAATGCTAGAACTGCTGGACAAGTGCCGGTCCAGTGGGATTATCGAGATAAAAATATAAGCCTTTATGTTATCCCAGGCCTCCAGCTTCCTCCATTCAGAGTTTCATCGCAATCAGTTCAGCGGTTTGATGACGGAGCAACATGCACACCCAAACATAATATTTGAATGTATTAGGATCCTATAAACTATTATAGCAGGTACAGGATCCATTTAAAATGCTATTAGAACAGTCCAACAGTCAATTAACGTTAATTTCATTAGGTACACTAGGTAGTAATTTAAGTGGTTTTCTTGCAATTAACTGATTTTTTCTGCAGTTAAATATAAAAATGCAAGTAAAAACATTGAATGGCTTCCGACTATGTATCTACTTTTAAGGGCAGAGGTTGTCAGGCGGAAGAAAAACTGCATTTTAATTTAACACGTTTCCGAGGACAACTTTTCTTTTACGTTTATTATTAGCTCTAGAGTTTGTGTTTATTTATCTTACCTGATCTTAACCGTCTTCGCTTATTTATTTTCATTCTGAGATTTAAATATCTCTATAAATAAACTAAATTCAAAATATTTAGGAACATTACTATAAAACCTACAAACAAAATTCTACTAACATTAAACTTATATATAAAACTAGCTGCGCCCCGCGGTTTCACCTACAGAAGTAAAAACGTGTTATCACGGGCGCGAGCGGCCGAGCGGTTCTCGAGCGGTTGCACTTTCGTATTACTCGGGTTCTACTAATTAGATTTCGATGCAAAGTATACCACGACCTTCCTCGAAAATAGAACTATCCAATATTGAAAACCAGATTTAAATCGGATAAGTAGTTTTTAATTGTATAAAGAACCGACAGATAAAAAGAGAAACAGATAGAGAGACATGAATTTAAAAAATTATATAATTTTGTTCTACTACTTTTTCTAAGCCCTCTAGACAACTTTTTCTTAATGTACTTCCTAGTACAGACTTTTTGTCCTCTCTTCCTTTATTATAAGTATATAGATAAAATCTACAGGACCAATAAATAATCAATGTATACATTTTGTACAAAAACAGTAAATTACTATAAAAAACCTAAACCTAGAAGCCCGTCTTCCGTCTAAGATGTTAACCGTCTCATCATCATCTAAGGCACTACAATCGTGGGTGGGTCTTCGCCTGGTCCAATAATATTCTCCAGACAAGTCTGTTTTTGGCCTTCTCCCTTCATTTCTTCACATCAATGGCTTTGATATCGCTTTCCGGCATCTTTGCAATCTTAGTGCTGCTTGCGCAATCAAATTTAATTGACTGAGTGAGCGAAGCGTCTCTGCTTTAAGTCTAGCAAAATTATCTTTCGTCTGTCAGTATATTGCTCTCCTCTACAGGTCGTATTTTGTTCACTTCCGTTCTTCACGAAACTTTGTTTTTATGTATTTTAAATTTATATATTTTATAGTCGTAGTGGATTTTTGACTGTTTGTAGTGACGGATTTCGTCCACTAACGGACTGAGTGCTTGCAAGGGCTACTACCCACAAAATGACTAGTACGTACTATCTGTTACACTAACAACTCATGTTTTAATTTCAGGCTACCAATACGCCATGATGTCAATGAAGACAGCGCTAGCAACAACCTTGCGTCGGTTCAAAGTTGTCGGTCTAGCCGATGGCAGTCCTGTACCGAAGATTCGGGTCAAACTTGATATCATGATGAAAGCAGTCGATGGATATGAATTAGCTTTAGAAAGAAGGATTAGAGGTCTTCCTTGTGCTCAAGGATAAGTCTCAAATAAGTTTATTATTCCTCGCTGTGCATCCTTGTTGGAAACACATCCTTGTTGGACACGCATTCTTTATGGAAATACATCCTTAATGAAAGTTAATGGAAACGCATCCATCCGCAGTCATAGTCAAATAATGGCGTTATTCTCGAGCTTGCCGTTTCGCACATTTAAAAGTAAAAAAAAAATGCGATTTGTCCACATACTTCACCTGGACAAATCGCAATTTTTTTTGCGTGCCTTGGTAGATAATCGTCATGTAGATAATAATAAAGACGATTTTGTAAATGTTGTTAATGTTTAATATTATTTATATGGCACGCCTAAAATACTAGACGAGAAATAATAAAGATAGTAGTGTAAGTACTACATTATTTATATTTTTTATTTTAATTGCTTATCTAAGTTACATAATATTCTTTTTAAGTGCAGCTTGGCAAAAAAGCGCCATTTTCTATGCCAAAACGATTTTTCTAGGGCAACACTTGACGTCTTTTGTATGAGACTTTAGCTCTTACCGTGACCGATTCTCGTTATTTTATCGTACTTTTGTCGCGCAACAAGTTTTTTTTTATTATTTGTTGTTTTTTTTTTCTTAACTGAACGATTTAGGTCCTGCAATAAGAAGAACATGGTAAGGACCATAATGTTACTAGTAAAAATAATGTAGGTACGTTTTAAGACATTTTTGCCAAGCTGTAGTAGAGTAGAGTATAGTTAACTTTAAGTGGTTTTATGGAATTTTTGAAATAAATGTAACTATTTTCTAATTCTACATTATTATTTTATTGAATACAATAATTTTAGTAGGGGGACATATTAACTGGTTGAAAACAAAAAAACCCTGCCGAAAAAGCGTAAATTATTTTTAATAGGTATAATTTATTTTTTATTATAATTTATTTACTTATTTTTTAATCCTTTTTAGTTGCTTATTTTTGTACTTAAGTTATCTAGCCTTCTTTCGTTTTTTCTGCTTTATTATGTTAGTATTTACTTAGGCTCCAGTTACACCTACATGCAGAACATCTTTAGCCACACCTAAAACACATATCGAATCAAAATGTCGATGTGTATATTATGTGTTCCCAAATCCATGCGACATGTGTACAGTGATTTCAGTCAACCTTAACAGTAGGTCAGAAGAAATATAGCTGTAAACAGACACTGCGGTAAAGCTACCGCAAACTCAATGATGCTGCTGACATTTTATCGTCATTCATCGACTGCATCTTAGCGCCCGCAACAATGCTTATGTCAAGGGTTTTTACATTTATTTCACGTAAAAGGAACAGAATATGTTTGAGTGACACCTCTAGTATTACTTCAATGCATGTATTACCTATGTGTACGAGTTTTTCAATGTGTGTCGTAGGCGTGGGCAAAGGATCCTGTATGTAAAGTGGTCCAGCTAGGGCTTTTTAACCGACTTTAAAAAAAGGAGATTCTCAATTCGTCGCGTACCTATGTACTTTTTAGATCTAAAACTTTTTCTTGTTCCAAAATAGCGTAGAGCCAAAGAGAATAGAACCGCTTGGAGTAATAGTGTTCCGTGGAATAGAATCATAAGGACTTTGATTTATGTCATGTTATAAATTATAAATAAGCTATAATTCTTTGGCTTTAAATATATAGTAGCTATAATTTAATTTTGGCAGAATAAACAAAAGTAAGCCAAACAAAGGTACCTACAAGTACCAAACTAAACAAGTGAGTATTGTTTCGTTTTTGTAAATACTTACTTTTCAACTGCTGGTTGGTAAAAACGGTGCGCGCTTTGAATTACGAGTATAATCGTTTTCCTCTGTTTTCTTCCTGAAAATTACATCCAGTCCTGATTCGGCCCCGGCCCGGCCTAGTATAAATCATCCCTTACTGGTTTATAAAAAAGTGATTACTTGACTGAAAGCAGTAGGCTACCTACGTATTCTCATCCCAGCTAATGATTCAGCGTTTGACCACTATTACACCACATGGTGAGTGATGATATAAATGATGATGCAATCTGAGTTATACCAGGCTTATACCTAGAACCTATTATACCTATAACAGCTACCTACTCACATGTGACCTCAAAACCGCAAAAAAAAGTTAGGAAATACAGGCTCAAGCAACAGATTCCACTCCTTCGCAGCAGATAGGTACTAAGTACCTACATTATATTTATACTTTTATTATACGAGTACTATATACTAATATTATAAAGAGGAAACATTAATTGTTTGTTTCTAACGAATAGGCCCCGAAACTACTAAACGAATTCCAAAAAATCTTTCACTAAGTACATTATCGAGGAGGTAACATAGGCAACTTTTGATATTTACTCGGGATCAAGAATTACGCGAATGAAACCGCGAGTGTAGCAAGTAATAAATATCTACGAAAGACTTTTTAACACAAATAGTAATAAGTACTTCCTAATTGAATGAAATCAGTACCTAAAAAAAGGAACCATGATAAGGGAACGTCAAGGTGGTATTTAGTAAAGTTTTATTTGACCCTGAGTGTGCTTGGGCTAACAGAAAAGGTATCTAACCTAGGTAGGCTAGTACATTTTCTTCATTGTCGTGTTTCTCAGATATTTATAGAGAGAAAAATACTTTATTCAACCTTGAAAGTTTGGAATATACTTTCTTCGTGCAAGATACGTACTTACATTTTGCAGCATAATTGGCATTGCGCTTAATTTGAATTCAAAGCTATTAGAATCAATTTCCATGCAAAATGGCTTTCGTAAGATATTAACCTTCATAGAAGGAAGTATTGTGAATCAATGAAATAACTTTGAATTTCATTGTTTTAACCCTAAGTAATATTAATAAGTCGCAATTATCTTTGCAATTGTGGATGTTAAATAAACGGCAAATTTTACTTTTTTTCATGCTCTTTCTTTGAAAAAGAAATGGGTACGTAAAGCAAACCATTAAATTGTAACGGTTATTCTTTCATCCGATTTCGCTTGAAAAAAAAACAATGTACACTGCAGGATATTAAATCTTGACGTTTATTGTTTTTATTCATGCAATTTCAACGTTAACCCAATTGATTTTATTAAAAATAAACTTACATAGATTCGATTATATAGGTTAATTATTTCGACATGTTCATGCATTATCATCGTGGAATCCAATCTATTAGCAAAGTTGAAAAAGTTAAGAAGCCACCATATCAGTTTTGCTCATAAACTCGATTAAAGACTAAGTAGGTATTTGACCTGTAGAATGAGTTAATTAATTATACAGGTTTTTACTAAGTTACGATTGTAAAAAATAATGTTTTCTCTTTTTTATTAGGGTTTCGTAGTCAACAAGAAACCCGATGTATCTTAAGACCTATCATCATTTTAGAATTTCTAAATTTAAATTTAGGTTTAATTTAGTTTAGGTAAATGAACAACAGAAAAGATACCTACATATAATGAAATAAAACGTACTATATAATATAAATAATACGTTATATATATACGTTGTAATACTATATATATAATATAACAGCGTGGCTTTAGATCACGTAAGTCAATTGATTATTCATTTCGTAATTCGTAACGGCCTTTAAAACTAAAACGTATCTCTACCCCCTGGGTCCCAGCTCTAAGGAAGGACGCCGATCTTCTTAATTCTAATTAATGGTACAATGGCGATAAAACCATGTTAAATCTTTGTATTGTATATCTAAAGCTACATGAAACTTACAGTATTCTAAGATACCTAATTTTTATTTGAATGATGTACCTAAGTTTTAGTACAATTAAATTGAATCAAATACTCTAACTTTGTAATCGAATATTTTGTGTAGTCCTACACAATCAGCGTTCTTAATTTTATACATTTCAAATCCGGATCACTTTCTGTTAGTCATTGACAAAATGGCGCACCCTTAAATCCAAGTTAAAAAGATTTTCAGTCTCATTTTTGATACGGAACAATCGACGTCAAACCATTAAGCCATGTACGGCACAAGCAACACTTTTGTTTGGGCTAAATGCATTACAGCTTTTAGAGGAGAGCCGTGCCACGAACGATTTGATAATAAATAGGGGTTGGCTTACCCTGGTCGCAGTGTAGGGCGGGCTGGCGCGACGGGCACACGAACCTCGATACACAGTGAAGCCACAGGCCCAGTTACCACGTAGTACGTAGCCCGTTGCGATCATCATGATAATAACCAGACATGCGATGCGTTTGAACACGTGTACCGGTCATACAGCCAAGGAATAATGAACCCAACGATACAGCAAAGTAAGGTCCAAATTTTATTATCCTGTCTCGAATTAAGGTTGCTATAATCATATTTATAAACAGTGTAGTCGAGTCGGGGTTCTTAGCGATGTATGTATGAAGCTAGGGATCTGCTGAATTCGTTGTTAGTTTTTTTTCTAGCTGCGCTTAGCGATTTATCTCTACACGGGTCTATTATGGGGACAAAAGTGTATGTGTTATTTGATATTTCAAATTCTAGTTGTTTAACTTCCAAGTTTTATCGCAATTGGTTTCGTAGTTTTTGTGGTAAGAAGTAACAAACATCTGCACAAACATTTACGTTTATAATTTTTTCAGTTTCTGTGATGCTGATATGAAATGAAACTAGTTTTTCGGTTTTGATCGCGTTGCTTTTATTGTGTTAACCATTTTAAACACACGATATGACGACTCGAGGTGTTCTCTCACCTCTTCCTACCATATGAAATACCTTGAAAAGTCGGTATGAAACCGAAAATAAGGTTAATTTTATATATTTTCTAAGATTTACGCGAATATAATTTTTTGATAGGATGAAATTAAACTAATTCTTCATTTTTCGATATTATTTAAAGGTCAAAAGTTTGGCGAATCATGGAAGGGTACGATAGCGATGATCCATTTATATTTCGACTGAATGACAATGGTACTGGACCTAGCTTGCTGGTTAAGGTATGTTGCTCGTCAAAGACTATTTTTACTTACTTCCTCCACTGGTTTAGCGTCCCGAAGGGGGAACAAGCAGCTTACCCACCACACCGCGAGGAGAACTCCAAGTTCGTTATTCCTCCCCAAACTCCTAATTCGCCTATTAACTAACCGTAGCTGTGCACTAGCAACTGTGCTACGAGAATTCTGTATTACCATTTTTCTATTTCTAGATTTCTTCATGTGAGCTTTTCACTTCAAAACATTTTAAACAGCAGGTTAAATATTTTTAGACTGTCTAGTCTAAAAATATTGGAACGGATTCCCAGAGATGCAGGTTCAAGTCCTGTCGGGTGCGAAATTTTTGGAAAGCATTTCTTTAAGTACTGTCTAGTCTAGTTTTTGTTATTTAAGGCTTAAGTTTATACCAAATTGTTTTTCATAGTTATAGGTACGTAGAAATAGATTATTCATATTTTAAATCCAAGAGCTTAAGTTTTCAGCAAAAACTTGTTTACTTTAGATATCTTTGGTTAAAATTAATCGATATGACTTTAACCGAGCCAAAAATGTCCTTTGCTAAAATAATATTTTCAGAGTAAAAGAGCTGTTTTAGCCCATTTGTATACCTGGGGTTCCCGTGGTTTCCCTTGTGTAAGTCCCGACCCCGTTAGAGGCTAGCGAGTCACCTAACTAAAACGAACGGTCTAGAACTGTCACGGGCCGTTGGCCCTGTGTATCTTATAAGAATGCAAGCCACTAGGCGCTAGGCACTAAGCAAGCCGCCTGCGCCTATGCGGCAGTAGCCTTAGTCTAGGCAAGCAGTACAAATCATTTAATAGATACATAAATGTCAATTAATCATAAAACTACATCTTTAAGTATTAATGTATTCTAGGTAATTTGTCTTGACCACACGGTAGGTGTATTATGAGTATTTGATATGTCATGCATAATCGAATACTTAACTAACCATAAGGAATCATTATTATTTATTAAATACATGTTGAATACCTACATAGGCAGTGAGTAAATCAAGGTTATACTTTTATGATAGATATGTAAGCATATAACCCTATCATATCCATAGTAGGTAAACGGTTCAGCAATTGTTGTTAATTTGCAAGAAATCATTGACACTTATCTTGAAATTAATTTTTTTTACGGTTTTAATTGCGTTGTTTACCTTGAAAAAGAAGTTTGTAATAGGCTCCGAAACGTTGGATGGACATTAAAATAATGCTGATAATAAAAACAACGCACAGAATGAGTTTTAGTTCAATACAAAGTCGCTAAAGTCATTCGTCATAAGATACCGTTATAGCACTTAAAAGCTAGTAGAATAAAACGGGAACGACTGCTGCTATGCAGCTTGGCAGAAATGGGCCCAGTTGACTACTATCAAATTCGAAAGGGGTCAAGTGGTCCCCGGTCCCAGATTCGAGGGGGACGACTTCACCCTTAACCCCTTTAACGTAACGTGGTTATTACCGGTGATCACCTCAGACAGGCACTATGCAGTGCATAGTGCCTGTCAATTTCTACTGTTGTCTGACATCTACTGTATAGATGATATGGGTAAAGAACCGAGTCATAATTCAGTTATATTAATTACTGGCTGCGCCTCACGGTTTCACCCACATAAGTCCCGATCCTGACGGAATATCGAGATAAAAATATATATTAAAGCAATCGGTTTAGTAGTTTTTGCGTAAAAGAGTGGCAAAGTTACATACATTTATGCTAGCAAACTATTGCGTTTATAATATTAGTAGGATACTATTTGTAGAATAGGTGCTCAGGTAAGTCGGGGTTTACCGTTGTGTAAACTATTAAAAATACTTATTTAATATAAACTGCGGTAAATTACCGCTGTCTACTCCTACATGGTAAATGTTATAATTACAGACTGTTAGAGCGAGTAATGTAAATTACTATGCACATTGCGTGGATAATTTGATTCCCGTCGCTTACTTCCTAGAATTAGTAGATACCTATTGATCTCGTTTCAAGGAAGCCCTTCAGATCTTAAGATTTAATTGTGGATACTTGCTTAATTGGCATGTAGGTACCTTATATGTTGTTGTTTATAATTTTCCTAGAAATATTTTAAACCACTTCCGCCTGCGAGAATAAGTTTTTAAGCCAGAGTCAGACACATTAGTAGTGTATGCATTAGTGTTAGTAATTTCTTACAAAATTGCTTACACAAAAAATATAGGATCTTAGGTATACGAATCATCTCTAAATAAAGAAGTACTACACCTATGATATATTAATATAATATTTATATGTTGTGATACCTACTAATTAACAGAAGGTTTTTGCGTTGCAATATTTAATGTATAATACATAAAATATAAACTACTGACAATGTATCATAATAACTTTGATATTTTATTGTTCCATAAAATCAAATTATAAACTATATTTTAATTACTAGTAATAAGTTTCTAATGATAATCCGATATAACGAGATGTAACATTGTACTCATATTGTTAATAGTCATCGATAAACTATACGGCCGTTATTTTATATCCTAGTTACAGCTTTTCAGTGCGATACCGAGATGACCGAGGCCTTATAGCCCCTAAATAGTAATAGAATAGGGCATCATCTCTTCCCGTGCGTGAGTGTCGTAAAAGGCGACTAAAAAGGGATCCGGTGGAGATTAGCGAACCTAGAGTTATCCCCGCGCGGTATATACAAGGTGTAACGGGTATACCCTTTTAAGCCGAAAGGGGGAAGTTGTAGACGTCTACGCGAACAATTTTTGTTCTACGCCTTTTGAAAATTCGATTGTTTTTTTTTAATTTTTAGATTATTTTTCACTGGAAAAACAGCTGTTATTGAAAGTAAATTTAATTAAAGTAATGATTGTATTAGACCAAACTAAATGAAAGGACAACATAAGGTCAATAACCTCGAACTCTAAGAAACAGCTGATTTTCAAGTACACTTTTCACTTAAAATTTTCGTAAAGTATTTCGAATATCCTAAAGTCGTACAAAAGTTGTTCGTCTAGACGTCTAGAGCCCCCTTTCGGCTTAAAAAGGCATACACGTTACACGTTGTATAGCAACTGTCTGTCATATCGGTTGGTGTACAGTTATTTTTTGGCCAGATTTTTTTTTTTGCTAAGCTAGTCAGTAAGACCCAAGGATTAAGTTACGGAGAGCCATCTTTATGTTATTTGTTTTTGGGGGAGGGGGTATTTATATGATCTATGGGAGTTCCACGTATTTATTGTGCCAAAGGAAATCGCTTAGTCTAGTACGATATAGCTGTACGTTATAGCTGTACGTAGTACGATATAGCTTAAGAAACGCATACGCCGTTTTTCGTCTTGTAGAGTTATATCGGTCCCAAGAAGGGTCCAATATTGTCCAAGACCTGCTACAACTCTGAGTGTTAGTTGACATTCTGACTGTACATCATGATCATGTTCTGTGCGATCATGATCGTTTCTCGTTGTTTTATCGTCCTTTTGTCGCTCAAAATTAAGTAAATGTTTAAAAAAAAATACCACGACCACTTTAGAAAACCACAGATAATAAAAAAAAAAATTTTTTTTTGAAGTTGGTTTATATTTTATTTTTATTATTTGATCTTAGTCACAGCTTTTTAGTATATAGTTTTTTTTTTCATTTTTTAGCTGAACGGTGTAGCAGCGACTTAGCGACGACTTATAAGGAGTTTTGGCGGGAATGCGTTAAGGAGATGTGTTGCTAAATTTTCATTTTTGTGAAACTTAGTTCAAATGCGTGTAAAATGTTTGATTTCGGGGGCATATTAATCAATTTAGTTTCGTGAAGGTGTACAAGTGTAAATAAAAGTGAAAACCGGTGCAAAACATGTACTTTAGCTTAGTGTCGTCTCCAAAGCTCCGTGAACAAACATTGTAAAAAAATGGCCCCCTTTTTACAATGATTCCCTCGACTTGACTTTAACTATGACGACTTGACTGTTTTATTCAATGCAAATAACTTGCAAATATTGATAATACTTGACACTGGCAAATGTCCGAAAGGAAAAGCCATTTTTAAAGAAGAAGAAGAAGAAGAAGACGACTTATAAGAGATTTTGGTAGGGTAGATTATTTTTTTATCAACTAAATGAAAGTCCAAATTTCCATATTATTATGTAATGTATAGGTATGCGCTGAAAGAGGGTGGCGGATATACCAAGGTGGTGGGTATACAGGAGGAGAAGACAGATGGAACCTTTGGTGGAGGTCGGGGGCCTTCCCGGCTGGATTTTACAAGACTCTTGGAGACTGGCAGGTTACTATCACCTCTATAGATAATTACTCATATTATAAGTGCGGAAGTATATGTTTGTGCCATATATTCACGATTTATAATATTACTAGCTGCGCCTTGCGGTTCCATCCGCGTAAGTACTGTTCCCGCTGGAAATATACGTAGGGATAAAAGTAGCCTATTTGTTATTCCAGGTCTCCAGCTACCTATATTCCAAGTTTCATTGCAATCGGTTTGGTAGTTTTTGCGTGAAAGAGTCACAAAGTCATCATATACGGACATATATACATACAAACATCCGCGTTTAAAATATTAGATCAGTAAGATCGCATTGATATTATGCTTTGTTTTCAGTTCATGAATCACATACCAAAAGGAGGTTCTATTTGTAGAAAGGACAGTCTTTCTCGACTCTTGAGGTGTATGAGAAGGATATACGGCGCTATTTATGACTTTAGGTGAGTTTTATTTACAACAACGGTTTCACCCGCTAAAGTCCCGTTCTCGTGGGAATATCGGGATAAAAAGTAGCCTATATGTTATTCCAAGTCTCCAGCTACCTTTATTTCAATTTTTTGAATTCTTCAATCTAATTCGTATTTCTTTATTTCTTTTAGTTTTTTAAGTAAGTAGTTTTTGCGTGATTGAGTAACAAATCAACATACATATTCACAAACTTTCAGCTTTATAATATAGTAGGATAGGATCAGTGATTTATATGATTGTAAATTACCGATAGAGGTATGCTTAGAAAGAATTGCGTAGAAATATTTGTTAACAGCTTAATATAATTCTTTCATATTCTTCTTAAAAATCTTAGTTAAGGGGTTTATAAGACCCACACACTCAAAATCTCCATTGCATTCATCAAAAATTGTTGAAAATTGGAATACTTTGTTCGAAGCGTTTGTAGGTGATTGTTTCCTAAGTTTTAGTATATATTTTAAACAAAAATATTGAAAGGTGTTGAAACCTTAGGGGATTGATAAAAAAATACTAAAATTCAGAGCGGAAACTGCTTGTAATGAGGCTTGCACGGAGGCAAACAAATAGAAATTCGCCTTTTTAAAAGCCGGGATTAAAAGTTAAAAATCGTTTTGTTGCTGATATGTTGAATAAAAACGTATAGGTAAAATCGTAGCATATACGTTTAAAATGTACTTATGTAATTTTAAGTGAGAAAGAAAAAGATATTATTATTGTCAAAATACTGACATCAGTTTGTTAGAACATGGCGCTTCTATATTTATACAAGATGTAACGGGTAAGCCCTTTTAAGCCGAAATGCGGTTGTTCTAGACGTCTAGGCAAACAACTTTTGTTCTACAACTTTTGAAAATTCAAACTTTTTTTGAAAATTTTGAGGTTATGTTTCTAAAAAAACAGCTGCTTTTGTAAATTAAGGCAATTGAAGGTTGGATTGTAACACACCAAACTAAATAAAAGGACAACATAAGGTCAATGACCTCGAACTCTAAGAAACAGCTGATCTTCAATTAAACTTTACACTTAAAATTTTCGAAAATTACTTTGAATTTCCAAAAGTCGTAGAATAAAAGTTGTTCGCCTAGACGTCTAGAACAACCCCCTTTCGGCTTAAAAGGGCTTACCAGTTACATCTTGTATGCTTACATATCTTATACCTAAACAAGCTCGATGAAGAAGCAGTTTCTACGTAATGAATAATGCTTCCAAACAAAGCTCAAACGTAAGCCATTCATTGATTACGAAGAGCATTGTGACGTCAAGGTTTCGTACCGAAATAAACCATTGATTCAAATGTAAAGTTGTGCTAAACTCTAGAACAATATTCTACGAGTATGATATCAAAAGCTACTACTTCGAATACGTGTGTAAACTTTAGAGCATTTATCTATGACAAGCAGTGTCCCGCGGTTTCACCCATGTAAGTCCCGATCCCGTGGAATTTTCTAAAAACACATAACAAAGAGCTTACCATCCATATTTCAGTAGCTTTGGATGTGCGATGACTATAGTTCAAGCAGCTAGAACTTAATATTTTATTTTTTTAGATTGATTTAATTAGAGTTGGATAGATGCCCAAAACTCCTACTTTTAATAGGTAGAGAAAGTAGCGATGTTTGTGTTTCATTTGTAGTGTGATTTGTTTTTAATTATGTCTTGTAGGTAAAACCCTACTAATACTATAAAACTGAAAGTTTATATCTATTTACACATTTTCCCGTGTCTTAATCGCGTGAAATTCACTTTTTTAAATTTTCCTTACCTCGACGTTTCGATCATGTTACAATGATCTTGGTCTCGAGGGGACTGATGATGGGAAAATGTGTAAATAAGAGTTCTAATCGTGTTAGTTTCAAAAGTTTATTAGTTTATATCAAATTTTAATAAATATCTAATTACGTAAGTGAACAAGTAGGTATGTTTGTTACTCTGTCACGCAAAAACTAATGAACCGATTGAGATTAAATTTTGGTATGCAGATAGGTGGAGAATAGGTGATTTTACACAGGCAAACCGGCGATCTCCGATAGGCGATCTCCAGTTATCCGCATACCAAGTTTCATCGCAATCGGTTCAATAGTATTTTGCGTGAAGAGGAAACAAACATACCTACTTACTGAAACTTTCACCTTTGAAATATTATTAGGATTCCCTATTACATTAGCTTAGCATATCTAACTTTTATAACGATTTATATATCCGGATACAATTTCGGAAATATGAAACCGTCACGCCATCAAAATGCGAACCAAACAAACTATCCCATTTACATATCTACCCACTTTAAACCAATAAAAAGAATACAAAAACAATAATATAATTTGATCACGGAACTGTACTAAATTTTAATTTTCCAGCGATGGCAATCTGTAATGGCAAGTTCCATGTTTTCAGCAGATTATTTAACGGTTTTCTTTAAATAATGTTAACGTAAAAACATGCCTAGTCCTTTGTTTTATAAACAGTTTAAAATTGGATTTATTTCCTTTCATACTTACAGAAAAAAAGTCTTTGCATATTTGCTTAAAACCTTGTGTTTTGTTTCTAGGGTTCCGCATCGAAAGAATAAAAACGGGACCTTTTTACTAAGACTGCATTGCTCATCTGTTTACCTGTCACTATGCTGTATCTTATAAAGCGTGATAATTTAGCGTTGAAATTTTTACAGGTGATATATTCCTGTTGTTCCTATAACAACAAATACTAAAAACAAACTAAAATATCATTGAAGTAGAACTCCCAAACAACAAACTTTTTTTGTAATAATTGTACGGAACACTTCATGCGCGTTTCCGACTCGCACTTGGCTATTTTTTTAATTGTCTTTTAGAGGAATTGAATGAATGGCCTTTTGTTTAACCAAATGCCTTGAATAGTCACGAAAGTTAAAATACTCGTTTATTAGTCCTGATCAATAATTTCACCGGTAAACAATGTCAAATCTAAGTTGTATTTCGGAACTTACAAAAGGGAATTTTGTAAATAAATTACATGGAAATCTAACATCAATCATGGAAAGTTGCGGCAAATTATTGGTTTCTTGTTTTTAGTTACAACTTCTATCTTTTATGGAGTTGTTTAGTTAATCATAAAGTCCTTTTTTTTTTTTTTTTTTTCGTGGGAAAATCTGATTAAGACCATCAGGCGCTCTCGGGGGAGAGCGGCCCGGTGAGTGGAGGTCCCCCCTGGTCTAGATGGTGTTTGCCAGGGGTATATCCACTAAAAACCCACGGTGTCCCTCACGCCGCAATTGTCGGGGTCAACGGGACCTGATAATACTACCGTTGACCCCGACGGCGGTTGGCCGCGGTCGGCCCCCTCTCACAAACACTTCCAGACACCCTTTTTTAATAAAAAGGGTGGGAAGTGTGATACCCTCTCCGAGAGGCGCGGACACGCCGCCGTCTCGGGGCCCCTAAAGCCGGTGGTGAATCCCCCCCGAGATCACCACCAAGGGCCGAGGTGATTGGCAGCCAGGCCCCGGCAAATACCACGATGGCCCGGCACCCTCTTGTAATTTTTTATAGTGGTTGTTTTCCACGCGGCCCATCCTTCCGGAAAGGGCCCCCGGGCCCGCTGACGCGGGCTTACGGTTGGCAGCCAGGCCCCGGCAAATACCACGACGGCCCGGCACCCTCTCGTAATTTTTTATAGTGGTTTTCTTCCACGCGGCCCCTCCTTGCGGAAAGGGCCCCCGGGCCCGCTGACGCGAGCTTACGGTTGGCAGCCAGGCCCCGGCAAATACCACGACGGCCCGGCACCCTCTCGTAATTTTTTATAGTGGTTTTCTTCCACGCGGCCTCTCCTTGCGGAAAGGGCCCCCGGGCCCGCTGACGCGGGCTTACGGTTGGCAGCCAGGCCCCGGCAAATACCACGACGGCCCGGCACCCTCTCGTAATTTTTTATAGTGGTTTTCTTCCACGCGGCCTCTCCTTAAGGAAAGGGCCCCCGGGCCCGCTGACGCGGGCTTACGGGTTAGAAGCCGGGCAAGCCCGGCTTCCCACCTCGTGCGCCTCTTGGCTTCACTGCCCCTCTTGCAGCTACTGAGCCCTCCCACCACGACAAGGTGGACGCACATCGGAAGGGAATCATAAAGTCCTATGGAGGGTTTACTTATTTCTTTCTTTATTTTGTAACCAGCTGTGTCCTGCGTAAGTCCCGATCCCAGGGTTTTCCAAAAAACCCTTTCTTAATAAATATTTACACATCACAAAGAACAAAATCTCCAAATTTCAAGTCTCTAGACCCAGTCGTTTAGACTGTGCTTTGATAATTTGTAATTCTTTTTGATGAAATAAACTATTTTGTAATTTTATTTTTGATATATAGTTCAGTCAGTCAGGACTGTTAACTTTATTATGAATATAAGTAGACTGGCAACGGTATTCCGCGGTATTACCCGCATAAGTCTTGATCCCGTGGAATTTCCAAAAGTCCTTTCTTATCGGACGCCTCCACCACACATCAGTTGCCTACTATCAGCGGTTTAGGTTGTGCGTTGATATTCATCAGTCAGTCAGGACAAAGCTTTGTATAGTTGAAGTGTCTATGGCTAATAATCGAGCTTTATTATAACCAACAAACTTTCTTAATATAACCTTTACTTTTGCCTAAACTTTCATTTGCAGATTCCCGTCTTATCCATACATTGGTTACGTGAAATACAGAAAGCAATATGACCACATGACCACACATTGTACCTCGTTTATGTTTATATGTCTATTCGATACCAAAGATAAAGACAACTACACAGAACCGAATTCCTTAGCAAACTTTAGTTGCCTATTACCCAATACTTATATGTGCATTTCAGTTGATTGTATTGTCATAATATACGGAGGGGGCACAAGTCAATCGCCTCACGTCAATGAATTGACGGGTTCTCTCGCGTGAGACACGACACATGATGTTCTATTGTACGACGACGGCTTCACTGAGAAAAATGCTCACATTCGTTCACAAATAACAACTGTGCGAGTTAATGTGTCGCGAATACTCCTATGGCTTTATATGAGGGTTACATGTAAAATAACATGCTATTTTCGAGGCCGTACCCTGCGTTTCATACAACTATGAATTATCCTTAGGTTTTTTTTATTACTTAAAAAAGCAATGAAGGAAAACTAAACTTTCCATGGGAAATAATATCTTCTTTGTATTTTATCAACTATCTTCTTACCTGCCTGTATTTACCTGATATGAATCAAATTTAACTTTCCAATTGGCCACGTAAAAATCCATTGGTAAGTGCTCGATCGATTCAACCATAATTCGATGTAAAAATATTCCAAACAGTCAAAACTTTACTGTCTCCAACCCTACGCCCACGACGAACGTTTCGAACTTCGAACAAATGCAATTTCCTGATATAAAAAAGTGTCTTAGGGTGTCCCAAGTAGGATTCCACCAAACCAATGAATGTTTGATTTGAAATAAAGCTTAAACATTGAGCTTTACTTTTTTCTTTGTGCAGTTAGCACGCGATCGGTACCACTTGCTACTAGACATAATTGCTAAGAATTAATAATTAGAGACAATAATTCATAATATTACCGTGAACTTTCACCTTCGTTTAGTACCTAAGTTGCAGGTATATCTATAGCGACCTTCGTAAATGCCAGTGGGGTTGTAAACTATGCAACTCCTCGTTCGAAACCTTTAGTTTATTAGACTTGTTCAAATGCATACTGTTGTATTGAAAACTTGGAATTTCTAGAGGGATTTATTTGACTAGTTTCAACTTTACGTAGTAAGAATTTTACATTTTCCTTTTGTTTATTAGAACTACTATGTAGTTACTGTAGCACACGTTTCTCCGTGGCTCTGAGATAGATTATTAAATCATTTGCTGCAAAGGTTTTTTAGGCAGTCTGACAAAAAAACCTTTGCAGCAAATGATTTAATATCCCAAGATAGCAACTCTTTTTTAAACTTCCTTTGCCCTTTGCATCCTATCATGATTTGATGATACAAAAGTGGCCTATTTCAGACTAGGTAGGTATTTATGATAATTTACTTCCTAAGTACCTAGTTAAAGTAACCTTTAAGTTCAAGATTATTTATTAGTCTGCGCGTCTACCAAAATTACATCCATTCTTCAAGCCTTGTAGTATGAAGTTGAAAAGAAGTAATTGTAGTTTCAAAGGAATAAAGATAATTAGATTATTATCCAGAATACGATAATTGCTTACGATAATTTATTATATATACCCACACGGAGCCTAATACGATATTTTTATAACATGTCAAAGTTGAACTATCGGAACTGAAACCTCCCACCAAGTGATTGCTCCTTTAGCACGATCAGACTAAACCATACATTTTCATAACTGCTAGTTTTTTATTTTGAAACGATTATGTACTCAAATACATTTTCTTAGTGTAATAAAATATTTTTTAAATGTAATTGAATTATATCTTGTAGAGGACAAATACGGGTGAAGTCCCTTAGGATAAATCCGCATTGGCTTATTTGGCGCCTAGGGGCTAGCGAGTCACCTAACTAAAATAAACGGTCTAGACTAGAATGTTCGCGACCGGCCGCACTGAGCTGTGTATCTAGCTTGAACGCAAGACAAAAAGCACTAGGAGCTAGGCGCTAAGCTAGGCGCCTGCCTATGCGGACGTAGCTTTAGACTATAGCAATACAAGTCTTTAAAACTTTTAGACCATTTTCAAGTTAAGTCTGACGGAGTAGATACTGTGCATTCACTCTAACAAAGACTTGCGTTCCTCTATTTTGACCTAGGTCATGAACAACAGCAATAAATCACAGTTTGACACCCATATTCACGGAACGACGGAAAAGGGGGAAACGCCTAACGCGTGTGATTTTAATCTTGTCTCATCACGTGACCGTATATTTTGCAAACGAAAAAAAATGTCGTACGTACTCGGTATATTCCATTTTATGACACAACAGCGTTTACAAGTAAATTCATATCGACGATGAAAAGCGTAAGTTTATTGTGCTCGTCGTTTAAGACAGTACAAGTGCGCTTATGACGTTTACACAGGCTATTATGTGCACGATATCCCGATAGTTTCGACGTTTTAACTTTATATAGATTGTCTATAAATGATGTTATATTCTATAAATAACGTGAATGCAAAAGTTTTCATATTAGATATACATAAAGTGCGGTGTTGGTCTAGTGGTAGATACCCCGACTTTCATTCCGAAGGTCGTGGGTTCGAATCCCGGCCGCTCACCAATGTCTTTTTCTTTAAGAAATATTTATCTGCACTATTAACATAAAACCGCTAAGCGCAAAGTTTTAACTGTGTGTTTCCGCAACTAGCCCTACTATTGGGCCTCTGTGATTGATTTTAAGCCGTGGCGATGTTTTCCTTCACCGCTCTTACGGTGAAGGAAAACATCGCCACACAGAGCGCAAAGTTTTAACACACAGTTAAAACTTTGCGCTTAGCGGTTTTACCCGCTTAAGTTCAGTTCCAGGTCTATAGATCTGGGTAAAAAAATTCGTCTCAATCGATCGAGGACTTCTTGGGATAGTAATGCTGGGACTTGGCTTTTTCAAGGTTGACTGAACCTTGAAAAAAATAAAGTGTTTTATTATGCAAAATCGCGAAAACCATAGAAGAAATTCAGTTGTTAGATGCTTGTCCGCTCTTCGGAAGGCATGTTTAGCAGCTGGTCCCGGTAGATATCTCTGATAGCATTCGTTAAAGGCCCTTAGGATGACCAGAAAACTCTAACACTGGATCCACATCACTATACGGAAAGAAGAAAAAGTTGTTTGATGTGCTGTTGCACAGAGATGACTGAATTACATTAACTACGGCCAACATGTCAAAAAAGGACAGTTTTATTTAGCAAGTCTGCTACCGAAATTGATTTTAGACAGGTTTACAATAACTCTGCACCTGGCCCGCTCGGTTCTGCTGTGTATATTCGAACTCTTATGTTATTATGAACAAATGTTACAACACAGAATATGCTGTCAAGCATGCACAGTCAAGTCACAGCACAAGCAAGTCAGCTCCACAAAAACACATTTGTGTTTATGTGGAGCTAGCCGACTTGCAGCTGCACCTTGTGCTTTTTGTGATGCGTTAAATCGTTATTTTAGTTTTTTATATGCGGAGACACATAAATGGTTCATAGTGACGTATATAAGGTTGATTTATACATCATTACTGTAACTGTTTATTTTCCAATTTAAAAAATAAATTAAAGCGGTCGTTACGCGCGCAACTTTGACAAGTATTATAAATCTGTCAATGAGCGATGTTGGTAACAAAATTGCTAAAACTATCCTTTTTAGACCTGCATCTCCAACTATACCAAAAACCAGAAATTAGAATATATGAGCATCGGCGGGTAAAACTGGGTACAGATATTATAAGTCTAATCTAGGTTTACTTGATTTTACTAGGCTAAATGTAAACATAAATGATTAATGACGCTATTAAACTTTGTTTGTATTTAATGGTAAATTACCTCATGTCTAAGAATATATCCTATAGGGTTAGATAATAAATGATAGTACCGTAATTTAGCGATCAATAACTGTAATAAACTTAATAGACATATGTTAGGTTAGGTACATAATCTAGCGACCTAGTAATCCTACTAATATTACGAGTATAAAAGTTCAGGGCACCTTGTGTAGGTAAAAAGTATGTGTGTAAATATGTTTGTTACTTCTTTATATAAAAACAACTGAACTGATTGCGAGTAGATAGCTGAAGGCTGGAATACCACATTCATTTTTTGACGGCCCCTGTGGCGCGTCGGGCGAAGGCTTGACTGCAATGCAGAAGGTTGCGGGTTCGATACCCGTCTCGGGTGCAAGTATTTATACTTAAAAAAATAAATATTTGTTTCCGGTCTGGATGTTTTCTATGTATCATATGTGTGTATTTATTTAAAAAAAAAACGTATAATATGTAGTATACCTTTTGTCTAGTACCCATAGTACTAGCCTAGTGCTTAGTTTGAGGCTAGATTGCGTTGTGTAATGTCGAGCAATATATTTATTTATACATGTATACGTAGGTAGGTAGTACGTGGGACGTACATGTATACGTAGGTAGATCCTAAACTCAAGCAATGTTTTCCTTGGTTTCCAGTCCACCCTGCTACCATTTACCGCTAGAATACGCTAAGTTAGTATCGGAATGTTCGAGATTGCGTCGTGATGAAGGCTCAAATGGGTCTAATGTGGTCTGGATACATAAGCCGGTGGCACAGAGCCAAGGCAGAGGGATCTTTTTGTTTAGAGTGAGTAAGATATTCTATTAATTGTTAGGAGAATATGCTACCAGCGCTTATTCCATTACTTTTCTTTAATGATATGTTATTGAGGGTCACATTACTTTTCTAAAGTAATTTGATAGTCAGATTTACCCACAGGATTTACCTTCTGACTAGATTGACTGAGTCGAATTTTGTTTCACTGCCATCTTCCTTCTTCTAGATGAACATCTACATCGTAGATCACTTCCTATTACGTGAGTGAGATAGTAGCCAAACGCTTACATATCCTGAGCAAAAAAAACATCGTTCAGATGAGGAGCACATAATTTGTTTTTCAATTATATACAAACTACATTCCCGCCTTCTATTCTTATATTCTTCTATTATTATACAACTTCTATTCCCGCCGGGAACAAATATTTTTGCTGACCATAAATGTTTGTTTCTGGTTCCGGGTGTATTTTTTGCATCATATGTATGTATTTACAAAAAAAAGTATCATATGTTGTATATCCGTTGTTTAGTACCCATAGTACAAACTTAGTGCTTGGTTTGGGGTTAGATAGCGCTGTGTGTAATGTCGTGCAATATTTATTTATTTAAATATTAAATTTACTATAGTTACCTATAATCGCGCCTTAATAACGCCTTTACTATTCCAGAGTGTATGTGAAATGAGTTGCGGGACGGCTGCTGTGGTGCAGCGGTACATAGAGCGGCCGCTCTTAATAGCGGGATACAAGTTCGACCTCCGGCTCTACGTGTGCGTGCCAGGTTATAGACCGCTGACAGCCTACATGTATGCCGAGGGATTAGCTAGATTCGGTAATAACATTGAGATAACTTAAATACTAGTACGAGATGATGTCTGAAACATTTCTTATTTTCCTTTTACGCGAAAGAATTATAAAAAACCGCTGTAGCGCTGACAATATTGTTACGTCTATCGTAAAATTGAAACTAAATGCAGTCTTTGCATTAGGCTTCAAAAGTAGCATTAAGAATTTGTGGTAGCATTTCTTCAGTGGCTTGTTTCAACTGTTTTCTTCTATGCCATATTTTCTGTTCAGGTTCAGATCAATGCTAGAATATAGTTATAAAGTTATGCTTTCCATTCCAGGTACAGACAAGTACACGTTGTCTGACATTCATAATCCTTACCGACATCTAACTAATTCGTCGCTCAACAAGAGTGGCCCGAGATATGCAGAGTGCAAGGATCGGATTGGCAGTGGTATGTTGTTTTCAGACTTACTGGAAACTGCGTCATTTTCTTTCATAGACCTTCTGATACGGAGCGATTTACTTACCTTCTGACAAATACAAACTGATCAAATGGAAAATAGGTTCTTTGTAATCTTATTTCTGCACTTTTGTGTGTGCTGGTGAATGTATATTTGTTGTTCTTTCACGTAAAAATTGCTGAACCGATTGCGATGAAACTCTGTAGCTGAAGACCTGGAAGGACTCGTAGGCTACTTTTTAGGGTTCCGTTTAAGGGTAAAAACGAGGTTCTATTGCTGAGACTTGGCTGTCTGTCCGTCCGTCTGTCACCAGGCTGTATATCATGAACTGTGATAGCTAGACAGTTTTTATTTTCGCAGATGATGTATTTCTGTTACCGCTATAACAAGAAAATCAAACTTTAAAAAAATTGTATCCCATACAATAAACATGACTTTTTAAATATATACGCTAACGAAATAACAACAAAACTGCGATTTCTTTTTACCACTAGCGCTATCTAGTGATAAATTAGCATAAGTTGCGTTCAGTTGCGGTCAACGATATGTCAGTTTAGTTACTTCAGTGGATTGTGAAATATGGCACCAGCTGGGAGTTAATTTGAATACAAAGCATTTGCAATGAAATAGATGCCTACAACTGCAAGCGAGACTAAACCAATCATTGACTAAACTATATTAAAAATTAATATTTAGTTTTTAGTCCCGATACCTGACCTTTGTCAGGTATCGGGACTAAATATTAATTTTTAATATAGTTGATATGGAGTTCCGAAAAGTAACGCCTAATTCAATCAATAATAATTATCAATCATTGACTATTTCAGGGTGTAAATGGACGTTAAAACAAGTCCGAAGAGCGTTAATAGGTAGATGGGGCGCGGCCGAGTGGCTTGTCTGGCAACGGATCCGAGCGATCGTGACGTTGACGTTACTCGCACAAGCTGCCGGCACGCCGCCGGCACGGAACTGCTTCGAGTTCTATGGGTTTGATGTCTTGTTAGACGACGCGTTGAAACCTTGGCTTATTGAGGCAAGTACCCACTTATCTTGCATGGTCGATAAAGCTATGCTTGGCGCGGTTGATATTTGGATGGGTGTGTGTTTGAAAAGTTTTCGATTTCTCGAGCTCCTCCTTGCTTCAGAAGGCACGCTAAGCAGTTGGTTTCGGTTGTTATCTGATAGCTGTCGTTAGATCTAGTTAGAATTAGGATGACCTGAGAACTCTAACAGGTAAGCCACACCACTTCACAAAAAAAAATAACAAAACGATTCTGTTGGTCCTCAGAAATCTGCGTGGAAAGATTTTTTAAATAACGAACATTTTTATTCTATACTTTTCTGTAGCGCAAACCTACTTATTTATTTATTTTATTATCGGTTATGAACCTATTATGGCCGTTTCCAAAGTAGCCAGTGTCAAATATTTTGACAGTTTAAGGCGTCTCCTGGGTCTACCTCGAAGACTGTAACCATATTGAAGAATCCAGTGGGTTGCATTTCTCTCTACATTTTACCAATACAGAGAGATCCAATCTAACCATTTAGAAACACCGGGATCCTTGGGGGAAAACTTGGGGATAAGGGATAAGGGTCAAATGGTATTAGTAAATAAATCTTTAGTAATACTGTGTTTTATTTCCAGGTGAACCTCTCCCCAGCGCTGGGCGTGAACTGTGAAGCCGACGTGATGGTGAAGCAACCGATGTTGCACGAACTGTTCGACTTGCTAGGTCTACCAATGAAGCACACCGGACTGGCGCTGTTGCAGGGACCTCTGGCAACGCCTATCAATTTGATGAACAAGTAGGTTATATTTGAAATCGATATTCTCTGTTTGACCGACTGCGACGACGAGGTCGACTATGCGACTTTCTTTCCTAAAATAAACTTATTCACTCTAGAACTTAAGATTCTTGGACGTCCTATAATTCACTTCACATTTCGGTTTCGTCTCAGTTACAGTTCAGAAGACGAGAACGGTCTCCCTCGATCGGCATCATCCAGCAACTCAGGCAGCGCTGTAAGCGCAGGCGGCGTGTCAACAGCGCGATCTACGACCGCGAGGCGCGGGCGTCGGCGCAGGCGCACCGCCATGCCGGTTCACTGTGTCACGTTGAACCCTCCGGTTATCACGGACAAGTTAATGGTACGTAGATAAATAAATCTTAGAATATCATAGATGGTGAATATTCTAACTTCTTCTCTTCTCCTCCTTTTCGTATAGTGGTGTGGCTCACCTGGTGTCAGAATTTTCAGGTCGTCCTAAGGCCTCTAACTTGACCTAACGACTGTTATCAGATAAAACAAACCGGGACAAACAAATGAGTTCCTCAAAATATTTTGACAGCAACGTTCGAATTTTGTCCCGACTTTTTTAAAGGTTTGTAAGCTCAAATTGTTTGGATTTCCCGAACGATTTGAGCTTGGAACTTATGAACCTCGATCGTCAGAGTAGAGTTTAAAATGCCTCACTGTCAAGTGATCATTAACCTTCTAGTATGCTTCTAGTTTCCCATAAAATACCTGTCTAAATTCTTTTTAAATAAATATTGTTTTGTAACCGACTCGAAGGACTATTACTCTGGTCCTTCCGGTCAGATCTATTTAATTTGACAAGTTGAAACTTATTCGGTTTGCCAAAAATCTAGTTGGTTCATCGAAATTCTACAGTTCTTATAATTCTACTAATCTGTGGTAATTCTTACCATATACTGTCACGTGTTATCTAAATTCTAATTGGCCTTCTTAGTTTGAAAATAAAAGCAAAAGAATTTTCAGGAAGAAACAGAGAAAAATAAAGAACCTTGCAACGGAAGATATAAAACTGAACCAGTCGCTGAAAGTTCGGAAGCTCAGGTAAGGACAAAATTTTAATTTGCTGTAGCTAGACTAAAATACTTAATACAAAAAAATCGTGAAAGCCAATCGTGGTTTGAAATCTACCATTATATCTGGATCAGTGAGTCGGGGTTAAAGTCAAAGTCAAATATTTTATATTCACTCAAACAAATACATGATCATTTTAAAAAGTCATAAAAAATTAGTGTACTAGGTGTAGTTGCTGCTGATAGGCATGTGCAAATAATAGCATAGTTGATGTTATAGCTTCGACTATAAGCCGATTATAAACTTTTCATCTTCACTAACATCATTACCACCACCATCATCATTATCATCTCCAGTCTCTGTTCCTAGTCAACATCCAGCACGGCGCCGACACCATCATCTGAAGCGTCGCAGGACGAGACGTGGCGCGGTGGGTACGCTACTGCCGCGTCCAGACGACGCATGATGAACGCGGCCGCGTGGGGGAACGGCGTTAGGTGGAGCCGGGCGGTGGGCCGCGTCGGTCACTGGGTCCGGATCTACCCACACACTTTGCCTAAGGATGATGAAGTAATTAATTAATGACTAAATTGTATTCACATCTCATATCGCTGTCTATCCCATAGTAAACTCCCAAGCTTGTGTTACGGTGATTAGACGGATAATATTTATGTTTCTTTTGCGCATACATAGAGACAAACACCTTTCATACATCCTACTTCCTACTAATATTATAAATCCGAAAATCTGTTTGTTTGTTTGTTTGTTTGTTCCCTCTTCACGGTCAAACGGCTCGACCGATTTGGATGAAAATTTGCATAGGGATAGTTTAAATGATGGAGAGTAACATAGGATACTTTATATCCCAAAAATCCCGCGGGATCGGGACTTATGCGGGTGATAACTATTTATTAGATGATAATTTGAATAGGGATAGTTTAAATGATGGAGAGTAACATAGGATACTTATGATCCCGTAAATCCCGCGGGATTTGATCCTGAAAATCCTGCGGGATCGGGACTTACGCGGGTGATAACTATTTATTGGATGAAAATTTGCATAGGGATAGTTTAAATGATGGAGAGTAACATAGGATACCTTTGATCCCGAAAATCCCGGAGGATCGGGACTTACGCGGGTGATAACTATTCAATGAATGATAATCGACACAGGGGTAGGGTACTTACTAATGAAAAACAAACTTTACCTTACTTCACCTACCTACCGCAGTGCAAAACTCCACACTTAAACGGACGACCAGGGAAGTACTGATGATGCCAGGCGCGGTAGCGCCTGGCTTCAACAGTACTTCAATGGGCGACCGTTTAAGTGTGGATTATTGCATTGCGGTAGGTAGGTGTTCGAACAACGCGGGTTCACAACTTGCGCGGGTGAAACCGCGGGGCGCAGCTAGTAGAGAATAATTCACAGTTCCTATAAGCGTTAATATCCATCGCGGCATATAGATACGTATGTCATAATGATGCAGTGCAACGTGACTATTTCAAGACATGAAATTTATATTCTTAGCACCAACTTCGAGTGGGTATGGATTCTAATCAACTAACGTTTTGGGGGTAGAGTTACCACTAATTTTAAAAAACAGCTGCTTTTCAAGTAAACTTTAGACTTTCGAAAACTACTTTGAATTATCAAAAGTCGTAGGTAGAACAAAATTAAATTTGTTTGTTTTGTTTGATGTACAAAACTACCCGATTCCCGTTTTTTATTGGAATCTAAAACCCAGTATATACCAAAATCCGCTGGTTCTTTACACAGATTCCAATGGAGGACGTTCGAGAGAGCGTGGCACAGATATCAAAGCTGTTGCGAGCGGCGCGCGAGGTGACCCGCGATGTGACCCGCGAGCGGGACCAGCCGCGCGGACCACGTGACTCGCTCTTCGAGGACGAGCTAAGGAAGAAACTCGACTGGCAACACTTCCAAGTGTGGATACCCCCATTTTAATGTGTTCAACGTTTACCGGTTAAGTGTTCATTGCGGAGTTTTTATTACAACAAGACGAATAATAATTAACAGCGGTGAATGGACCTCGGGTTACGATGGTTAGTACCGATTTTTTCGGTTCTTTATTTTTTTTATGAATGAACAGCTTAGGCGGATATATCTTAAAGGAAACTGAATGTATTTTCACTACTAAAACTTTATATATTTATCTGTGAGATGTCAAGTTTTGCCATAGAAAATTGGTTTCCTATGGCAAAACTTGCCATAGGATAAATAGAAAATGCCGCTCCAAAGTTAGACCGGGCAATCGATTTTACTCGGTTCTGATCTGATAGAATCGATTTGCCCAAATTCAAATGATTTTTACTCGTTAGAAGCATCCGGGTTTTCACATTCCGAATAATTTAGGTTTTCCGATTTTGTAAAGTGGAGGAAATTGATAAATATTTGTATTTATCTATTGTATAGTTATACCAGAGTAGGTATATTATTATTCAAAAGTTGTAGTAAAAACTTGTCAATGATTAGGTAATATTCCTAAGTTTAAAAATTATTCTCCTATGGTTAAGTAAATAAATGCTTGCTCAATAAAAGTTTGTTTCTATCTTGAGTCTCTATAGTCGCGTGGATTCGATTCCTGCTATGCAAATGTATCTATCGTTGTAGTAACGTTGAGTTGCCTAACAAAGTTAAGTTGTCTATACAAAGTATAGATAATGACTACGTTACTAGTCTATATTATATGCTTATATTATAAAGATTAGTTTGTTTGAAGATTTATTTGTTTGTTCGTTTGTAATGAATAGACTCCGAAACTTTGGACCTAAATTCTTTCACTAATAAAAAGCTACATTATCGAGGTTACTTTTGATCCCGATACTCCCACGTGGTCGGAACTTACGCGAGTGAAACTGTGGGGCACTGCTATTATTAATACAAACACAGAAAGCATAATTTCATTGGTATTAGGTATGTAATTAGTGGATTTTTCATTGTCTTATTCAGTGGGCGGATCTAATAAATGAAAGCTTACTCTACGTAGGTACTTTACATAATTAAAAGCATTCATTATGATGATTGGAAAAATATCATTTGTATCGTACTTCGTTCAGTTTCTTATGAACCTTCTAGTCTAACACGATGGAAGAACCCAAACTGCTAGTCCCTTTCGATTCATTTGCACCAGTTTATAAAATAATGTTATGGGCTGGATTCTACAAATTGGATAAACGAACTGAAACGTGGAAGAAGAGCCTGTACGAAATTTATAGATTTTTTGCTCTAACTGTTGTTTCAATTTACAACTTGCAGTATTTCATTTATACTCTGAAGGTAAGCGGAACTTTCAAGTATCTATCTACCTATTAGATGAAATCTTATACATACTGCGTTTTTTATAGATGAGCGTTTCATCACTTTTTTTACCTCATACTATGGATGTTATGGTCCAATGATATTTTAGGAGCATATGATGAGGATATTCTTACACTTCAACTTGTTTCACTGCTTTCCTTCTTCTAGAAGAAGGACAGCAATTACAATAGAACAAGATCTAACCCTCTAACACTTATAGGTTCCTTAACCCAGATACAACGGGGTTCTGCAGTATGTCTTCCACATACCTGGATTTAATTAGAATAAATTATCCTGTAGAGATCGACCTCCTTAGGCTTGATTCGACCTAACTTGAATAAACAATGAATAACAATTCTCCACATAAATCGCCTTCTTTTCGCTGGTAGAGACGAAACTTATCGAAATTCTCTTGTTATTAGTTGCTTATTCCAGTATGGTCCAAACGAGTCTTAGTAAATAATGTGGACTAAGATTGGATATAAAGTTCTTAAAAGGACAAATCCTTTCAAGAACTTTCAAAGTTGACGGGAACAAAGACAGTTCCGACCTTAATTCACGTTTAGTTAATTATGGGCGTATTTAAACTTACTTATTTTTCAGGCAAGGCATGATGTAACGAAGTTAGTAGAATGCCTAACGTTGGAAATACCCCACACAAACTTATGGGTTAAAGTTTTAACATTCTTCTTTCAAATCAAGAAAATTCAAAAACTAAACGAGTTTCTTAAAGGCAAGAATCACTCTTGCAACTTTTGCTTTTTTACCGAATAATATTTTGGCTTCGAGCTGTTGGTCCCACTATGTGATTCCAGTAATCCTACTGACCCACCAGGAAAAGCATGTAGTCTCTGTGGAACCAACAATCCGAAGCCGAGATATTTTGGAAACAAACCTAGATAAAAATAATGTTTCGATCATGCAGATAGCATATTTTGCACACGCACTGAAGCGGGACAAAAACTTTTACAACAGAACGTAAAGGAGATGAAGCGTTTGTCAGATATGGTGTGCGTTGCTGGAGTGACTCTAGCTGGCTCTCTGTTTACCTGCAGTAGTATTGCCAAGAGGATCGGTGGAGAATACGACGTTATTCCGATGTACTTCCCTTACAGGACGGATACCACGCTTGGGTAAATGTTAATTTAAGCCGAGTCACCGTAACCGAAATCTGGTTAGAAGTATACCGTTGTGTTGTAGTATATGACACTGTTTTACTTATAATGGTTACAAGCCTTACGTTTACATTTGCAGTAAGTGGTCGTGGCAGCAGAAATATAGCAATCTTTATTATTAGGACGATGAAATGATGATGGAGCTAAGAGAGCCACCTACGCAAAAACTTGGCTTTCTTAGCTCTATCATCAAATCACTTCCAAGTCCGTCTATTACTGTACAATAGAAGTGTTCTGATGACGCACGGTGCTAGTACACCTTGTATAAAGTTTGACGAGTCTCACTTGCACTTGATCTCAAATATCACCTCACCTAATGAGAGGCGACAATGAGGTTAAAAATGTAGTATACCTAAACTCTAGACTTAAATAATTGATAGGCGAATCAGTCAAATTGGACTAAACAAATATGGATATTTTCTTATAGATTTGTCTTCTTAGTTCTAAACCAATGCGGCCCAATGCTCTGGATTGGCTACGGGCATATCGTCATGGACTGTCTATTTGCCACTTATTACGCTCAAGCGCATACACAATTGAAGATAATTCAGCAGGAGTTGTTTGAATTATTGAATCATAACACATATAACGATGAAGACTATTTGAAACTCGGTTTTGAGTACACAGATCTTTCTGACGCAAGTGTTAAAGAAAGATTTGTTTTGATCGTGGAAAAATATAAGAAATTGATTTGGTAAGTTATATTAAATGTAATGGAATAGTGTAAGTATGATTATGTCACAATCAAAACTATAAAGCGGGATTTCCCTATACTTATATGTATTACAAATAAAGTAGCATGGCAATTATAGCCATTTTCAGAAATAAAAATGCGTAAACACCAGTGGTAGACGTAAAACGCGGTTGGTGGTATTTGAACAAAAAAATAATAATTTATTGTTTAAACTGTGTAGGTACATTGGCCTTAAATATGTAATACAACGCACACTACTATTAGCGCACAGTCATTTCGAGCATACAATAATGTAGTATAAAATTACATTACTTTTAAATCTATGTAAGAAATCCAATATTTATACCAGCACAACAATATTTGGTATTTATTTTACATTATAGTCAAAATACTCAGATAGGTTATAAAAGACCTTGCTGATTAACCTATACTTAAGTTTTTTTGGAAAAAGGGACCATTAAGTATGAATATACAGGTAACATATTATATTTTTTTATCGCTGTGTACTAACGGTAAATTAAGGTTATATGGCTTCCAGTAACTGCCTGTAACTGTCTTTCAGTCAAAACAAGCCAGTCTATTAAGTCAAGTTTTTATTAAGAGTTTTGTAACACTGTATTTTTTTTTTGGTTTTAAGGTACGTGAAGGAAGTGGATACCATTTTCAATGTCCCTTTGACTTTCCAATTTATTACATCAACAGCGGCAGTGTGTTTTGTGGTTTACAATACGACAAAAGTAGGTTTTTTTTTTTTTTTTATCTTTCATCATTTACAGTTTTTATATAATAAAAGCAAACCAAAAATCACAGAGATTTGTCCGGAATGCTTCGTATAAGTTAAGTAGGTAGTTAAAGTTAAATTTAATTAGGGCTAGGTTTTGGTTAGTTTTAAATTTAATTAAATTTAAAACACTTTATTTATCCGGTTTTATCGCGTTTTTATTCATTATTTGACCCGAGCTTCCAATTACCAATTTCCAATTACATCTCAGTCAACCTTGAAAAAGCCAACTGTAAAGTTGGCGAAAGCTCGGGTACTAACCAAAACCTAGCCGCGAGGTGCTAAATATTAGGTAAACCGTGTCTCTTTGTGTCTGGTAGCTGCAATCATAACAAAACTAGTACAAATGAAATGTAGTTTAGTTGTAGTATTTTTATTTCTTTTTTTAAAACAAATAAAAATATTTTTTTTTATTTTTATTTGTTTTTATTGCTCAAGGCATTTTAAACATAGAAATATTTTTTCACGTGATTCCTGTGTAGCTCAGTGGTTAGAGCAGTCGCCTGGTTAGCGAAAGGACGCAGGTTCGAATCCTGTCATGGGGATTTTTTGGAAATATATTTCCTTGCTAAAAAAAAAAAAAATTCTACGTGTAGTATTTTTTCTAAAAAATACTTTATTATTAAAAAAATACTGAAAATTTTCATTATTCTTGATTTCGGATCAAGAGTAGGTACGGCAAAAAGACGCGACCAAAAATATACACCACCTACTAATTGATTCCAATTTCAATACAAATTGGCATCAATTAGTAGGTAGTTATTTGTATTATCTGTTCATTTTTTGCAGATAAACGCTGCGATCGTTCAAATGATGTTTTTAATTATTTTATTCTTCGTTTTGACAACACAAGTTTACATGTATTGTCATTTTGGAAATTCCGTCTACCATGAGGTAGGCTCATACATATGATATTTTGTAATTGATACTGGATCTCTTTATTTAAAGTAGTAGTGTGACTTACATTGTGTCAGAGATTTTAGATCGCCCTAACACCTATCGAGTGCTATCAGAGATATCATCCGAGACCAACTGCTTATCATGACTTCCTTAGCACGGAAGAGCTGCAAAAAAGAATTCTTGCTATTCACAATACCGGCCAAAAAAGACCAAGTGTTGTAAAAGTTTCAAAACGTTTACATACCTAAGTCGTAGAAAGATTTATAATGTAGAACATTCAGAAATACAATGGAGCTTGAGTCTCGGTTTATTTACTGTCCAGTGTAGACATGCTCCAAGCTTCTACACCACATTTGGTACTTCAAATGAATACAATAATTTCTTTATTCGTTTTTCAGAGTCAATTCCTAAACGATTATCTATACAACAGCGACTGGTTGTCTCTCTCTCCGTCGTTCCGACGTCTGCTGCTGATTGCAATGGCAATGTGGTCGAGACCGGTCCAGCCGACAGTCTGTGGCATGGTGCGACTCTCACTTAGCACTTTTTTCTATGTAAGTGCCTTGGCTATTATTGGCTTTCCTAAATTATATTGTACATTACTATTTTTATTAAAACTCGGGTCTCGATCGCGTTTGTAAACTAACTACAAAACTAAATCTACTTAACTACTAAATTTATATTTTAAGTTTATAAAAAGTGTACAAACGCGATCGAGACCCGAGTTTTAATAAAAATAGTAATGAGTAAAAATTGTGTAAGTTTAAAAAGTGGGTTATATTGTACAATTAGTAAGTAATAATAGCTGCTGGTTTTCCTAAAAAGTAAATTAAATAAAAAATATGACTTCAAACTAAAGCTAATGACCAGTATATCTAAGCCAATGAAAAATGGCTAAAAATCTGATATGCATGTAAAAATGTTTGTCCATTCTCATTGTGATTTTATACCGGCTTGTGTGGAACACTTTATTAAACACAGAAAAACAAACTAAAAACGTAAGAAAGTAAGTATAAGAGAAGCCTGTAATTCATGTAAAACTTCATGTAAAAGTCAAAAGTTTATTCATCATTTAATTTATAAGTAGGGAAGGGCTGTTAACATTTATTCATCTGTTAATCATCGGTTATAAGTAAGAAGACTCAAGTTTAATGTTCTCATTTGTTTCAGATAATAAAATCTTCATACACACTCTACACAGTTCTCATCACCACAAACAACGATAATTAGCTTTAATTACAATTTAGCAGTTTATGTTCTTGCTTAGTTGCTTAAATTATTTAGTTGTTAATCAGTAAAACTTGGTTTATCGTTCGAATTTTAGGTACGTAGAGTGTAACCAAAACTGCGTATCTCCTTTGTGGACTCCAGTCAAGTTTTTTAACACTATGTTAAAACTTCGCTGAAACCTGAAAATATAAAGAATCTATGTATAAAAAAGTTATGTCGACACCATGTTAAAAATTTGAACCTTCTGAAGAGCCATATGGATATCGTGTAGATTCTACACGGTTTTTCTTACAGAATTAGGTCCCTGGTCGTTTTTAGGTGAAACCAAATCAGTTAAACGAGTAGGTAAGTATGGTTAAATGGTGATATTCTCAACGAAAATAGGCTTAGGGACGGTCTCCACTAGCGTTAGAATCACGGCAATATTACCTTATTTCTATACAACGCCCCGCTGCGTTAACATCGCCGTGTGGAGACATAGAGATTGTATAGAAATAAGTGGCTTGACGATAATAACGCTGCGATTCTAACGCTCGTGGAGACGGTTCCTTAGATACGTGATTAAATAGCGGGTAGAAATAATAAAGCCAGTGTAGAAATTAAAGGTGTGTTGTGTAATCGTTACATCTTACCCTTAATCTTAATCCAAAAAGCGTGAATGCTTTTTGGAATGTCAAGGAAAGTAGTGTTTGGAGTTTTGGCTGGAACGCTTTGAGGAGATGTGTTGCTAAATTTTCATTTTTGTGAAACCTAGTTCAAATGCGTGCAAATTGTTTAATTTCGGGGGCATATTAATCAATTTAGTTTCGCGAAGGTACACGTGGAATGAAAGTGAAAATCGGTGCAAAACATGGACTTTAGTGTTGTCTCCAAAGTTCCGTGAAAAATCTTTGTAAATGGCCGCCGTGTTTACAAATGATTCCCTAGACTTGACTTTAACTATGACGACTTGACTGTTTCGATGCAAATAACTTGCATAATATATTAATAATACTTGACACTGGCTAATTTTCTAACGTTTGGTGTTTAATGTACTTTTAGGTACCTACCCAGAATTCACTTGGTGATCTACGTATTGCGAACGCAGCCTCCTACCAAGGGAACCCTTTTGGTCACCTATTTACTGTCGTAAAGGGCAAATAAACCCGGGCTTCTCAGCAGGAGATACTGTAGCAATTCCACCCTGTATCCTACTAAAATTATAAATGTGAAAGTGTGTGTGTTTGGATGTTTGTAACTGAATCACGCAAAAACTACTGAACTGAATGAAATCGCAATCGGTTCAGTAGTTCAGTAGTCTTGGAATGTAAGTATCCAACATACTGGGAATAACACATAGGTTACATTTTATCCCGATATTCCCGCGGGAACGGGACTTACGCGGGTGAAACCGCGGGGCGCAGCTAGTATGTTAATAAAGTACGATAGTCCTTCAACGAAATTGTCGACCACATTATCATTGAAGTTTGGTTAAATTTAAGCTAATTGCTACCTAATAGGAAAATTATCTAATTAGGTGCTTTCTTATGTTCGTCATTAACTAGGAAAAGGTATTTTTAGGGTTTCGTAGTCAACAAGAAACCCTTATAGTTTCGTCATATCGTCCGTCCGTCCGCGGATTTACTCAGAGACACTTGGTACTAAAAGAAGCTGTAACTTTGCATGAGTATGTAAGATATTGTTCACGCCAAGAAAGTGCTACAATAATTAAAAAACCGACTTCAAAAAGAAACAAAAAATAATTTAAATAACAACCAAAAAAAAGAATTGATAAAAATTACCAAAATAACCTTTACATAGGTACAGAGCCACCGACTAATTAATCTGTTTTATCATCTGAAGTCGGGCAGCCAAACTAAGTACAATATGGAACCAACCAGTAAAACTGCCCGACTTTTCCTTTAAACTTAATTAAGTTTAAAGGAAAATTGTGACAGCTGAGCTGTCTTTTTAAATTTACGTGTAATTGAAAGGTATAAAAAGTAATATCGAACACATTCCGTTGGATGTTACATACTCGTACTAGATATAGGTAGGTGTTAGTTGTGACGACTTTTCCAAATTGCAATCCCTGGTATTTTTGGAAACTACGAAACTCTACACTGGGCGTGGCCTGACAAGGCACGCACTTGCCCATTTTTCTTTCCGCTTGAACTTTATTACAGTTAACTAACCTAACCTAAACTAATTTCCATTACGAGTAGGTAAAATAATAATGTTTATCAAACCGAACATATATACATATTTTTTATAAATATTCGACCACTTCTGACTTTGCAGGTGGCTTTTTGTATAGCCACAAAAATCAACCGATTGATTTTTTATTTCTTTAATTGATAGATAAAAATTGATTTTTTTGAAAAGTAGCTGGTAAGTAAAAGTCAGCGAAGTAATAGACAAACGATTGAAGAACTTTGCTTTATCCATAATGAAAGAAAAAAAAGATGTGGTCCCATTCGATGCATTTTCAGCGATTAACAGAGTGATGTTAGCGGCTGGTTATTGCAAATTAGAAGAAGGAACCAAAAAATGGAAGAAAATTCTTTATACATTTTACAGGATATTGGTTATAATAATGATTATTATCTACGATCTGCAGTTTTATGTTTATACATTCCAGGTAATTGTTCTAATACAGTAAAACGGGGCTAATCGGGATTTGTGAGGATATTTGGGACGACCAAGGAATTCGAGCTTAAATATTCGCGGAAGTTCCTGGATGTAAAGCACAGACGACTCATTACCCCGGTATTCAGAAAAATGAAGCATCTAGTTACCCAACGACTCTCGCGAATATTTAAGTTTTACTTTCTTAGTCGTAACAAATATCGCAATTTTCAGAAATAGCCCCCTTTTAGAGTACCTAATATTGAAATCTCATCATCAGCCTGTTGCAGTCCACTGCTGGACATAGGCCTCTCCAATTGCACGCCATTTAGATTTATTTTCGGCTTCTCGCATCCAGTTTGTATTTAAATCTATACTTATTAAAGGAACAGAGGGCAAAAAGTATGTACTTGGAGGCTAAAAAATAATGAGTCTAGGTTACTCAGAAGAGGCAATCAAATTAATAAACAATTACTAAGTACGCTAATCAAATGAGACTTAGAAGTATTTGAATAAATAAATTCATTTATTTCAGGCTACAAAGGCCCATATATATACCTTATAGACTAACATATAATATATTTTATAATGAAATGAATGTGTTAATAGAAGCTTAGAACTATGTTTGTAGCACTTCCATTACACTACATAAATAATAAATTAATATCATAAACTCATTTTAACTAATATCAGTACAATGTCCTATCTTAATTTAATAGGATTTCGGAATTTTCCTAAGTCACCTTACAAACATAGGTAAAATTTACTTTGTATTTTTCAGTCACGAGATGATATAGAGAAATTGACAGAATCTTTGATGCTGGAAATACCACACACAGTCCTACTCGTCAAAGCTCTTACGCTGTTCATTTTGGACACGAGGATTCAGAAGCTGAATGAGTTCTTGAAAGGTACCCCAGTTTATTTATCTTAAAATAACACTAACTAGAAAGAAATGAGGGAGCTATGAGCTAATAATTTTAGGTTATTCCATACTGAAATGGTAAAACCGGGACCCTTTTTAGTAAGACTTCTCTGTCCGTCCGACTATCGGTCTCCAGGCTGTATCTCATGAACCGTGATAGCTAGACAGTTGAAAATGTTAGTATAACATATAACAGCTTACATATAACACAATTAACTATGTTTTTATTTTTGAAAAAATGGTACGGAATGCACCGTGCGTGAGATGCTTTGCTGGGTGGTGTACTAAGTTGAGGATACTTTGTGACAAGCTGGGGATGTGACAGAGTTTTCGAAAATATAATGTTTATTTCTTAACTTACATTGAAATAAATAGTTTTTTTATTAAAGATAGATTGAATTTTAACAAAATAATCCCATTTTACTCGGTATCAAAGTATTTATGTTTTGCTTCTTTTGTCATTTAGATAGTATATTCTGCGCAACCAACAAAGTCGACCAGGAAATTTTACAAGTACATGTAAAACAAATGCACCTGATGTCCCGGTTAATTAATATCAATACGACTGTCGCGGCGTTCTCTTGGGGTTTCTGTAGTGTACTCAAGAGGTATATTCTCGGACAATACGAAGTAATACCGATGTATTTACCTTATCGGACTGATACTGTCTTTGGGTACGCTATAAATTACTGTTTTATCTTTTTAATGATCAGAAAATGCCAGTCTGAAAAAAGGCAACGATGATGGTCTCCACAATAGACGATGGTCATTACGTCATTTTCAAGAAACATAACGAAACTAGTTACTTGGTCGCCGTCACCTTGTTTCAGAAACAGTGATTTTTGTAAATCGTTATTTTTATTCAGCTACTGTAATTGTTTGCATAAATACCTCCACAAACTATACTACTTAGGAAATTAAATTAAATATTTTCCTAAGTAACTGTAGCTAGCTATACAGTTCAATTAATAAATTAACTACAAATTTAAGTTAGCTGCTAATAACGCATTAAAAAATCTAGAAACTAGTGATTTGGTTACATGTCGTAGGTACAGTCGACAGTCGCGTCGCCTCACTCGAGTTACGCATTACAAAAATCACTACTTGTAATTGGAGTCGAAACAAGTGAGTTCGTTACATGTCGCTAGTTATTGTAACTAGTAACGTGAAATAACGTCTACGTCTACTTCACATACCATTCGGCTTAAGGATGGTAAGAAACCGGAGAAATGATGTTACCCACTATATACTGATCGGTGTTCCGTAAACAGTATAGGTCTGATACAGTTTTATTTTAAAAATTGCATTGTTGTCTCATTCGTTATTTTGTATATTAGCCACCATAAGACAACGGCAACGATGGTATTCTTACAATTCTTGGTAGGCATTCGGGGGTGATATACCCACAAAAAATCGATCGGTATTCCATAAACAGTAGGGGTATGATGGAGTAGGTACATATAGAGACCGTGTAATAAGAGCCAAATTCATGTATTTGGTTGTCCTCAGGCCATGGCTTCAAGCCTGAAGCCTGTCTCGGTAACCACCAGCATCATCTTAGTAAATAATGTACACTGCTTTTCACTGTACCCGTGATTTGACATGTATTTAGTCTGTTTTGTTTTTCAGTTTCATCTTAGGGCTTGACATTAACTATGACGACTTGACTGTTTCGTTCAATGCAAATAACTTGTAAATATTGATTATACTTGAGGGGAGTTTTGGCGGGAATGCGTTGAGGAGATGTGTTGCTAAATTTTCATTTTTGTGAAACTTAGTTCAAATGCGTCTAAATTGTTAAATTTCGGGGGCATATTAATCAATTTAGTTTCGTGCAGGTGAACAAGTGTAAATAAAAGTGAACATGGTGAACAAAACATGGACTTTAGCTTAGTGTTGTCTCCAAAGCTCTGTGAATAAAGATTGTAAAAAATGACCCCCTTTTTAAAATGATTCCCTCGTCTTGACTTTAACTATGACGACTTGACTGTTTCGTTCAATGCAAATAACTTGCAAATATTGATAATACTTGACACCGGCAAATGTCCGAATGGAAAAGCCATTTTAAAGAAGAAGAAGAAGTTTAATCTTACTCTGTTTTGTTTTTCAGTTTCATCTTACTAATCCTGAACCAAATAGGCCCAATGCTCTGGATCGGCAACGGGCATATGTCAATCGATATATTAACCGCGACCTACTACGCACAAGCTCAGATACAATTGAGAATCATTAGACAACAACTGGAGAATTTGACTGACGAATCGCAAAATGATAGAGACTACTTGAAATTCGATTTTCAGTATAAAGATTTATCTGATAATAATATTAGACAGAGATTCATATTAGCTGTCAAACGATATGAGGCATTGATATGGTTAGTTTTTTAGCTATAAAATAATCTGCGATAATATCGCTTTCCCCTACTGAAAGAATTCTCTAAATCGTCTAGCCTCGTAGCCAATTTATTAGAAACAAACAAATCTTTCCTCGGACTGATTTTTCAAATCTCTATATAGAGATATCTGACAAATAAAATGTAACACCACCGAATGAAAAACGTTACTATGATATCTAAAAATAAAATAAATCTAAATTTAGAAGATCACAATTTGAAGGATTTTAAATTTGGTTGGGTTCGAACTTATTCGACAGATATATTTTATCCGTGGAATTAAAAATCGGCTCATTAATAGTATAGATAAGTTAGCGTTTCATCATTGTGCGGTTATGATGTAGTTTAAGATGTAGTCCGCTCATCTAGAATTAGGTAGACGGACGGCAGTGGAGAAGATTCGATTCGTCTTCCATATAAATAATAAATAAATAAATAATAAATAAATCCTGTGACGAACACACAGCGCCATCTAGCCCCGTGGTAAGCTGCTAAGCTTGTGTTACGGTGGCTAGACAACGGATATACTACTTATATTTATTTTTCTTTTGTAAATACATACATATTATACATAGAAATACGCCCAGACCAGATACAAATATTTATTTTTTAAGCTTAAATATTTGCACCCAGCGGGAATCGAACCCGCAACCTTCTGTATTGCAGCCAAGCGTTCGCCCGACGCGCCACAGAGGTCGTCAAATTGGTGTAACAGCCAACGTATCGGTCAATGTTGGTGTACCAGCCAACGTATCGAGTCGTGATGACGTGACGAGTCCGCTTGGCGTTACGACTTAGGCCGGTTTTTATCGGACAGTCGAATTTCGATCATTTTGGTTAAACGTTAGTAACTTAGTTAGACCATATTATCACTTACCATCAGGCGAGACTGTGGTCAAACGCTCATCTGTCTGCTCAGATGGTGAGCTGGCCGTCATACGGTCGATGGCAAACCCAGCCTGCCGGCGACCCGCATAACGATAATGTTACTTAGATATCTACCTACTAGCGTACTACTAGCTGTGTCGCGCGGTTCAACCTCGGGTAATTCCTATCCCGTGGAAATATTGGGATGTGTCTTGCCAGATAAGTTGGTATGTAGTATGTATAAGAACTTGATAATTATTGGAGGCTTACATTCTAGGTACGTGGAAGAAATAGGTTCAATATTTAATGTTCCTTTATCATTTCAATTTTTGTCATCTGCAATTGCCGTATGCTTCGTGACCTATGGTATGTCAACTGTGAGTACCTGACTGCCAATTCTTAGTTTCTTAAACACACATAAACTTGAAATGAAACAAAGTCGCGACAACAGAAGAAAAATCTACAAATACTTACACAGTTGTTAAGCTTTAACGATTTCTGTTCATTATTATTAGGTATTCGGGTCTAGATCGCGTTCGTACATATTTTTAAATTTAAATTATAATAAAACACAATATTTACTGGGTTTAACTCGCGTTTTATTTATAAACGGCATTGTTTCATTGCCATACCAACTTTTCGCTAACTTTACAGACAGCTTTATCAAGGTAGATTCCTTGATAAAGCTACTTTGATAACTTGAAGTACCTTGAACATTTCTAAAGCTGACTGTAAAGTTAGCGAAACGTTGGTATGACATTGAAACAATGTCGTTAATAAGTAAAACGCGAATTAAACCCGGTAAATCTTGTGTTTTATTACAATGCAAAAACGTTTGAAATGTAAATTTTCATCTCTCCTGTTCGGAAAGTTTAACTTTCATGGGTGGATAGCCGGGTTGAAAGTCGCTCATTTCATCTTTAGAGTTGAAAGTAAACTTCATTTTTTAATTAATGCAATTTGACACTTCTTTCTTTAGAAATATTGTCAAATACAAGTACCTAACCAAAACGTCAGATTATTGTCTGAAATTAAAAATACGCCATATATTTATATTTTTTTCGTTTGACTTTGATAATTGAATTAATTACCTACAGTACCTACTCTTCTGTTCTGCCGCGATATAGATTCGAAGTTCTAATAATAACAATCTACACATAAACTTTTTTGTGTTAGCGACGTAGAATTGAAATGATACAAATTTTACGGTTCTAATCGCGTTGTATTTATTATTTACGGCATTATTGCAACGCCGATCATTCCTCAGTCTGTAAAGACTCCGAAACGTTGGATCGGCATTGCAACAATCCTGGAATTAATACCAGCAACGCGATAAAACGGGAAAATGGGTTTAATTTCAAAAAACTTAATTATTATTAAATAAAGTTTTTTCTTATGTTTTCGCGATTTTGCTTTGTAATAAAACACAATATTTATCGGACACGAGTCAGCAAATGTTGGTACGGTATTGCAACAATGCCATTAATAAATAAAACGCTAGTTAAACCTTGTAAATAATGTGTTTTATTATTATTAAATAAACATGATTTTATAATTGTGGGAATTTTCTTTCTACGGGAATTCTCAACAGTAGCATATTTCGTACCATATGCTTTTTAGGTATTATCCATTTGTTTTTTTTACAGGCCAGTACCAGTTTCCAGTTCATATTTATGACTTTACTATTAGTAGTTTTAACAATACAAATATTTATGTTTTGTATATTCGGAAATTTCGTTTTTATTGAGGTAAGTTCTTAAAGTGATAGTTTTGTAAATAACTAGTTTGCGCTACAGCCCTATCTGGCAAAAAAAAGATTAAAAATAGAGAAAATATTATTAAAATATTAAGCAAATTTAGACTTTATACAAAACTTTTCGTATGAAATGGTGGTATAGCTGTTCTAATGAACTCTTTAAATTCACACGGTTTATTAACATAGTGACAATGGTCAGTGCCCATATCATCTATCCAGTGGATGTCTGACAACAGTAGAAATTGACAGGCACTATGCAGTACATTGCTGCTTTGACGTAACGTGGTTATTACCGGTGATCACCCCAAAGCAGCAATGTACTGCATAGTGTCTGTCATTTTCCACTGATGTTGGACGTCAACAGGTAGATAATGGGTACTAGGTCTAGGTCGCCAGTGGACCCATGCGACCAACACTATTGTAACATGGTTGAAACGTCGAGGTAAGACACTAAATAACGAACTATGAAAAGAAAATAAACACGCAATTAAGACCCGCTAAAATGTACTTGTCCTAAGACATTGCGATTCTTATTTATACCTTTCAGAGTCAACTCCTAAATGATTCCGTATACAAAAGCGACTGGTTGTCCCTCTCGCCGCCTTTCAGACGTCAGCTACTTATAGCAATGGTCATTTGGTCGAAACCGGTACAGCCAAAAATTTGCCGAATTTTACAACTGTCACTCGGCACCTTTTTAGCGGTAAGAATTATACTAATGAATCTATATATGGAATTCAAAGTCCTGATTAATTGATTGACTGACAGAACTATATATCAACGCACAGCCTAAACCACTGAACCTAAGGATTTCTAATTTAGATGTTCCTTGTAATGTGTTGGTGTCTACTAAGAAAGAATGGGTTTTTAAATAATTCCATAGGTTCGGGACTTACACGGGTAAAACCGCGGAACACGGAAAGTCTAAATACAGCGTGTTCCGACGATGACCATTTAAGCCGAAAGTGTGTTGTTCTAGACGTCTAGGTGAACAACTTTTGAAAATCCGAAGTAGTTTTCGAAAATTTGAAGTTTAAAGTTTCCTTGAAAATCAGCTGTTTCTTAGAATAAGAGATTATTGACCTTTTAATTTGTTCTTTTATTTAGTTCGGACAACTACAATTAAAACTTTCATTACCTTTATTTTCAAAAACAGCTATTTTTTAGTGAAATATTAACTCAAAAATTTCGAAAAAAAAAGTAATTTTTTTTTAAAGTTGTAGATCGGAAGTTGTTCGACTAGACGTCTAGAACAAACCCCTTTCGGCTTAAGGCGGCGATAGATGATAAGCAACGGTCCTTGTCCTATTGCATATAAATGAGCGAGATGGAATTGCGTGAAAAATCTACAATTTCTCGTAAAATCAATAATTAACGAAGAATAAAATGATATTTTGAAAAAATGCGATGAAGGGGTTCTAGGTATTGTATTTTCTAATATTATGATGCCTATAAGAAAATATAGCGGTTAAGGATTTAGAAGAAAAATTGATTTATTTTGTAAAACAGGGGTAACTTTGCCCGTATAATAGTGGTATTTAAAGTTATTTTTTATTGTTTTTGAAATGAAGGGGACACTTCTTGTATCATGTACAATAACATAATACATTGTTTAAAGATCTATTTGATACCGGTTATGAATAAAACCATTCCATCGGAAGGGATTTCACATGAGTCGCGTCCTTAAATGCTCATCGTCGGAACACGCTCTATAAAATGTATTCCAAAAAGGTATCTTTATAATAAACTAGCTGCGCCCCGCGGTTTCACCCGCGTAAGTCCGGTTCCCGGGGGAATATCGAGATATAAAGTATATGTATTATTCCCGGTATCCAGCTACCTATATTTTAAGTTTCATCGCAATCGATTCAGTAGTTTTTGTCGTGAAAGAGTAACAAAGTCACATAGATACATGTATTTTGGCAATAACTGTTTGAAAACAAATAACCAATATGTTTTATCTGTTTTAGATAATTAAAGCATCGTATACGCTATACACTGTACTCAACAATACAAATGGAGATAAATAACAAGAAAATCTGATTTCGCGGCGTTCAATTGAACACGTCTGTTCGATCCGCGCTTAAAATAATTGATATTATTGGTTGCTAGACATTCAAAAGGACCGAAGCCTTTTTAAAACGATTAGTCTAAAGTCTAAATTTAAAATTTTATAAATTTTGATAACTTTGATATTCTTTTGTTTTTTGAAGACACTCCGTACACAGAATCTTATGAGACTGGGGTGACGGAGTTCTTCTGCTTTGGTGCTCTTTCATAACATATATTAACTGCTTGTGAGTTTGTTATTTTAAATAGATTAGATTAGTAGGTAACTTGTTAGATTTAAACACGCAGCTTAATTTTATCCGATAGCTTTAATTCAATGTATCACAGATGTTGAGCCTATTGTAGATATTATAGTTAAACATCTTTTGTAATTGTGGACTATTTAATAAAGTGCTTTAAGTTTTAAAGTTTTTAATTTTACTCTTTTTCCAGTTTTAATTGCGTTTAGTTTTATTATTTTCAGCATAGTTGTACAGTCGTTCCGACGCTGAAAAATGAGTTTCCTTTTAAGAAAATCTGATTTTTAAGTTTTGATATTTATGAATATGTCAATAAATAAGAAATATATCTGTGAACACATAATTATGTTTAAATTAATCTACACGTACACTATACCGGTGCTGAGCAACTTTGAACTTTGCTTTTCTTGAAAGCCACTTAGATATTTTATTTTAAGTATCCATGTCTTTATTTATTTTATCGGTATACTTTTAGTATCACGGGGCTAAGGAGCCCCCGGACCTTTAGAAAGTGTGCGTGGAGCCAAAACCAACAGGTAGAGGCCCTTTCAGTAACAATTTTCCTCGTGAACTATAAAGAGAACACCAAGCCAGCGATTATCCCTGTCTGCCTATAAAATGCAACCAAGGACAGCTACCGGATCGGATAAAACTACGAATGAAAACAACATGGGTAATAGTTGTATAGTCTGGCTAGCGAATTTTGGCCCTGGAGTTATTTGCAAACTTTTTACATAGCAACTCTATACGAACTTCAACGTCGGTCAAGATGACGAATTTCTTAGGTTATAGTATAAACTTAGTGTATATATTACTACAAGTAGTATACTCTAAGAATGCGTCCATAGTATAAGAGTAATAAATATCCATGTCACGTTTCCCATAAAAACTATCGAATTTATATCCTATGTCTTTCTCCATTACCCTTTTTTTTTACAAGGGGAATAAATTAACATTATGCGAAGTTTCGTCGAATTTGGTCGAGCCGTTTGACCGTGATGCTGCTAGCTGACTATGTAGCTTTGTTAATGTTAATTACCACATAAATATACTTATAAATAATAATTATAGTTAATTAACAAGAATCAAAATAATTTATTCCTATCATTTCACTATACGCCATCGCCATTAGATATACGTAGATTTTTTTAAATTAAACGCCCTTTTTCAGGGCTGACATTAGCTAGCCACACTATAATATATTAGGGGTTAAAGTATGAAATTGCCGATTTGTACTGAAAATCTTAATTGTTTATTTTTTTAATTTTTAACAAATTTATTTAATCAAAATAGTTGCCATTATTATCTATACATTGCTGCCATCTAATGGGAAGGTTATTAATGCCTTTGCGATAGAACTCCGACGATCTAGACTGCACAAACTGTGTGAAAGCATTTTGTACTGCCTCCTGGGAAGAAAACTTCTTGTCACGTAGATAATTGTCCAAATCACGAAAAAAATGGTAGTCCGTTGGAGCAAGGTCTGGTGAATACGGAGGATGACGAATGGTTTCTAAGTGCAGTTCCTGAAGGGTCAAAATGGTTTCTCGTGCTGTGTGAGGTCTCGCGTTGTCGTGGAGCAATAATGGTGAAGATCGATTCATGAGTCGGGGCTGTTTTACTGCTAGTTTTGTCAACATGGTTCGGAGTTCGGCACAATAGACATCAGCCGTAATTGCTTGACCAGATCGAAGAAAACTATAGTGAATAACACCATGCTGAGACCACCAAACAGTTACCATTACCTTTTTATTGGTAAGTTTTGCTTTAGGACACTGTTGTGGCATTTGACCTGGGGTCAGCCATTGCATTTTTCTTTTCCGGTTATCGTAAAGAATCCACTTTTCATCACATGTTACAATTCGATCCAATATTCCTTCATTTCTGTACCGGTTCAACAAGGCAACACAAGTTTCAACACGCGTTTCTTTCTGCAGATCAGTCAAATCATGAGGCACCCATTTTTTGTATTTTTTTATTTTATTGATTTGACGCAAGTGAGTCAATAAAGTGGGTAAGGTAACGTTAAACCATGCCGCTAATTCCTGGGTAGTTTGACTAGGATCGGCTTTCACTATCTCTCTTAATTCATCGTTATTCACCTGTGTGGGCGGTCTTCCTCGTGGCTCGTTCTTTAAGTCGTAATTTCCATCACGAAAGCGTTTAAACCAAAATCGCACGGTGCGTTCATTAGTAGACCCCTCTCCAAACGCAGCATTGATATTGCGGGCTGTTTCTACCGCGTTAGTTCCGCGTCGGAACTCGTATTCAAAAATCACTCGAATTTTCGCAGTATCCATCTTTCTTGTCTAAATTGAATAACAAAAACAATTGAAAGTCGATATTCAAATGTTTCACATTTTTTAAAAAAAGAACATCACAGAAACCATTTGAAAAAAGTTTCATTCGAAAACCTCAAACCATGAAGATTCTATGTCAATTCAAAGAACCTATTGCAATAAAACGGCAATTTCATACTTTAACCCCTATTATTATGGTGATTATGGCGCCTGCCGTAATTAATGTTTATTGTTTTTTTATGGGAATAATAACTTTCAGTTAAGTACTTAATTACAACTTTGGAAAGTGACATAATTACCAACGTACAAGCTACATTCGTCGATAACATGTGTCATGAAAATTGTCTAATTGATACTTCCATTACAGACCCTTGACCATGGGTACCTTTTAAACATCTTGATATTATTCATCAAATAAATAAAAATGAAAGAAAACAAAAAGGTTGTTCCGTTCGATTCATTTTCTATGCCTTACAAAATAATACTTTGGGCTGGTTACTTTAAATTAGACGAACAGACCATAACCTGGAAGAAGATTCTTTATGAAATATATAGGAGAATGGCGTTATGTATTGTTGTTGTGTACAATCTACAGTTTTTCATTTATACCTTGCAGGTTAGTGAGTGTTCTATTGAGAATTTATGAACAACTAGCTGTGCCTCGCAGTTTTATCCACGTAAGTCCCGATTTCATCGGAATATCGGGATAAAAAAAAGATATCTAAGTCTCCAGATATCTACATTCAAGTTTTTGGAATCAGTTCAACGGCTTTTGAGTGAAGGAAACATACACGAACTTTTATCTTTATGATAGTAGGAAGAATAGAGTGAAGCCAGACAAATATAATGATGAATGAATGACTGAAAGGCATATACCCTACGATAGTGTACCTAAATAGAACTAATATAATAATAACATTTTTTTGTAATTTTCAGTCACGTGGTGATATAGAAAAAATGACAGAATCCTTGGTACTTGAAATACCACACTTGAACCTGTTGGTCAAATCGTTTACTATGTTCTTCTTAGACACGAGGCTTCAAAATCTAAATGATTTTCTGAAAGGCAAGTAACGTTTATATTTACTTACCCTTTTGACCCAGCTACAAGGAAAGGGTTATGTTTTTAAAATATTATCTAAATAGAATATTATTATCTTTATCGATAGCATACTAATATTTGATTGCTAAATTGTGGACAAAGGATAGGTCTTCTGTCTTTAACCACGTAATTTTTTGTTTGACATCTAGCCAATTTCATTTAAAATTGCATTCACATTGACATAACTAAGTCACTTTTCAGTTGAAATATTGCTGTTTCACTCCATGCGCGGGCGCCATTTCTATATACTTTGTCTATTCTCTTCTACAACAATATTCAATTTTTTTATATTTAAATTTTTAACTTTAGATGGCATATTCTGCGCAACTAACGAAGTAGGCCAGAAAATTTTACAAGAACACGTAAAGCAAATGGACCGTTTGTTTCGAATTCTGAACATCTACGGCCATAGCAGCTTTCTTTTGGGGTTTATGCAGTATACTCAAGAGGTACATCAAAGGAGATTACGAAGTCGTACAGATGTATTTACCATACAGCACCGATACTGTGTTTAGGTTGGTTATATTCTAAATATAGATTGACCGGTGCGTCGCTAAGGAAGACGGATCGGATCTACATTCACAGCCGTCTTCCTTCTTCTAGATGTGTGTTGACATCTTACATTAGACCATATCATCACTTACCATCAGGTGAGGTAGTGGTCAAACGATCATCATCTAACGACCACGTCTCGGCAAACGTAGTGTAGGACGTCCCCAGGCACGTTGGAGCGACGATTTGCGAAAGACGGCTGGCACAAACTGGATGCGAGAAGCCGAAAATAGATCTAGGTGGCGTGAAATTGAAGAGACCTATGTCCAGCAGTGAACTGCAACAGGCTGATGATGATGATGATGTTCATCTATCTTGTGGAAAAAAACTTATACCTACTAAGATCTTGGTTTTCTATAGCAACCTAAGGTTTGATCAAATAAAATAAACTATTTAACTCTATAATAGGTCAAAATGTTATTTTTATTTCTTAAACAATACTTGATAATATCTAAAACGACTCTTACATTCTCATTTTCCTATTACAAATCTTAATTAAGTATGTGGCTTATATTTAACTTGCAATATACTATAACCACAGATATACCAAATAGTTGGCAGATTGATAACCTTCTTAAACCTAAGAATAAATAACATAACCTAAGCAAGTGGTAGTCACTCCCTGCTAAGGTATTAACCTTAGCAGGGAGTGACTAGTGAGTATAATCAATTAATCACTATGTTGGTTGGGGTAAAAATTGCAAATTAAATATGGACCACTGCCTCTAAACTTACAACTTTGAAATTTTGCTTTATTTCATTTAATTTCAGATTCATCTTACTGCTTCTTAACTCGGTTGGTCCAGTGCTCTGGGTAGGCAACGGACACACTTGCATCGATATATTAATCGCTACATACTACGCACAAGCTCAAACACAATTTAAAATAATTCGACAACAACTAAAAAACTTACTTGTCGAAACACAAAGTAAAAGAGATTACTTGAAGGGCCGGTTTCAGTACAAATATCTGTCTGACAATAGTATTAGAGTGAGCTTTATATCGGTCATCGAGCGATATAAAACATTGACGTGGTAAGATATTGATGTGGCTGGACATTAAAACAAAACCTTTAACATTAGTAGCCTAATTAGTAAACGTGGAGAAAGGTCGAAGTAGTGAACTTTAAAGTTGACAGACAGAAACAAAAAGTAGCGAAAATACCCCAATCCAATAAGGCTATATAAGATTATTATAATAACTTCCATCCATCAAGTAAAAATTGTAGAAGAAGACTCGCCATCTCTACAACTTTGCTTCCCTGATCAGCTAAGCAAATTACAGTATGGGAGCAACAGGGACGTGAGTGGCTGAAGGATGGAGATACCTTCCTGGATTTTTTAAGTCATCACTGGCATGCCAGAGACCGAACCAACTCTGAGCATTTCTGCATGGATGGTTTAAAAACCACTAAGTATTACAGTAACAGTTATAACGATTTCCTTGTTGTTTCCTTGCTGAAATTAAACTCATTTTTCGATTTAAATCTTGTGGTGTTTATTACTTTTAGCATTGGTTCAATGTTTCGAGGTCTCTTTTTTCAGAAGAGACTCAAGAATTTTATTCTTCTATGAGAATACCCGAAAGTCTCGAAACGTTGAGCAACGTGAGTAATAAGCGCCACATGTTTTATTTATTAATTTAGTTATTGAGCCAATATTTGTTGTTTGGTTCTAGGTACGTTAAAGAAGTGGATTCAATATTTAATGTTCCGTTATCGTTTCAATTTTTTTCATCTGCAATTGCAGTGTGCTTTGTGATCTATGGTATGACCACTGTAAGTAACCTCATGTAAATGGAGCTATTTAATTTAATGATCACTTTAAAATAATCCGCTCTACCATGATCGTCTCCAGTTGTTTTGAGCGTCAAATCCTCAAAAAATTTAAAGCTTGTTTTTCAGTAGAACATGACTTGAAAATTATCGAAAATAAAGTTTGGATTACTAAAAGTCGTAGAACTTACGTTGAGAGCCCTCTTTCGGCTTATCTTATAGTCCCAGAAAAACACTGTTTAATAAATGTATGTAAGAATGTATATGCATGTATAATGCATTGTTTATTTTGTGTTTTCAGGTCAGAAGTGTTGGTGATGGTATAGGGCGAAAAGAAATCAGATAAGTTATTTAAGGATATATAATGTGGAAAAATAGGAATACAAAGATATACAGGTAAAAGGCTTGACATAAAAGATATAGACAGGTGATGCTTTTTTATAAAACAAAAGCTATGCTATACTAAGGAGTTTGTTTACATGCTCCATCACCTGCCCTTAAACAAAAACCCTTAAATACCATATGCTATCATACAGATAAACCAAGCAATCTAACAAATGATGCTGTTTTATCCTTTGGAAGAGCTTTTGTCAGCAAATCAGCCATCATTTTATCAGTCGGTAAGTATGATAAACTTAAAATGTTATTTTCTATAACTTCTCTAATAAAATGATGTCTTACATCAATATGCTTCGTACGTGAATGGTACAAAGCATTCGTACATAACTTCTGAGCACTCTGACTATCATTAAACATAGATATTTTACACGTAATACCTAAACATTCATTTAGAAAAGATCTAATGAACAATGCCTCTTTGCATGCCTCGGAAATAGCCATGTACTCCGCCTCGGTGCTGGAAAGGGCAACTGTTCGTTGCTTTCTACTTTCCCACGTGACTGTCGACTTGCCTAACTTAAAGACAAAACCAGTAAATGACCTCCTATCAATATGATTCGCGGCCCAAATTGCGTCGACATACGCACTTACATTAATACCACTCTTTTTAAAAGTTAAACAATAGTTCATCGTACCTTTTAAGTAGCGTAGAACTCGTTTTGCAGCCTTCCAATGAACTTCTGCATAACAATCATTGAACTGACTTAGTACACCCACTGTATGTGCAAAATCTGGTCTCGTGCAGACACCTATATACATAAGACAACCTACCAACTCACGAAAAGGAAAACTCTCTGACTTAGTATCACTTTTTGTCAGTTTTAGTCCTGTTTCCATTGGCGTACACGCTGGCTTACAATCTGACATTTTGAAACGTTCTAAAACCTGCTTAATATAAGCAGATTGATCTAAAGTAAACTCACCATTATTTCTGGTTAATCTCATACCTAGAATATGATGAGCTGGCCCCAAATCACGCATTTCGAACTGTGCCATAAGCTGCTTCTTTATATTAGCTTTTTCTTTCACGTTATTTGACAATATCATAATGTCATCAACATACAGTGCGAGAATGGTAATATTCAAACCATTTCGTTAAAACAATCATAGCAGGCGATTTTAATGCACACCATTCTAATTGGTCTGTTAAAGTAGATAACAGAGGGACGCAAATTTATAATGCTTCACTGGACAACGGTTTTGTATCGTTAAACACGGGAACGAGTACTAGAGTTAAAATGGTAGGGGGTGTCGAACAGGCAACTTCACCTGATGTAACGTTTGTGACATCCGATATTATGATATACTTCAATTGGGCTGTGACGCGTGAATCATTAGGTAGTGATCATTTAATCATTAAATTCGCTATAAAATATCAAGATAATCGTAACTTTGTTAAGCGACGTAACTTTAAACAAGCCAACTGGCCATTGTATAAAGATATTTTGGAAAGATACTTGTCTACAGCAGTTTTTGAAAGTACCGTGCAGGCTGCATATGATTCATTTATAGAGAGTATAAATAATGCAGCTAAGCAAAGTATTCCAATGGTTAGAAATTGTACAGACCCTTCAAGAAAGTTTAAACCTAAACCCTATTGGAACCCATCGATTTCAGAAGCCATCGCCAAACGTAGGCTAGCGTTAAAAATATTTCGCAGAAATCCGACACCGGACAATCATAATAAATTAAAAACAGCTATAAGCGACGCACAACGTATACACAGACAGGCTCGTTCAAAGGGATGGAGGCAATATTGTGATAGTATAGACGCGACCACAAATCCTTCTGATATGTGGCGACGTATGCGATGGATGAAAGGTCTGAAAACTCAGCCGATCCGTCCATCTAGTGACGTTAAACGAGAGCTCTTATGTAATCTGGCACCAGATAGTGTGCCACCAGATTCCCCCACATTTTATTCTTCCAATGCGACATTGGCAGGTGAGATTACTTTAGAAGAACTTAACAATTCACTAAAGAAAAAGGATACAGCCCCAGGAGATGATGAAGTTACTTACTCCATGATTTATAATCTACCTACTCTCGGTAAGTTACGTTTACTCAACATTTACAACGCAATTTTAAAAAATTCTAGCATACCTCAACAATGGCGCTTAATAAGAGTAGTACTTATTCCCAAACCGAACACTGACCCTAATATTCCCCCAAAATTTAGACCAATTTCTTTAATATCGTGTTTATGTAAGATCTTTCATATTATATTGGGGCGGCGAATAGAGTGGTTTATAGAACAGAACAAAATTTTAGCACCCACAACTTCAGGCTTTAGAAAATCTCAATCCTCCTTGGACTGTGTTGTGAGGTTAGTTACTCAAGTCCAAATAGGCTTTTCTAATAGGTTGGCTACGTTAGCTGTATTCTTGGATGTAGATAACGCATATAATAATGTTATAATAGATTTGCTAATAAATATTCTTGATAAATTGAACATAGGAGACGTAATATGTAAATACCTATGGCAGTTTCTTAATAATAGATGTTTAAAGATAAAGGAGAACGATGAAGCTGAAAGTGAGGCTATAAGCAGATGGACCAGTAAAGGACTAGCACAAGGAGATCCCCTTGCTCCTCTTCTTTTTAATATTTTCACTCACGAAATCACTAAGGCCGTTGAACATGTAGGTATTCTGCAATACGCAGACGACTTTGTTATATATATTCAAAATGAAAATAAGAATTTAAATAGAATACATTTACAAAATGATTTGAACACTGTAGTATGTATATTAAATAAGTTAGGGTTAAATGTATCGCCAATTAAAACCCTCGCCTGCAATTTTAAAAGAGGTTGGAAAAGAGATGCACCAAATCTAAAAATTAATAATCAAGTCGTGCCCTTAGTCGATAATGTCAAATATTTAGGAATTTGGTTGGATGAGTCATTATTGTGGAAAAAACACATTAACGAAACTAAACAAAAGACAATGAAAATGATTAATATATTGAAGGTCCTAGCAGGTGCATCTTGGGGGATGCATCCTAGACACATAAGACGTTTATATATTGCAATAATTCGAAGTAGAATCGATTACGGAAGTTTTGTGTACGACTGCGCAGCCAAATCTCATTTAGTAAAACTAGACAGAGTTCAAAATATAGCCTTGCGCGTGATAGGAGGATTCATAAGAACTACGCCAATACACGCAATGGAAAGTGAAGTAGGTTTACCTCCGCTCCATCTCCGCAGGGAATATCTCGCTTTGAAATATTGCCTAAAAACAAGATTATGGGCTAATAATATAACTATAAAATTGTTTAAAAAAATGAGTGATTTGTGTGAGTTAAGCTACTGGCGAAGAAAAAAGAAGCCGATTCTAATAACCAAGTTTAATGAAACCAAAGATGATGCTGTAGTTACTAGTAACCCCTTGCCTATGTTCAGTTTAAACACTTGGATGTCTAGTCTTACTACGGATTTTATTAAGACCGAGGTGGATGGTATTGACCAAGCTAAGGATCGATACGATGCCGTAGTATTAAAACAGAATTCATTACGTATGTTAAATGTGGACTACAATGATAGTTTCAAAATTTACACTGACGGATCCAAAGATCCTAACGGTTTTGGCGCAGCATTTTACGCTCCCAGTCACGATGTGAAGGAAGGTTACCAAATAAGTAGTGCTTGTTCTCTCTCTATAATGACAGTGGAGTTGTTTGCAATGTCAGAGGCATTAACTTATTTAATTGCTTTAGGCTCGGACTGTCCTAGACAGGTGGTAATTTTAACCGACAGCCGAAGTTCGTTACAGCATATAGCTCGATGTATGTCCAACACTAGAGGATACGCATTAGCTTATACGGTTCTGAAGAAATATTTAAGGCTCCAAGAAATGAATATACACCTGACATTGCAATGGATTCCATCACACTGTGATATCCGAGGTAACGAGGAAGCGGATAAAAATGCTAAAGTAGCTATTACGATGGGTACGCCTACCTACATTATCGCAGAGGGCACAGAGCTACTTACTAAGTTTAGGTATAAAGTGTCTGAAAAGTTTAAATTATATTTTACCAACACATCTAGTGAGAAAGGTATATGGTATAGAATAATACAAACTGTACCGCCTCCGATACCATACTTATTAAATAGCAAATTGAAAAGACATATTGTAGTGTTAGGGCACAGGCTTCGGACCGGACATATTCCATTAAATGCATTTAGGTATCTTATGAAATTAGTTGACTCACCAAATTGCAACCTGTGCGATAAACGAGAAGATGTGTATCACATTGTGGTGGAGTGTGACCGGAGCGTGTCTGTGCGCACTGAATTATGTAATAAATACGGTCTAAATCTAAAGGAGATTGGTGTGCTGCATAGTATTCTAGCTGAGCCCATGGGCGGCGCGGCTAGAATGTTATACAGCTTGATGCACGATGTATTAAATAGTTTACTGTAAGCTGTATGGTATTATGACTTAACGAGACTGGCATAGTCACTCTGTGACAAAAGTCTCAAATAAATATTATAGATAAAAAAAAAAAAAAAAAAAACCATTTCGTTTTAAAAAGACACATGGTTCTGATGAAAACTTCTTAAACTTCAATTTATTCGTTAATACACTATTTATTTTATTGTACCAACTATTCGAAGCTTGTTTCAAACCATAAATAGCTTTATTTAAGCGATAAACCTTCTTTGGATATTTCTTATCCTTAAAGCCCTCAGGTTGCTCTACAAAAATGGTTTCTTTAAGATCGCCATTCAGAAATGCTGTTTTAACATCGAGATGATCGATTTCAAGATTTAATTCAGCAGCTATTGCTAACAACAATCTTATAGTAGAGTACCTCACAACAGGCGAGAAAGTTTCGTGATAATTTACACCATACTTCTGTGTAAAACCCTTTGCTACTAATCTAGCTTTATATCTTAATACCTCTCCAGTGAGACTTCGTTTTCTTTTAAAAACCCACTTGCATTTTACAGGTTTTTGCCCTTCTGGCAAATCCATCAAAGTCCAGCAATTATTATCAGAAAAAGACTTATACTCATCTAACATAGCTTCACGCCATTTAGCAGAATCAGTACTCTCGAGCGCTTCAGTTACCGTCTGTGGTTCGTCGTTAATATGACTTGCCAGGTTCGCCATTTCTGCATCGTCGAAATCCATATCTGAAGAGTCGAGTGACGTGTAATCTGGAACGTAAGTTTCATCACACGAATCATCTGAATCCACACTAATTGAAGAATTTAAACTATGTCGTATTCTAATATTAGATTCATCAGAAACCGCATTACTAGGTCTCACAACTTCATCATGTGAATCTGACTGTTCTACTGCTTGATCTGATATCGAATTCAATTGTATAATTGATTCATTTTTATCGCTCTGAACTTCATGCATTCTGGAGAAAGTATTCTCAATGTTTTTGTAAATCATTTGCGTATCAGACTTTGTACTCTCATTGATTCTTTTAGAAAAGAAATCATTCTCTAAGAAAGTTACATTCCTTGCCTTAATGCAAACTGTTGGATTCAAGGGATCGATTAGTCTGTAACCCTTAGTGTCTGTACAATATCCTACAAATATATACATCTTACACTTCGAATCCAATTTGTTACGCTTATCTTGTAATGCATACGCAATACAACCAAAAGTCCTAAGATAGCTAAGATTTACCTCTTTATTGTGCCACTTTTCTTCAGGTGTGACACCTTGTACTGCCTTAGTAGGCGACCTATTTTTCAAATAAACGGCAGTGTTCACTGCCTCTGCCCAATAACGCTGCTCTAATCCAGCGTCCAGCAACATGCACCTCGCCTTCTCTACGATGGTGCGGTTTGCCCGCTCGGCAACCCCATTTTGCTCTGGACAGCGAGCCACTGTAGTATGATGACGAATCCCATTCTTCTTCAATAAATTCTGTAAAGATTTATTAATGTATTCACCACCGTTATTTTATGTCGCGAGGTGCGCGACTTGAGTAGCAACACTAGTTGAATTGCTATTTTATGTACTTACTGAGATATGTTAAATTAAAATGAAAGTCAAAGTATGGACTTAAATTTAATAACAAGATAAGTAAACATATCTCTAGTACATAATATTGTCTAGTTTATTACAGTAGTTCCTAGTTTAAGATTAGATTAAGTATAGGACTGTAATATTAGTTTACTAGAACAGTAAAGATAAGTTTTATAGGTTTTATACAATACTTATTGTAGATTTAGGGGAAAGTTAATTATTGAGAATCCGTAAGACAATCAAATTCATTCAGTAGTAATTGTGGATTCAATACGGTATAATAAGAAAAGGAATCTAAATAGATTCAGTAGTTTCAGAAGAGAACATGAGATAAGGGTGTTTTAGGTCCGAGCAGAGTTTAATCATGTTTGATTTCATACAGGAAGTTAAGTGAACTTAGCTGAGTGGCATTATACGCAATGTAGGTGTGGTTAGCTAACGGTCCGGGGCCTCATCCTCCATAAATTCTCATCGAACACCTTTCTGCGGCTTTGCGTGTCTTCATTAGGGTTTTTTTTTTGGGGCGTTGTTCCAATTAAAACGCCGAGTAGAAAAAAAGGTACACGCTTGTGTGTCCTCAACCAAGGTCTTTTTATCCCAGACAAGGATCTTTTTTATACCCGACAAGGGAAACCCTGCGAATCACAGTACATTTTCAGAACAAGGTTCGGAACACCCATGTTAGACGCTACCATTAAAATGCCTTGGTTTTACAATATTTCCTAAGTGCATTGGCTGAGTTACGTTCGTCTAACATAGTTGATTCCCAGAACAGAATTAAAGACTAAAGATATTGTAGGAAGGTACAGATTACAATATTTTACAACCTCATGTCATAATGTGGATTAATATTTCGATTTTACAGTAGATATCTTACAGTGAATCAGTTCTGTGGTCACAAGATTCACAGTGAAGAACATCAAACGCTCCAAGATGCTGAGGGCTGAACGTAGAAAGCTTTTTCATCACGTTTTTTTTGATCTTTGAAAAACTAAAGTCGAACTTTTAAGATTTTACAGAAATAAATATGGATCACTCACCTTGAAGGGCTATTAATTATCAATTAGTTATTTTTCATAGATTTCTATGAAATCTAGTTTTTTTCGTTTCTCGTAACGTCAAAATTCTGGACTTTACATAGTAGCCGGTGTCAAGTTATAATTTTTATTTTGCAAAATATTATTTTTTATTCTTTTATTTTAAATTTATTTGATTTTAATATTGCTTAAATAATTGTGAACAATGATATGTATTCCTAGTCAAAATAAATTTACCGCTGAGTGTTTATTTTCGAAAATAGTTAACATTGATTTCGATCTGAAATACTCGTAACTCCATCTAGTGAATTCTGATGTGTAATATTGATAAAAGGTTATGCTTAACCTGCATTAGAGGGCGTTGTTATATGTTTACTTATTTTACTTGTTCTTCTACTGTTAAATTAAATATTTTTTATTATTCGTTAAGCCTAAACAGTGTTGTTTTATTTATTTTATTAAGTTTTAATTACAACAATCATGTACAACGTTACATTACCCGCCGTCTTGGGATAAAGAATTTTGCCCTGAGGTTAAAATTCTTTGACTACCAACTAACAAATCCACTATCATTACATCAACTTTCATCATTCTCATTCACACATCACTCTTTTATTCGAGCTACACCAGTCGTTAAGAGACTGATGATGCCTCCTTTCATAAGCAAGTCTTCTTTTCAGCTTCGCTGAGCTTATAAAAGAAAGACCAGAACTCATTAAGTTGTCCTATGGTTAGGTCATTTAAGGGTAAGTAAGTTTATTGCTTGGCTAACAAGATTCTAGTTTCCTAGTAAGCTGAATTGCTTTATTCAGTTAAGAGTTTGGTTATTTAAGTTTAACCAAGTTCTTTTAGCATACCTGGGTTTTTAAGGGAGACCCAAAGTATAAATTAGTATACTTATGCATACCTGAGCTTCAAGAGATACTCATAGTATTAAGTAACTTAGTTTAAGCTAAGTTTGTTTTAAGTTAAGATAGGTTTAGGGCTTATTTTGAGAGTTCCTATGTCCGCTCTGTTTGAGTTTGTTTAAAGTTTAGATAGGTTTAGGGCTTATTTTGAGAGTTCCTATGTCCGCTCTGTTTAAGTTTGTTTAAAGTTAAGATAGGTTTAGGGCTTATTTTGAGAGTTCCTATGTCCGCTCTGTTTAAGTTTGTTTAAAGTTAGATAGGTTTTGGGCTTATTTTAAGAGTTCCTATGTCCGCTCTGTTTAAGTTTGTTTAAAGTTTAGATAGGTTTTGGGCTTATTTTGAGAGTTCCTATGTCCGCTCTGTTTAAGTTTGTTTAAAGTTTAGATAGGTTTTGGGCTTATTTTGTGAGTTCCTATTTACCGCTCAGTTATTTAAGATTAAGTTTTAAGATTAACTTAAGTGTAAGTGAGGATTAGGTCTATATTGATACCTAGAATCCGCCTTAGTATATTTAAGTACTTAACCTAAATTTTACTTAATTATTCTAATATTACTAGCTACAGAGAACAATCTTTTATGTCCTATCATTCCATCATCTAACTTCAGTTCATAAATCCATTCCGTTTTTTTTTCATTCACCCAGGACTGGTGTTAAGTAAACTATCCTACTGTCGAGATTAGTTTGTCCGGGGAGGTAGGATAGTTTGTCCGGGGGAGTAGGATAGTTTGTCCGAGGGAGAAAAAAAAAAATTCAAGGGGTAGCTAAGTTTAAGTTTATAGATTCTAGTTTAGGGTTAAGTTTTTTTTATGTTTAGGAGTCTAAGTTTGTTTTAGTTTGTCTATGTTACGCTTCTTACTAATTTAAAGTCTTTAATGTGCCAGACACCAAGGTCGACACCTTTCATGTCCTCTAGGACATAAACTAGTGGAGATTTCTTCTCCTTAATTCTACATTTTAAGTACTTAGGTGCTAATTTCTTACTGATATACTTGTCTTTATCACTTAAGATGTAAGTATGCTTATATACTATGTCGCCTACTTTGAATTCTTGGTGCTTTCTACGTAGATTGTAGTGAGCTGTATTCTTTGCATGAGATTGCCATAGTGCTATCTGCACGCGATCGAATACTGTCGAGAGACAACCGAGATTTTCAGCGTATAAGTCCCTTGGCAAGAAAATCAATTCATTGCCGAGGTCTGAATCTGTATAGTGGGATCCACATAATACTAATTCACGTCCATAGACGAGAAAAGACGGGGTATAACCCGTTACTTCATTAACGGAATTATTCATTGCGAATTGTATTTTCGGTACGAATGTATCCCAAGTGCGATGATCATTTTCAACAAAAGTTGCCAAACTTGTCACTATTGTTTTGTTGTAGCGCTCCACAGTGTTTACTTGTGGAGTGTATTTCGGTGTGAAGTAAACGTTTGGAATTTTATACTTTTGGAAAAGTGATGTTGTTGTTGTGCTAATGAATTGGGACCCATTGTCCAGGAAAATTGTCTGTGGTATTCCGTGTGTCAAGAAAATAGATTCTTCCAAAATTCTTACGACTGCATCAGAAGTAGCACGTCGTAATGGAAAAATCAAACAATATTTAGAAAAGCAGCAAGTGATTACCAGCATATAACTGTTTTGCTTCCGCGTTGTTGGTAAGGGTCCAACAAAATCTATCGAGATCGTTTGAAAAGGCCGGGAGCAGTGTTTGGGTCGTCCCATTTGTCCCAAAGTGGTGTGATTTTGTGCCTTGTACGATATGCAAATAGAGCAAGAGGAAACAAAAGTAACAGTATCCTGATACATTCCAGGCCAGTAATAATTTAATGCAAGACGTTTATAGGTCTTGAATATACCAAGATGTCCGGAGGTTGGTTCTGAATGGTTTTCTTTTAATATAGTTTCGCGAAATTCTTTAGGAACCACCTCTTTCCAAGAGAACTCAGCATTTAAGGGCTGGTTTTGTTGTTTTAGGTTTTTAGTTGAGCGATAAAGTGAGTCGTTTTTTATAAGAAAATTCGGGTAGTTTGAAGGCGTTGTAAGGCAACCACTATACGTTTTTTTATACCATTCGTCACTAGTGCTTGTAAAAGAATTGGAAAGTGAAATAGCCGCGACTGGGACAGACCGCGACAGTGCGTCTGGGATTACATTGTCAGCACCTTTTCGGTGTTTGAACTCGAAATTGAAAGTCGAAAGGCGTACTCCCCAACGAGCTAATCTACCTGTCGGATTTTCCATAGTCAAGAACCATTTTAGAGCAGCATGATCAGTGTAAACTACAAAGGATTTTCCGTTCTCGAGATAACACCTCCAGTGTTCGAGAGCGCAAATGACGGCTAGTGCTTCGCGTTCAGTTATGCTATAGTTTCGCTCATTTTTAGTAAGGGAACGACTCATATAAGCTACGGGATGTTCTTTACCATCCGTACCAGTTTGCGTCAACATTGCACCTATTCCGTAATTACTGGCGTCAGTATGTACCTCAAATGGTTTAGAATAGTCAGGACAAGTGAGAACCGGCGCGGAAACTAGACATTCCTTCAAGTTATGAAATGCTGTGTCAGCTTCTGTGGACCATACAAAGGGGGGTGCCTTTTTACTATTCGACGTGAGTTTATTAAGAGGACCTGCGACTGTGCTGAAATTTGGTACAAAAAATCGTTTCAGTTCTTTTCGATTAGTTGGAGGTGGAAAGTCTAGTATAGCCTTTACCTTCTCCGGATCTGTACGTAAACCGCGTGAATCCACTACGTAACCCAAGTACTTGAGTTCGCTCCTAAAAAACTGACACTTTTCATAGTTTATTGTGAGATTGGCATAACGTAATTTTTCCAGGACACGCAGCAGCGCGGCGACATGTTCCTCGAACGAATTGCTGATCAAAATTATGTCATCCAAGTAGGCGCAGAGGCGCGTTTCCATGTCGTTGAAGAGCATATCCACCAATCTCTGCTGAGTTGCCGGCGCATTTGTCAAACCAAAGGGGGTAGTCTTGAAACGAAGTGTCCCGCGGCCTGGGACGTAGAATGCGGTCTTGTCGCGATCCTCTGGAGAGATGGGGATTTGCCAAAAAGCCTTGGATAGGTCGATACTGGAGAGGAACTTAGCGTCACGTAGGCTGTCCAAGATTTCGGAGACGTAAGGCAAGTTGTAAGCGTCGCGCTTGGTGACTGCGTTCAGTTTTCGGCTATCGAGGCACAATCTTGGTTGTCCGTTCTTCTTCTGTACGATATGAACTGGTGTTGACCACGCTGATTCACAAGGTTCGATGACATCCAGAGCCAGCATCTCGTCCACTTGTTCACGTAAGATACGCGTCTTCTCTGGTGACATTCGGTAATAACGCTGTCTAATTGGTAAGGAATCCCCTGTATCTAAAGATATAGTTTTAAACTGTGCAATTATATTGTCAGCTATTGGTTTTTGAGATTCGGTTAAGTTAGTGTAGGACCTAATACAAGTAGTGTCATCGACTTCATTTACCGTTATTTTTGATAAGGAGTCTGTCGATAAAGTTATTGAGTTTATAAACTTGGGACAGATATCAAACTTCTGCCAGAAGTCTATTCCTAAAACAATGGAGGTTTCTACCTCAGGTATAACGTACGCTGTTATTATATGAAATTGCTTTTCAAAACAAATAGGCAAGTTCACAGTTCCTATTGGTTTTAGCGACTGACCACCAGCAGCGATCATTCGTATAAGATCCTTGTCGTGTTGTTGGACTGTGCAGTCATTAAGTTGTCTGTGTGCATTATTACCTACGATTGAGACTGCGGCTCCAGAGTCCAACAATGCACAAGCTTTTAAGTTATTTATTGTTATATTAATGTAAGGTCTAGGGTCGTTGTATGGTTTTGTTTGCAGAATTGTAGACACTCTATAAGTAGTAGTAAATTTATGAACAAATGCTAGCCATGAGTCCCAGTTGTTCTCTATGTGACCACAATTCTGCCCTACTTGTTTTTTTGATTGGTTTTCCTACAATTTAAACAATCAGGCTGCTTCACATTTTTAGCACCACATCCAAAACACTTTATGTCCCGAGGAGCTGGACATTTCCAATAAGAATGTTCGTCAGTACGACACCTTAAACAATAGGTTGTATTATTTGTATTTAAGTTTTTGTTTCTAACTAAATGTGCATCTTTTTGTATAGAACTTATTTGATAATTTTTGTTTGTCGAAAAATCTTTTTTATTTTGGTAGCTGTACCCCGCTGGTTGGTTACCTCTGTTTTGTTGGTTGTGAAATTGTTTACCCTGTTTGTCATCTTTGTAGGCAAACTCAGGGGCTAACGTCTCAGATGAAACCTTAGGTGGTTCAGAAAAGTTTGAGAATCTATGCATCACTATTTCATAGTTTCTACAGACTGATTGTAAAGCATCAATTGATGTTATTTGAGTTATTGAAGCTGCTATGGTATTAGCATAACAAGGCCTAATATTATGTAACAGGATTTCCAGTTGCTCGGGCTCTGACAAAGATTTTGAAAGTCGTGAGAACAATCCATACATAATTGACAAATAGATGGTAATTGTTTCACGTTCACCCTGTGTGCGAGTACGGATTTCATGTATTAATTTATAATCATAGTCCGAGTCACCAAAATCCTTTCTGAGTAAGACTACTAATTCTGACCAGGTACTTACCCTGTCTCTATGTCTCCGGTACCAATGTAAAGCTTGATCTTGAAATATATCATAGGCGTAGCTTAATATTTTAGAAGATGAAATATTCCTACACTCAATGTATTCATCTACTTTCTGTATAAATGAGTGGACACATGAAGTCCCATTAAACCTTAATTTATTCAGGTCATTGGACCCTCGGTCACAGGTTAATGTTATTATGTTTTGTAGTGGTTGTTGATTTGTACCTAAATTAGCACTATTATTTTCTAAAGTAGGGTTTGATCCACTAGTACTAGGGAACGCTGCCTGCAATCTTGTCAAACGTTGTAACAACACTGTTTCACTTTCCACTAATGTTTTGATTGAGCTACGAGTATGTTCATCCTTTTCAATGCGTATTATGCGGTTATGAAGATGGTTAAGCATGTTTTGAATTCGTGACAATGAAGTTTCACTTTGTTCAGGTTGGTCTAGATGTGTTAAAATTTTAGTTATGGTTTCATTACGCTCTTTGATATCTAAAGTTGTTTCTAAGGGTGATGTCAAGATTTCATCTGAAGGATATTTAGTAGCAAGGGGAGTGATCTGTTTACGCAGTTCCTCAACTGTAGAACCTGGTGTAACACCACGGATACGTACCTCATATTCGAGTTCAGCTTTCTGAAGGGATAAGTACTTAACAGGCAGCATCTTGGTAAGTTTGAGTCCCACTTGAAGTATTTATACAAGTACACAATGTAAAGCATGCAATTTATTAAGTTATAAGTCAAGTTATAGAAGCACAGTTGTTTTTTTTGAGTTTAGTTAGTTATATAATCTTAAGAACCTTTATATTATCACTGAGTACTAGATTGTTTGTAACATAAGGGCCTGCCTGTCCTTGTTTACAAAATAAGTTTAAATTCTTATATACTAGTTATAGTAACCTAAGTAACCGTCACCAATGCACTGTAGCCTAAAAAAAACAAACAAGATTGAACTCTGATAGATATTCCACTTTAAGAAATGCCTTTTATGCGGCGTGGACGGATCTAACCACCACGTAAGAGGGCGCCATTTTATGTCGCGAGGTGCGCGACTTGAGTAGCAACACTAGTTGAATTGCTATTTTATGTACTTACTGAGATATGTTAAATTAAAATGAAAGTCAAAGTATGGACTTAAATTTAATAACAAGATAAGTAAACATATCTCTAGTACATAATATTGTCTAGTTTATTACAGTAGTTCCTAGTTTAAGATTAGATTAAGTATAGGACTGTAATATTAGTTTACTAGAACAGTAAAGATAAGTTTTATAGGTTTTATACAATACTTATTGTAGATTTAGGGGAAAGTTAATTATTGAGAATCCGTAAGACAATCAAATTCATTCAGTAGTAATTGTGGATTCAATACGGTATAATAAGAAAAGGAATCTAAATAGATTCAGTAGTTTCAGAAGAGAACATGAGATAAGGGTGTTTTAGGTCCGAGCAGAGTTTAATCATGTTTGATTTCATACAGGAAGTTAAGTGAACTTAGCTGAGTGGCATTATACGCAATGTAGGTGTGGTTAGCTAACGGTCCGGGGCCTCATCCTCCATAAATTCTCATCGAACACCTTTCTGCGGCTTTGCGTGTCTTCATTAGGGTTTTTTTTTTGGGGCGTTGTTCCAATTAAAACGCCGAGTAGAAAAAAAGGTACACGCTTGTGTGTCCTCAACCAAGGTCTTTTTATCCCAGACAAGGATCTTTTTTATACCCGACAAGGGAAACCCTGCGAATCACAGTACATTTTCAGAACAAGGTTCGGAACACCCATGTTAGACGCTACCATTAAAATGCCTTGGTTTTACAATATTTCCTAAGTGCATTGGCTGAGTTACGTTCGTCTAACATAGTTGATTCCCAGAACAGAATTAAAGACTAAAGATATTGTAGGAAGGTACAGATTACAATATTTTACAACCTCATGTCATAATGTGGATTAATATTTCGATTTTACAGTAGATATCTTACAGTGAATCAGTTCTGTGGTCACAAGATTCACAGTGAAGAACATCAAACGCTCCAAGATGCTGAGGGCTGAACGTAGAAAGCTTTTTCATCACGTTTTTTTTGATCTTTGAAAAACTAAAGTCGAACTTTTAAGATTTTACAGAAATAAATATGGATCACTCACCTTGAAGGGCTATTAATTATCAATTAGTTATTTTTCATAGATTCCGTCGATTATTCTCTTTGATTAAATCAATTTAATAATAGGTTCATCTAATCTGAAAATATTACTTCACCTTCGTCAGCGAAATTCGAAAGAAAATGACAGATCTTTTCGTTTTCTCGTAACGTCAAAATTCTGGACTTTACATAGTAGCCGGTGTCAAGTTATAATTTTTATTTTGCAAAATATTATTTTTTATTCTTTTATTTTAAATTTATTTGATTTTAATATTGCTTAAATAATTGTGAACAATGATATGTATTCCTAGTCAAAATAAATTTACCGCTGAGTGTTTATTTTCGAAAATAGTTAACATTGATTTCGATCTGAAATACTCGTAACTCCATCTAGTGAATTCTGATGTGTAATATTGATAAAAGGTTATGCTTAACCTGCATTAGAGGGCGTTGTTATATGTTTACTTATTTTACTTGTTCTTCTACTGTTAAATTAAATATTTTTTATTATTCGTTAAGCCTAAACAGTGTTGTTTTATTTATTTTATTAAGTTTTAATTACAACAATCATGTACAACGTTACACTACGTAATGTTTTTATACATTTTCCAGTTTCTTTTTCAACTAGAGCCTTATATTCTTTAAATTTATCAAAGACTTGATCCTTCGATTTAAGAAAGTAAACGTGAGTCTTCCTAGAAAAATCGTCAATAAATGTTAGAAAATACCTAGACCCACCTAACGATTCAACAGGCATAGGGCCACATAAATCTGTGTGAATAAGCCCTAACAATTCCTTTGATCTACTCTTAGACTCTTTTGGAAAAGGTAATCGTGTTTGCTTACCTTCAATACAAATAACACATGGTTTATAATTAGTGTTTGTATAATTATAACCACTAGACATACCTTTCAATTGCGCCATACTACGCTTATTGAGATGTCCCAACCTTTTGTGCCATAACTCTTGTAAGTTACTAGACGACGCAGCCTGAGAAACCATAACAGCAGTCTCGTCGACCTGCTCTGTTGAAGAATCAAGACTGTTAACTCCCCAACACCGTGACGAAGCACATGGCTTCTCCTGCACACTAGCAAGAGGTTTACCTGCATTCAGTATATACATTCCATTTACACAGTTAGCTGTAGCAACAACTTGATGTTGAGAATCCAGTGTAAGATCGCAAATTTTACACTGTTTTCCCTCAAATACAATAGTGAAACCTTTTTGTGCCATTGCACTAACCGAAAGTAGATTACTTGCTAAGTTTGGTATAAACAACACATCACTTATCGTTCTTAAATTGTTATTTAACATCATCCGAACATCGCCGCGTCCAGACGACAACAATTTTTCACCATTTGCTACACCAACTTCGACGACTGTGTCACTCTTGAAATTGTGCAATATTTCTCGTCGATTACACATGTGACTAGTAGCCCCGGAATCAATATACCATTCAGCTTTATTTAGGTTCGCTACCAAAGCGAAAAACATTGCTTTTTGAGAATCCTTATCAGGTTTTGTTACAATCTTGCTATCATAACTAGCCTTATTCTTCGTTGGGCAATTTTTTACACCGTGTCCAAACTTGTTACAGTTAAAACAACGTAATTTCTTTTTGTTATGTTGTTTTCGGACAACCAAAGCTGAATTTGTGTCATCTTGCTCTACGTCATATTTGTCATGCCGACGTTGATATTCTTGTATCAACTTATGTCGAACGTGTTCTACTGTCAACTTGACTAATGAGTTTTCAATAGTCATAATTAGAGGATCGTAATCCTTAGGCAATCCACTCATCATTATTACTGCAACGAAATCTTCTGCTAGGCCTGCTCCGATGTCTGTTAACTGTTGGCTAATATCTTCTATTTTGTTCAGATATTCTTCCATATTAGGAAATGTTTCTAGCTTTAAGCCAAACAACGATCGCAATAAGCCAAGCCGCCTTAATAGACCTGCGCCTTCATATAAATCTTGCAATTTTATCCAGGCTTCGTTTGCAGTTGTTGCATTTCTAACATGCATCATGATTTTAGGATGTATCGAAAGACATATTCTGGCTAATGCCTTCCTCACCATCTTTTCTGAACTTCTATCAGAAACGTTGACAGTTCCACCAGCCTCATCTTTGATCTCTTTTGATTCCACAGCATCCCATAAGTCCTCGTGGATAAGGATATTTTTCATCATAAATTTCCAGGTCGCATAATTATCGGCACCGCGTAATTTTTCAATAGAAACGCTGGAATATGAAGAACTGCTATCCGCCATTGTCGAAAAATATTTCGCAATTTATTCACTTGGACAAACAACTATGACAATCTGTCTTATTCCCTAAACCAAGGATGGAGCCCATAACCAATGTTGGTGATGGTATAGGGCGAAAAGAAATCAGATAAGTTATTTAAGGATATATAATGTGGAAAAATAGGAATACAAAGATATACAGGTAAAAGGCTTGACATAAAAGATATAGACAGGTGTTGCTTTTTTATAAAACAAAAGCTATGCTATACTAAGGAGTTTGTTTACATGCTCCATCAAGAAGTACTTTGCAGTTTATTTTTATGATAATAGTATTCATCTTCTTAACAACACAAATATTTTTGTATTGCATCTTCGGGAATTTCGTCTTTACAGAGGTAGTACTTTGATTTCTTATTTTTAACTAAAAAAGAATAAATCTAAAGTAAGGCGTCGTCGTACTTACTGAAATTTTGAGATGGGCACTATTAGGTAACCTAATGTTAGGTTTGCCTAACTTTCTCAATCTTTACTTTTATATAGATATATTTTGTATACAGTAAACTAGCAGATTAACCGACTATACAAGGTGTAACGGGTATGCTCTTTTAAGTCGAAAAGGGGGTAGTTCTATACGTCTAGGCGAACAACTTTTGTTCTACGACTTTTGACACCTTGTATAGGCGGCCAATTAGTCGGAAATGCAGAGTTCATTCTAGTTTCGAGATGTTTAGCTTAGCCTCTTTTGTTTTTTTTTCCAAACCGGTCTAGCAATTATTGTTGGTAATTTTGCAAGAACTGTAAGGAAAGAAGGGAAAAAAACGACACCTTGCAAAACTTCGAAAAAATGGTTGAACCGTTTCCAAAAAGAATTGAACTGAATTGAGCCATAGTTGAGACGTTTTAGGTGTTCTGGTGGTTGAAATATGATTTTTACTCTCTAACTCCGACACTAGTAAGGGTTGATTTATAGTAGACCGTCACGAGCGCCGCCAGCCGGGTCCGAGTTTCGTTGTACATTGCTCGGCCGCCACACGGTTGCAACAATGCGGGGAATCACTAAAAAGCAATGCACTAACGAATCATTCGACGTAAACGAGACTCAGCGCAAAACGGAACTATTCACAGACCGATCGACTGCTCGCCGAGCAATGGAAAACAAAGCTCTTTCTCGTGACGCGGTCTAATATAAATCGTAATCGTAAATATAAACGTAGTGTAAGACGTCCTCACGCACGTTGGAGTGACGATTTGCGCAAATCGGCTGGCCTATGACCAGCAGTGGACTGCAACAGGCTGATGATGATGAAGTTGGCCTATGACTGATATTTTACTATTATGCCTATGTTTTACAGAGTCAACTCCTAAACGATTCTCTATACAAAAGCGACTGGTTGTCCCTGTCGCCGCCTTGCAGGCGTCAGTTACTTATCCCCATGGCGGTGTGGTCGAAACCGGTTCAGCCAAAAGTCTGTAGTATCTTATCGCTGTCCTTTAGAACATTTTTAACGGTAAGATTTTAAAGATCGGTTTTACATTCCGAAATAAAAATAATATTGAGGAAGAAGAAAATTAATAAACTTTTACTGCTTTCTCACTTTTTTTAATGACCTATTTAATTAAACACAGTAATTTACAATATAGTCCTAGTTAAATAAATATATTTTTATATCATGTCGAATTTTGTAGAATAACAGTTTTAATTTTTATTTTCAGATTATCAAAGCCTCATACACTTTGTACACCGTGCTCGAAACAACGAATCATGGCGATTAATTTAATAATATTGTTTGACGTACTACCTAAATCAATAAAGGGCTGAGAAATATGTACTTGTATATCGAAACACGAAAATCTTTCTGTTTTGACCGAACGAGCGAAGCGAGTGAGGTCCAGTGTAGACGGGCCTGGCGCTTGTATCTTTGTATCTTTGTATGTCTGTTCGACGATAACTTGAGTATCGTTGCTTCGATCTTCATGAATTTTGGTATGCGCGTAGTTTAGGTCCATAAAATTTATGAGTTCGAAGATGAGCCGGATCGGTAAGGGGGTTGGGGAGATAGGGGGTGCAAAAAGAGAAAAAAATCAAGTTCTAAAAATTTGTCAATAGATGGCGCTCAACATTCCTCCTAGATCGCGGTATCGTTGCGTTTGCTTGCGATATATACTCCAAGATCTGACATTTTTGTAGGGAATGTTACAAATTGTGGTCCATTGTCGTAATTAAGGAATAATTTTTGTTATGTTATCGTTTTTCATGTCTTTCGTTATATGTATTCGTTTAATAATAATTCTTATTTTGTAAAAAAATAAAGCTGTTGGTGTTAAAATCCTACAAAAAACAAAATCTCTGTAAATGGATTCTCGTGAGGTCTCAGTTCGGGGCGAACTACTAGTTTTAATCTAATCTCATTTTATCACATATGAAAATACCAAAGAATTCCACCTAATATTATAAATGTGGAAGTTTGTGTGTAAGTATGTTTGATAGTCTGTCAGGCAAAAACTACTGAACTAATTGCAATGAAACTTGGTATAGCTACATAGCTGGAGGTCAGGACACCCTACCGCTACTACGTCGGTATCGACATCGAAATCCGCCCTGCGCAAAAGAATAACGTGCGCGGTGTAAACGACAGCGTTGATTTACATGCATTTGAGGCCGACGCCCGCGCCGCGTTGTCGAGTTGAACTGTTATTGGAAGCGGCAGCTAATGAGACGCGGTGCGCCGTGCAGATTTCGATGCTGATGCCGACGAAAGATGCGCGGTTGGGTCCCTGGATTGACATAGGCGACTGATTATCCCGATATTCCCGTGGGAACGAAACTTACGCAGGTAAAACCAAATTCCTCCTTGAATTATACTTCTCTTTACTGTTATAATGTAGGTAGGTCTATTATCAAATTATCAGCATACTCAGGACCTAGTGCATCTACCAAAAATACCTTGGTAGGTAGGTACTTGTTTTAGTTTTTAAGCTTATAGAAGCTCTATGTTATGTAAATTCAATTATCTATTAATTCCTAAGAAAAGTGTTTTGACTGATAGATAATGCTAACTACCACTAATATAGGTATAGGTGAAAAACACGTTATCACGGGCGCGGGCGGCCAAGCGTTCCTCGAGCGGTTGCACTTTTTAAATGACTTCAAAAAAGGAGGAGGTTCTTAATTCGTCGCGTATATATATTTTTTTTTTATGTTTGTTCACCGATTTCTCGAAGGTGGCTTGACCGATTGAGATGGTTCTTTTTTTAATGGAAAGGTGGGAGCCCCGAGGTGGTCCCATAAAAATTTGGTGAGGATCTGATGAGGATCTTCGAAGTGAGGACCGGGAATGCTGATCAAAAAGCTGTATTCAATTCACTTGTTCACCGATTACTCGAAGGTGGCTTGACCGATTGAGATGGTTCTTTTTTTAATGGTAAGGTGGAAGCCGCCCCGAGGTGGTCCCATAAATTTTTTGTGAGGATCTGATGAGGATCTTCGAAGTGAAGACCGGGAATGCTCCTCAAAAAGCTGTATTCAATTCACTTGTTCACCGATTATTCGTACATTACTCGGGTTCTACTAATCGGATTTCGATGCAAAGTATACCACGACGTTCCTGGAAAATAGAACTATCCAATATTGAAGACCAGTTTTCAATCGGCTAAGTAGTTTTTAATTGTATAAGGAACCGACAGATAAACAGAGAAACAGACAGACAGACATGAATTTTAAAAATTATATAATTTGGTTCTACTACTCTTCCTAAGTTCTCTAAACAACTTTTTTTAAATTTACTTCTAAGTATAGACTTTTTGTCCTCTCTTCCTTTATTATAAGTATATAGATAGATATAGAGTATAGATTAATGGTTAAGAGTAGCCATAGCCTGCGATATATATTGTTATACATTTGTAGGTTTGGACTAACGTTTCACCAACCTCGACAAAATACTGTAAGGTTTAATATAATTTCATAAGCAATCCGCGATTCTACCGCTCGTGGAGACGATCCCTAAACGTTTCGGCCTTATACTTTTTGGCAAACGTTTTTAATAAGAAAATTAACAACAGTAATTAAACAACAGGAATTCTCGATTGATAATTTCTGTGATTTATACATAGTTCGATTTGTCGATCTTTCTTAATTCCGAAAGTTACTTTGATATTGGTTAGTATACGTCTAGTATCACGGGTACCAGACCTTGGAAGGCGTGCGTGGTGCCGTAGCCAACACGTGACTATTTTCAATAACAATTTTACTCGCAAACTGAGGTGGACACCAAGACGCCGATTATCCCTGGTTGCACTGTACAGGGGGGGCAGGGAGTCGCTATGTACTCCCTGACACCTCGCCTCAAGGTACCAGCGGACTTAATTTGTTTTTTTTTTTATTGATAGGAATAATAAACTGTTTCAGTTTTGTACTTAATTATTACCTCGAAAAGTGACATAATTACTAACTTACTGCTAATACCCGCCGAGAACGTTATGAAAATTGTCTAATTCATAATTATTCATTACAACCTAGACCCTTGACATAGATACAGATGTCGTAAACATCTTGAATTTATACATAATTATTAACAAAGAAATCAAAATCAATAATAATGAAAGAGGACAGAAATGTTGTACCGTTCGATTCATTTTCAGCGATATACAAAATATTATTATGGGCTGGTTATTCTAAATTAGATGACCGTGCCAAATCCTGGAAAAATATACTATATGAAATTTATAGAAGGGTGGCGTTAACTATAATTCTTAGTTACTTTCTGCAGTTATTAATTTATACTTGGCAGGTGAGTCCACTTTTTTAAAATGATAATTCATTTAGGACTCTGTTTCTTTTCATTTAGCTAAAAGATAGATAATTATTTCTTTTACTATCATCTTTTTTTCTAACTTCAAATCTGAAGAGTTTTGATAACAAGGTGAACGGTGTATATTTCCCACCGAACACCCAGGAGAACGAAGGTGAACCGCTGTAAAAAAAAAACTTCTTTTGGTTCACCCGGGTGGTCTCAGGAGGTGAACGGTGGTAAATAAGCAATAATTGATAATTAACCACTAACTATATCACCTAATACGATATAACACGCTGATCTAATAAAAGCTCCGCGGTTTCACGCGCATATGTCCTGATCCCGTAGGAATATCGGGACAAAAATTAGCCTATGTGTTAATTTAGATCACCAGCTATCTTCATAAAATTTCATCGTATTCGGTTCAGTAGATATTCCGTAAAATAGAATCAAAATTACATACATTCACGTACTTAAAATTTTTCGCGTTTTTATTATTAATAGGATTCCACGTATGTTACATGATATAATATGTCTCTAGTTAATTTTATTTTCTCGTGCTGATTAAACTATCGTTTCATGTATTTTTTAGTATGGTCCTAATGTAGACAAAATGCCAGAAGGTGTGGTACTTCAGATACTACACACAAATCTAGTGGTCAAATCATTTACTATGTTCTTTTTAGACACAAGACTCCAAAAATTAAATGAGTTTCTAAAAGGTAAGTTCTATACACATATAATATTCCGGCCTACTATTATAGCCTTATTGCAGGATCTAAATCGTTGCCAAATTGTCCAGACATACGCATTACAGACTTTATAGACATTTCGTTATTGTTAATATAAATTTGATCGTCATCATCATCATCATTCGAGCGACAGTCCCGGTTACATCCCTGTCGGGAGCCCGGGGTCCGCTTTCCTACTTTTGCGTCTCACTTCGCACGATTTTCAGCATCCCGTGTAGTAAGGCCACTTACATGCAGATAATCCCTTACGATGTCAAGCCAGCATTTCTTGGGTCTTCCCAATCTGCCGCAGCCGGGCAGAAGCGCCATAGCAAGTCATTTGTTCCCCACGTAACTAGCCAGTTTACGTAAGATGTAATCTTAATCGACATTATTGCAATTTGTATAATGTCCCCTGATGCGGAAGTTTGAATAAATTTGATGTTAAGACTAAACGAATAATTTATTTATTTACTTATGTTTGTAACTTAGATGGTATATTCTGCGCAACCAACGAAGCTGAGCAAAAGATTTTACAAGTGCATGTGAAACAAATGCATCGTTTGTCTAAATATATGAACATCAATACAAGTGTAGCGGCTATGTCTTGGTGTCTATGTAGCGTACTCAAGAGATATATCAAAGGAGAATACGAAGTCATACCGATGTATTTACCTTATAGGACTGATACTGGGTTTAGGTGAGTTCAATTCTGACTGGCAGACCGGCACAAGTTCACGAGATTTTTTACAATTAACAATCTTAGATTTATGCCGATGCCGTCGATTTGAACTGTCATTAAAACCGGTAGCTTAAGAAATGTCGATTTCAATGACAGTTCAAATCGACGGCGTTGACATAAAAGGCATTTAAATCAATGCCGTGGTTTACACCGCGCACGTTCTTCCTTTGCGCAGTGCGGATTTGGATTACGATGTCGACGCTAGATTGTTGCGTTTTTGACCACACAGCATTTGGACTATGCTATGGACTGAACGCTATATGGGACAAAACGACGCAGTAGTAGTCCCTTGACCCTCATAAAAGTTTCTAAAAAAATCGACCTTGATTCAATAGTTAATAATACTCGTAAATAATAGTTTGCGTCATATGAAACTATTACTTACTTCTGATTCCGGTATTCCCGCCGGCGACACCGCAGAATGTAGCGTAGTAGCGAATAAATGTTGTTTTTTTTTTTTTAGATTTTTCATATTACTTGTAAATCAAGTAGGCCCAATGCTGTGGATAGGCAACGGGCATACATCCATAGATTTATTAATGGCTACATACTACGCGCAAGCACAGATCCAATTGAAAATCATTAGACATCAACTGAAAAATTTGGTTGACGAAACGCAAAATAATGAAGACTATTTGAATGAGTTCCAGTATAAAGATATATCTAACAACAATATTACAGAAAGATTTATATCAATCGTCAAACGATATGATACTCTAATGTGGTAAGTTAATAGTAGAAAATAAGTAAATAAGCAAGTTAATCCAATGACCCCTGTGTCCGACTACTATGCAGAAGGTTGCAGGTTTGATTCTTGCCAAGTGCACATATTTACGATTAACAAATATATCTTTTTTTTTCTTTCCTGAGTATTTTCTATCCTATCCTACTTATCCTACGAAAAGTTTGTATATATGTGACTTTATTACTCTTTCACGCAAAAACTAGTAAACAGATTGCAATGAAACTTGGAATATAGGTAGCTGAAGACCTGGAATAACATTAGGACTACTTTTTATCCCGATTATTCCGCGGGAACGGGACTTACGCGGGTGAAACCGCAAGGTGCAGCTGGTGTATGATAAGCATGTGTTTACAAAAAAAGTACAATATGTAGTATATTCGTTGTCTAGTACTCATAGAACACGCCTAGTATCTAGTTCGGGGTTAGATTACGCTGTGTGTAACGTCGTGCAATATTTTATTTATCGTGCAATGAAAGTTGAATATGTATTAAAAGGAGTTGATATTCCGAGTGGCCCTGGCATAAAATAAGGCTACCATATCTCTTCCAATGTGTTTCGTAAAAGGCAACTAAGGGTCCCTTAATCGTAGTTTTTACAAATATCATCTATGAATCAACAATATTTTTGTCGCCTTCTAATTTTTTAAATGTAATATATTTATTGTCCATTTTGTCTATATGAAATTTAATATCTTGAGCCTTATTTCATTTACGTTAATTTCAGGTATGTAAAAGAAGTGGATTCAATATTTAATGTAACATTGTCTTATCAATTTTTGTCGTCTACAATTACTGTCTGCTTCGTAACCTATGGTATGACAACTGTAAGTGACTTATTGTAACATGGATCCATATAATTTAGGTTCTACCTTAAGGTGGGTACAGTTTTGTATCAATTACCCGATGCAATCACCGTGTCCGTATCGTCGACGCGTATTATGATGATCTATGTCAAGATATGGATACGCGATCATGAACCAGTTTCCTGTTCCCATAGGCGATCATGATACGCGTTGGCGATAAGGATACAGTGATCGGATCGAGCATATGATACAAATTTGGATCCGGCTTTATTAATCTTTAGTAATATTATAAAGGGGAAAGATTTATTTGTTTGTTTTTAATAGGCTCGGAAACTACTGGACCAATAAAAAAAAACTAAAAAATTGGCTGGTTTTTATCCCCACATTTCCACGGGATCGGGACTTATGTACGCGGGTGAAACGGCGGGACGCAGCGTCTTTAAAAAAGTTGTACTTTTAACTACACAGAAACATAAAGTATGATTTTGTAAGTTATATTCTGTCAGACCTTATTTTTCTAAAATGTTGTTTTGTGTTTTTTTTTTCTTTTTCAGGCCAGTACTAGTTTCCAGTTCATATTTATGTTCTTCCTATTCATCTTTTTAACAACACAAATATTTTTGTATTGCATCTTTGGAAATTTGGTATTTTTCGAGGTAGGCACGTTGTTTTAAGGAACGAAAGTATCGTGTAAAAAATAAATACTTTTTACTAGCTTACTGACTTGGCTTTAAAATCAACACCATGGAGAAAGTACAATACATCTTATGGCTAAGTAGCTAGCGCACGCTTCGTACCCCGTCATGGAATAATTTAGAATTATTATGCGTTTTTCTTTGATACATTTAGTATAATTACCGTGATTTTTTTTCAGAGTCAACTCTTAAATGAGTCTTTATACAAAAGCGACTGGTTGTCTCTCTCGCCGTCTTTCAGACGTCAGCTACTTATCCCCATGGCGATGTGGTTGAAACCGGTTCAGCCGACAGTTTGTAGCATCTTACCACTGTCCCTTAGAACCTTTTTAACGGTAAGAATTTATTATTGACAAGTGGTTTGACTCGTTAAATTCCCGTTTCTTAGGGAATAGCGGGACAAAATATTCCATGTGTTAATGCAGGTTATAAACTACCTGTGCGCCAAATTTCAGCCGTTTTTGAGTGATTGCAATCACATTCAAACATCTAAACTTTTGCAATTATAATAGTAGTGGGATTAGTGAGATTTAGTAATGTTATTTAACTTTTTTGTTGAAAATATTTCTAATTAGTAGTGGTAACAGAAGAATATGTATGTTTTAATTTAAAAAATCCTTGACGGACGGAGTTGGTTGGGTGCCATTTTCTCTGAGACGACTGATTCGATTTCTGATATTATTTTTAACGATTTTTTGTGTGCAGGATCTGTTTTTTAAAAGACTTTATTTGTTTCAGATAATTAAAGCATCATACACACTGTTTACGGTACTCAGAGTCGTAACTAACGACTAAAGAAAAGAATTTATGCAACATTAGTATAGGCGATATTCGTTTATCATTGTAGAAACATGATGTTCAAATGGTATTAATTAACACAAGCCCATCGCGTTCCGGAATTTGTGCGGAAACATTTCAATTTATCGACTGTTATTTTATAATACTACCAAAAATAATATTTACAAAATGTACAGTGCTTATGCAATTAAAATCGAGTACCAAATTACACACGGATTTCATAGTAAAACTAGCTGCGCCTCGCAGTTTCAGCCGCGTGATTTATACCGTAGGAATTTAAAAATATTTTCTTTGTCACACACTGTCACTGCCCAAATTCGATGTCCCTAGAACCATAGGTTTGGGCTCTGCGTTTTGATATACAAGATGTAACGAGTATGCTCTTTTAAGCCGAAAGGCGATTGTTCTAGACGTCTAGGCGAACAACTTTTGTTCTACGACTTTTGGAAATTCGACGAAGTACTTTTCGCAAATTTTAAGTATAAAGTTTACTTGAAGATCAACTGTTTCTGAGAGTTCGAGGTCATTGACCTTATGTTGTCCTTTCATTTAGTTTGATCTACTACAATCAAAACTTCAATTACCTTTATTTTCAAAAGCAGCTGTTTTTTCAATGAAACATAACCTCAAATTTTCAAAAAAATGTTTGAATTTTCAAAAACCGTAGAACAAAAGTTGTTAGCCTAGACGTCCAGAACAACCGCCTTTCGGCTTACCCGTTACACCTTGTATAGGTCAATCAATCAGAACTTTGAAATCTATATGTTTAGTAGATAATAATAGGTAAGAGTATAGATGGTCAAATATCTTAAAAGATTAGGTAACAAGACGCCACGTGAGCCTACTCCGGATTATCAAATGCCCTATGCCATTAGATCGTAGTGCGTCCTATAACAAAATGTGCGTCTATAACGGTTTCTTCAGGATGTTTGCCTTCAGCGTAAGAGTGTCAATGGCGCAAATATTTATTTTTTAAGTAAGACATTGGTGCGCGGTCGCCTATAATTCAAAACTTCCGACCTTCAGAATGAAAATTAGGTATCTATACTAGACCCACACCGCTCAAAATAAGTATAATTAAAATGTACTTTTTCTTGAAACGTTAAAACATGCCATATGTTAAAAGCAACGCGCATGAAACCAGAAAAAAGTGAAATTTGAAATAGGTAATCATCAAGAAAACCGAAAAAGGTCAAGTTAGAAGCCTTAGGGCGATCTGATAACCCTAACAACACATCTCTACACGAAAAGAAGAATAAGAAGATAACGAAAACCGACGAAAAATCTATTTATTCACTGTCTGAAACCCATAATATTACAACTCAATAATATAACTAGGAAATCTAAAAGCAAGATATTTCCTCTTTGTCCATTTAGTGGACGTTCCTGCGGCTGTAACATATAGTTTTCAATAACGTCTTGATTACACAATGCATGTGCATTACCTGCGGACTCCGTGATACCTATTCTAGGTCCATTATGTGAATCTAGGTTACATTGAGTGTACTGTACGTTAGTTATAATAGTAATTTTCACATAGCCTCGTTTGTAGGCTCGCTTTCAATTTGCAAATTGTTATTAAAAGCATTTTTATTTCGATTTACTTTTTTTGTTAGGTTATTGATATTGCCCTGCGTTTTTACCCACTAAGTCCCGTTCTCGAGGAAACATCTGGATATCTAAGGTCAGGTACTCTTAAAAATTCAATGTAAGTATCAACGTACTAAGTTTTATCAAAATCGGTTCGTTAATCTCGGAAATCACCTTTTATTTACAAACATTCACCCAATTCAACCCAAACTTTTCTTTTAATATTAGTTGAATATTTTTTAGATAGATCGATAGTGTGGAAAAAAAATCATTTTCTCGGGGTAAACCATGGTTCGAAGCAGTTAGTTGCGGTTGTTATCTCTGATAGCAGTAGTTAGGTCAAATCAAAGGCCTTAGGCGACATGGATACTCTAACACTAGGTAAACCATAACGCTATTTTTGGTTGCTTTTTAGTACTCATACGTTTAGTTACTTGAATGATCCATTTTACGTCAAAAAAATCAAATTACGCTATAGTTTCGCGCACTCTAAAATTTCCATTCGGCTGCGATCGTTTAAGACCATTGAATGGGTCCCATTGTGCCGGACCTATTGTGTTTTTGTATTGAACGAACCGGCTCATACGAGAAATGGCTGCCCGTTCATGGATTCCAATTATACTGCACTGACATTGTAACTGAAAATACCTACATTAGTTATTTTAATAGTGCCTGCTAGTTTAACGATTTCTAATGGATTTTTAGTTCGTTGTTTTAGATTAATGGTGTATTTCGCTTTTTTAACTAAAATGTTTTAAGACTAAAACTTATTAGGTACCTAAATAAAGCAATGGAAAGTAAGTAAATGTTTCTTAAAATGACTTATCTAGTTTTGTCTTATGTTCTCGCGATTCGACATTATAATGAAACACAATATTTACCGGGTATTTAAAATTGAAGAATTACATCTAAGTCAACCTTGGAAAAGCTAACTGTAAAGTTAGCGAAACGCATTGTAACAATGCCAGTAATAAATAAAACGCGATTAAAACCCTTAAATATTGTGTTTCAATATAATGACTTATCTATTTCGTATAAAATTAAATGTCCTCACCAAAGAAGTTATATTTGGTCCTGATTGATATGGTATAATTTGTATGATTGTCTGATTGAAAAATAACAATCGATATTGATATTCAACAGAAAACCTAAAGTATATCCTAGTTTTTGAATTCAGATATTAGCTAGGTTCTTTTGTGACTCTTTCTATTTGTAATTAGATAATAAACATATTGAATTATTCGTTGACCTTATTCTGTGAAATACATAGTACTTACCTACATTTGTTTGACCCGTTTCCTAAAAATCGTTGTTTTCAGAAAATTTTATATTAGGAAATCTCATCGCGAGCGGAGCGGACTAATTCAATTGTAAGACACACAACCTTGAAATGTTTTCATAGTCATACTCATACGACTCTTTCGCGCTAACAACACGATCGATTGAGACGTGATGACGCTCGTCAGTTTAAGGGATGATTTATATTAGACCGTCGCGTCACCCGGCCGAGCTTCGTTGTCCATTGCTCGGCGAGCAGTCGATCCCTCTTTTACAACCGAGTGGCGGCCGAGCAATGTACAACGAAGCTCGGACCCAGCACGGTCGGGAAATGGTCTAATATAAATCATCCCAAAACTGGCACAATAATGACACCGCTCCGCTCACGCTAAAAACGCAGCTTTAATAGAAGAAACAAAACGACAGCCACTACATCCAAAGAAATAGTTCCTGACAACGAAATAACGCTGTAAATAACGTTGTGACATATATTAGGTAGGATAGTATGTTGTGGCGGTAAATCTCGAGGAGTGTGGGAACCAGGTTGGATTAGGCCGCATTATTGAGCCGTACATCTTGTAGAGTTGCCACCTGCGGGGTTGTGGTGCATTCTATGCGTTTATTATACTACGTATCTATCATAGCGGCTTATAAAGATATAGGTGTAAGTAAAGGATATTTGAAAACTGAATATAGAACTATCCTATTATTATTTTAAGTAACAGTTTCAATTACTTACAATCGAGTATGTTTGTTAGTCCTTTACGCAAAAGCTTCTGAACCGATTGCAATGAAACGTGATAAGCAGAGAGCTGAAGATCTGTTTTAACACAAGACTACTTTTTATTCCAATATTTTGAATAAATGAGCGGCGCAGTTAGTGATATTTGAAAGTAATTTGCAAGATGTTTAGAATTATTTTTGAGTAGGTACGTTACTTGTTTTTACAGAATTAACCTTATTATTTTCTGTTTCTAAAGTTGCAGTAATTTTTAAAAATATGTAGAAATTAAATGCCTCTGCATTTGGACAAAATCAAACCATGTGTATCGGTAGTAAGAACTATTTTATGGCTCATTTGTAACTTCTGAATATTATATTAACCAACTTCAGACGCCCCAAATATACTTTGAACGGAAAACTTTTCCGAATATTTACCGTCAAAGCTTTTAGTAAACATGGGAACCAATTGATAAACAAACAAACAATTCGTTTGAATCTATGATGAATATAGTTTCATCAATTTCCAAGAGTCCAGTGAGGCTTGTTAAATAACCGATTTGAATTTGACAAAACAGTTTGTTAAATATGCAAAGAAGCCTCATGGGTAATGTTTCATTGGAGCCTTGTTTTGTGATCGTTCTCTCTAAACAGCATTTGATATTCATAACCACAAACTAGTACTGATGTTAATTCATAATCATAAATAATGTTTGTATTAGAAATATTGGCTAAATATTTCCACTAAATACCTACTTTTCACATTCCAGTGATTCACCTGTGCTAATGATTCACTTTACAGTTAACACATTCGCCAAGAGATGTATTTTTTTCCTATTAAATATTTCGTAATTTGTACATTTTCATAATCGCTGGAATGTGATCCTGTAGATGGCGTCTCAATCGAGCCTTAGTCGAAAAATAGTAGACAGGGCAAACATTCATATTCCTAAATTCGCCGTGCGAGATGAGAACTCGTGTGGTCTAGTTGGTTAAGGCGCTGCAGTACTGACGCAGAGACGCGAGTTTAAATCTCGTCGCGAGTGAATTTTTGAAGATGATTTTTTCCTTTAAAATATTTATAGTAAAAACTAATTTGGAAATTAGTCCTAAATTTTGTGCCAATAATGCTTTACATTCTAATGTACAGCTTTAGAGACAAGATAGCGTTCTAAGCGAGTTCCTTCACTATTGCAGATGTTACAAAAATAAATATTTATAGACATGTAATGTACACGTAACTGGTAAATAAATATGACAAACGAGTAAAAATGACAGTACGAATTTGATGAATACTGCAAAATCTAACAAAGGAAGTTAAATTGGGCTTCAACAATCAGCCGAAAAAAAGTCTAACCCGGAATGCGTATCCCGTAAAATTATTAATGCCGTATTCCATAATAACGTCGCGATGCGACTATGCGACACATCGGCGACCACGACAATTGAATGAGCGGCGTGCGACCGGACGACGCGCTCGCCCGAGCAATCCATTATGCAGATTGGAGGTCCGATTGCGGCATTGTCGCCGGCTCTCTCTGCCAGAATTACCGTCCACGGAACGCCCTGCTGCCGTCCAACGATTCGTTTTATGGATATTGCATCGTTGGATTAACGATTGATTGATGACTTGAAACATTCATTTGTGATTGTTTTGTTTCGAATACGCACTATATCTTGGTCTCTTCCTAGAATCCGTCGAGCGTTGTTGCAATGTCACGGACTAGGCATATGTGCCCCTACCTACTTTGAAGCACCTGTTAATAAAAAATATTTTATATTAAAAAGTCAGTGTGCCGTTCAAACATTTTTTAAATCCTAATCGAAGGGCAATTGAAGTCAATGCAGTAATTAATTCCCGTAATCTATCCACTTTAAATGAAAATGAAATGAGCTGACCGGCGAGGTCGCCTCTCCCAATCCCTCTGGATTTAGTTTACCCTATGCTTCCGACTTCATCGTGCCGACGTCATGAATTTATAATCATTTCTCGGCTATTAATATTTTTACCAGCCGCAGCAGCGTTGATTGCCTTTTGAATTTATTATTAACTCTGAAATAGGCCATTTTCGTATTTATTAAGACCACCTGCCACGCCGAGGTAGGCATAACTGTGAGTGAATTATGAGGTAAAGGATTTTGCTAATAGAATATTTTATTTCTCTCATCTATAGTTAAGCGGCTTTGTATAGAATTCCGTGTAAATGTTCGCCGAAATACGCATTCCTTGAAATGAGATCGAATGAATTTGATGAGCCAATTCGTAAGTAGGTACCCACGTTTTGTTAAATTTTAAATTAGCCATTTTGTACACAGCAGCAAGAGAACCGATTAATATTAACACACGCTTCGTTAAAGAATTAACATAGGTACTCGTACCTACATGTTTCGTAAGTATTTTTTTTTCAATCAATTGTGTTTCAACTGTGATTTAAAGTTTTCTTATTATTATTTTTATGAATTCAGTAACTTTAGAGTAACAGTATTTCTCAACTAAAAGTTGAAGAGTTGTTGTAAATTAATGGTAATCATAGGATAATCACGGGTGTTTTTTAGCCAATAATAAATAATTTATATCAGTAACTTCATTTAAAATGTTATTTTACATAAATTAAATAAAAAATAATTTTTATTATAAATCATAGGATAATCACGGGTGTTTTTTTAGCCAATAATAAATAATTTATATCAGTAACTTCATTTAAAATGATATTTTACATAAATTTAATAAAAAATAATTTTAAAAGAAAATTGAAATTAGTGCATAAACTGCAGGCAGCTACATCGCTTCTAGTATCTCTCACCTTCCAATGTCCAACAGATTCCTTCCACCCGCTCTATGAGACTGTCGCTATTGCCGCAGCTGGCACGAATTCGCCTCGCTTTTCTTTTACGTATTATTGAGCAAAAAAATGAACTTATTTTAATAAGAAAACTCGTAGGTTTGTTTTTCACATCATTAGTCTCATTACCAAAGAAACTAGTACCAAATATAGATCATAAAATCAATCACCCAATTTCATAAGTAAGTCATGATATTGATAACTAGCACAAACTGTCGATATGCGAGGATTTGACTTGCGAAAGTTGCTCCATAACATTGCAAAGTTGGCCTAAGTTTAAGCTCGCAATATTAATTTCACCGACGGAGACTTATGTTCCTTCCTACTAAAGGTAAGATCCCACTTCGGATTTCCAGACATATATATTTTTCACGCAGCTTCGCCCACGTTTTTCGAACACCTACCTACTAGCTGTGCAAAGTTCGCACTTCAACACTTCGAGATAGGTACTAGAAGGGTTTCTTAAGGACTTCAGAACAATAAAAAAAAACATTTGACTAATTACCGAATATCCGGACAAATCCGAATAAATGTTGCGTTATGTCTATATTGTAGCCTATGTTAGCTATCTGCTATTAGCTATCTGTGTACTCAAAAAATTTATTAAAATCGGTTTAGTAGTTTTTGCGTTATGCGTATATAGGTAAACAAACAGAAACGAAATCAAAAACGGCAAAAATGTGTATAGTCGCTTCATTCTGTACCTACCCCTTGACTCGTTGTAAGCATGTACCTATAAATACATTCATATGAAATGTATTCATCTTTCATATGAAATGTATTCATCTTTCATATGAAATATATCCATTTCTACTAATTATAAAGAGGTAACGTTAGTAACATATATATAATGTATGTTATTGGGGGTAATCTCAATATACATACATACATTCATTAAGTAAAGGTTCATTATCGAGATCATATAGGATACTATTGATCCCGACATTCATACGGGATCGGAACTTACGCAGCTAGTTTCAAAGAGTTTTTCGCAAAGATTTCGTTCATGCAGTGCGTATCGCAAGCCATAGGTGCCTACCTATCTAATGTGGAGAATTCGCATTGATTTAACAGTAGACAGCTAGCCTAACTAATATTGGCATATCGCTTTGGTTCGGCGGTAAAGTGTTCGCAGGCAGATAAACGCGGTCGGTGGCCAAATGTTTGCGGATTGCTCTCATTAGGAGAATGAAGCTCGCTAATATTCAATCGCTGTTGCTATCGCTGAAAGTGTACTCCGTACTTTATCGACGTTTTGTAGTGGTGATAAAGATGCTGAATAGTTTGTTTATTATAGACGTTTTTACTAAGCACTGGACTAAGTTGTAGGCTCCTGTTGTAAGTTAGGCATTTTAGGGTTCAATATAAAATAGCAAAAATAATAATTAGCCCGTTCATTTGTCCAACTGCAGGAAAAGGGCCACCTCGGAGCCTGTTTCGGATTGGTGCATGTCTCATATCATAGGGTTCAATATCCAACGGGTAAAAGCGGGATCCTTTTACTAAGACTCCACTGTTCGTCTATCAATCTGTCACCAGCATATGTCTTATGATCCGTTATAGCTAGCTAGTTGACATTTTCAAAGATTAGGTATTTCTTTTGCCTCTATAACAACGAATACCTACTAAAAACAGAAGAAAATAAATATTTAGATAAGTGGAACTCCGATACAATAAACATAGTTTGTATTGAAAAAAAAATTGAAATATATTTATTTCCTTAACAATTATTAACACAAACAATACTTTTATTGAGATCTTCTTTTAAGAATGAAAATGCTTGTGCCAGAAAGTATTAATAATGGCACAGAACCCTTCGTGGACAATTTCGACTCCCTTGATCGGTTTATTGTCTCTGCGAAGTAAATAAGTATAAAAAGTATACTTCCCTAAAGCTATGTCAAACAAATTATTTATAACAATCTTTGTATAGTCTAAACCTAAATTTAGACAATGCTTTACATCTAAGCCAGCAATTCAGAACAAAGAATAAGTAAAATTAGTTTCAGTATCATATAGGTAACTTGCAAATTGAAATCCCTAGGTTTGTTAAAACGTAATTATGCTAAAACCGTAGTGTAGTCGTTATTCTCGGTAAAGTAGGTAGTAGGTACCTATATATAATACCTACCTGGTTCCACTGTTTCCACAGTACCATGTTTAATTAGGCACGAACAAATACGTACGTTGAGCAAATGGCCCCAGGTCTTATTCCTTTGTCCTTTTGATGAATTTCACAACTTTCTTGCCCCAAACGACTTTGAGACCGCACCTAGAACGGTTTAATTTTAATAATTTAACGTAAAGGGTTAGTCTACGTTCGTGCTCCAGAATAAGCATAAATGAGCGTAATTGTAGTTTGAAAGAAATTATAAGGGTGCTAAGTGTTTGTGTCTTTGCTTATACAGTTCACTTAGAAGTTATAACATTCTTACTTTGAAATTAGGGTTAGTTGTATTTTCACCTGGAAAAATAATAACCTACAATAAGTAGATATTTCAACCTTTCTTTACAAAATAAGTAAGTACAAACAAAAAATACGTAACACACAAAAAAGTTAAAACTAAGTTCTTCAATTTTCTTCCATAGATTCGCTTAAGATACAAGTAGTAATTATAAAAAAAATGCGCGCGTATTTTTTTTGTAAATTACTATATCTGGGGCGCCATTAAAACAGAAAAATATAAATTCAAAGAAAACAGCTTGGAAGAAAAATCTACATAGTAATTATTTCAATGTACCTAAATAGCCCGTCACCCGAACCAAGCGTTTCGCATCGGCATTCTTGATTCGTACTGCGAGGGAATGGAATCAGTTGCCTTGAGTATGTCTCCCGGATATTTACAACTTGGTGCCTTCAAGTCACGAGTGAACAAGTATATCCTAGGCAAGCGTGCAACATCTTAGACCACATCGTCGCATCAATTTAAAAAAAATAGAAAAGTACCTGTAGTAATGCACTAAATCTCAAAAATAAGCTCATGTGGCGATGTAACGCGTTGGAACAAAATGCCACTAGTCGTAAGGTTGAGTTCTGTCACAAATATTTTGGTAGGCACTTCTTTAAAATAAAACATGATCTTTCCTAAATATAGGTACGCCCTATATAACTACAATCTTGAAGTATTTGCAGCATAAAAGCTTCATAAACTTCCTAATTTCCGATCCTTTGTGGATACTACATTTGCGCCGACTATTGTTTGCAGTTTGGATTTCATTTAGTTCTGCTTATTTAGGCCTGGGTTCATTACATCGAAAGGTGCTTCCCCGAAACCGGTACGACTTAACACAAACTTTGAACAAATATTTAAATTGAAAATATGAGTTACAAAGGTTGTATTTAGGTATACCAAGAGGGGTAAAAAGGATGTGTAAATGTCGATATATAAGCACCTTCTACTACATAGCCTCTAGATACATACCTCTCATTCATAATCGTTATTCTTCCATTAATGCAAGTAGGTATAACTGTTTCGATCATTGTTCCGAAGGATTTTATCAGATTTACCGATTTATATTTTTTTGCAAACTGACATTAGATCATGCTTTATTGTACCTATCAAAGATTACACAAACAATAACAAAAACACATAAGAAAGGAAAACTAACTTTAAACAAAAAACTAATTTTAACAATAATGGTATAATGGTTGATCCTATTGCTAAAAGCTATGTCATCTAGGTAACCTTTGGAATACCTAAAATGGGGTAAACCGTTTCAGAGACCTTTCTGTGCACAGGTTTGAAACCTTTAAAGTATAATAATTTATGAATTATAATTTACTTATTATCATAGTTAGGTAACTTAGGCCGGCTTGCATAACGGTTCCTAAACATGTTTAAGCTGTTAAACGTGTTTAAAATCTGTCAGAATTGCAAGAACTGTCAATGTGTCGCAACATATTATCAATCGTCCATATAATGAGATAGAGTACAATGTTCGATTTCCCATAAATTATTTTAAAATTGATTTAGTTAAATTTGTTTTTAAATTTTGTTGTGCAAGTCGCCCTTAGTATCATAGGTTAGTTAGAGTATCATGTTATAGCCAAGTTATACCCAAGTTATACCCTAGCCCTAGTTTAGGCAGTTGGCCGTAGCCGTATGTCGTCTCTGGCTATCCTTTCTAACTCTTCATCGTTAAATTCATCGACTACATTTCAAAAGTAAATTCTAGGAAAACATTTCAACATTGCGTGTATATTGCTTTATTTAGGGCCTGAAAGCACAACCTGAAAGTATACCTATTCCATATAATTTTCCCATCTAACGACTACTTGTATTCTAATATTGGATGAGTAATAATTATGGCCTTTTCATCTACTTTTTTCATATTTATCCATCTATAAATCATCAAATTAATTATAAATATGTCGTAATGAAAATGGTGTAATTAAGAGAAAGGTGCATTACGAAAAAGTACCATTTTGAGAATGGTACCTTTTGCACATGGGATTCATTTTGCGACTGATAGCATTTTAAAATCGTACCGTTTAATTTAAAACATTTAGATTCCATTCAACAATATATTAGAAGCAGTTTAGCAGACATATTCTACTCAACTTTAAGTAAAAATAAAAAAGTGCATTGAAAAACAACTATTGTATTCGATACTCAGAGGCATTTTAAACAATAACCTTAATAGTACAGTTAATTCAATCATTCATTCGATGTGGACTTCATTGTGTACTGCGCCATGTATGAAATTGGAAACTTTTCATTTTGAATTGTAACTGAATCGAAATGTTGACTTTCTCGTACTCACTGCACAGCTGTAGGTACCTACTACCTAGAGAATTGTTCTTTGTTTACTTCCTTTTTTGTTTTAACGTATTTTGTTTCGTTGTTAATTCAATAAACAACGATATGTGCGGTTTGGTTTAACTTTTTTGTTTTTTTGCTGTTTTTAACTTACCCGTTTCAAAACTCAGAATTTCGTGAAGTTGTCATTTCATAGATAAACGTCGAAATACAGATCAAGATGTTTTTTGTAGATTTACATAATCTGTAGTCTTTTAGAATGATGGTAACTTAGCTACTTACCTTAACATTATTTACTTATCTTACTTAGTTTTTCTTATGTTTTCGCAATTTTGCATTGTAATAAAACAGATTATTAACCGGGTTTTATACGCGTTTTATTTATTAGCGGCTTCAATGCCGTACCGACGTTTCACTGACTTTACAGTCAGCTTTATCGAGGTCGACTGAAATAAATTATTAAAGAACTAATAAATAAAAGGAAAAAACGCGAGTAAAACCTGGAAAATATTGTGTTTTATTACTTACTATCTTACTTAAAAACCTCCTGTATTAGACACTTCCATTTTTATTAAATCCCTCTGACCTCTGTGTTTCATAGCTAACCTAGACTGGTAACATATATAATACATTATACATAAGTATAAGCAGTCTAAGTTAGCTATAGGTACCTAAGTAAGATACAATTAGTATTTGGGTCCGATGTCATGTTCTAAGATTCGATTACTCTCGTAAGAGAATTGGCTATTAACTGATGCATTAGCTTAATTAGGATAATTATTCATGAGATAATAATTACCTAATATTGTTATGTTTTGTTAGTAAATAGGTATGTAGATACCTAGGTACCAATATCTATAGGTACAAACACAAATTAGATGAATTAACTTCCATACATTTTTTTATGTATAATATGTATGTATTTACAAAAAAAAAGTATAGTATGTATGTAGTATAACCGTTGTCGAGTACCATATTACATGCCCAAGTGCTTAGTTTGGGGCTAGATAGATTATATTTATTAATTACATACCTACGTATATAACTATGTTAGTATGGATAGATGGATAGATATAAGAATATGGGATAACATAGAAACTTCTCTCTAGTAGTTAGGTACGTCCCCAACAGACAGTAGAGGCTGGTTACAAGTTACAATCCATATTTAAGTTCCATTTACAACAACAATATAGCACGTACTTCTAAAAGCAGTTCAATAGTTATTAAATCCCGGGTCGCCGGCGAAGTGCCCAAAATTTTACGTCTCAAAATATTAAAACCTACAAATTGCAACCTTTTACCGCAATTTTACGACTTGGTTGAAATTTAAAACGCTTTCGGGATTGCCACGGGCCTTCTAAATGCTTTATGTGTTATTTTATTAAGCGTGTCGTCACCTAGTCTTTATTGCGAAGAATTATAATGTACATACATTTATTTCGTGTATACGAAATATAGGGTCATTAAAAAGGTCGATCTTTTGTTTAGGGTTGGTGTAAAAGGAATATTAGCACGTGATATGAGCATTTGAACACATCAGTCAGGAGATGAAATACAAATGTATGAAATACGGATGTTGCTGCTTTACGACATATTAGCAGAGATTTCTGTAAAATTAAAATTAAACTCCTATAGCCTTATAATTAAACGTGTAGTAAATTCGGAGTAGTGAGAACACCTGTCTTTTTCCCTGACAAGAACTTTTTAAAATTCGACAGACATAACTACAAGTGGTAAAATTAATCCGGTCTTCTATACGTTTATTAATAAGGTTACTGGTAATTTTAACAGAATATATGATAATTCATAAAACCACAATAAACGCAGCTCAGTGTCTATCTAAAATTGATAGCATATTTAAAACATTTACCTTGAAAAAAATTTTTTACAGTGTTCTTTCATCTCCCATTACCTTTATCAAGGGTGTAAGCCAGGATGATCCAAGTTTTGGAAGCAGCAATTAGGATTGTTGAATCATTGAGTAGAGCTTTACCGAAGCTTCGTGATTTACCTTCAGACTTGTCTACATTAAGTAATACCTACGTGAATTTCAAATTAAGTCAAACAGCTGTTTGTTAAGCCAACCTTTTGAGTATATTTTTAATAAATATTCATACACGTATATGAGCGTTAGGTACCTATCTATTTTTAATCCCGCTAGTTGCTTCAATTATCATAGTAGATTAATTCATACTACTAGGTAGGAAGGGATAGCTTGGACATGAGTATAGGTGAAACTGCGGAGCGCTTCTAGAATTTAACTGTTTTGACGAAGGATGTGTACCTAATTAAATTTTAATACTAAACTGTTATCGTTTGAAAAGAAGGCAATGCCGTATCTTGGTATCATAGGCAAAGACTCACTTCGGGTTGTTGAGCCGAAAGGAAGCAGATCGTCTAGCTAGACCGAGGCTGGCTAAACCCTGGCCCACGGGCCACGAAGTTGCCCGCCAACACATTTGAATTTGCCCCCTGATAAACACCATTGATCAGTAGATGTCTGTAAAGTCTTTTGAACATTTCCAGGGTTTTAAAACTCACAAGTAGGATATTCAGCAGCTTTATATCACATTGGAAATATTTTTGGTATTGGATCGGAATAATTATTCAAAATGACTTTGCCCTAAAACAAAATAATCTACGAAAAAGTATTTTCAGGGTAGCTGACTTTGTATATTTTTGGACAATAGTTCCTAATGACTTTCCAACCCTTTAAATTAGCGAATTTGGCTTCATCTATATTTGCGTTATAAATGGGATAAGTACCTACTTACATTTTTTGTATCATTATACTATTACACTAAAATCAATACACCTAAGACGTAGCCAAATGATCATGTGCATTTAATGATGTACAAGAATCTAAAGGAAATAAACTATTTTGATTTTTTTGATTTTTTTTATATTAGCATCATATTTGAAGTCAAGTAGGTCTCAATAGGTAAAACTAAACCTACTTTACCTACCTAAATACTTTATTCTATTTCTAATTTTCTCAGGGAATAAATTGGCCAGGCTTGTGCTAGACAAACAAATTTGTTCAACGATTTGGGGAAATCCAACCGATTTTTTCTATGAAGTTCCAATAACCATGAGAAGACGTAGATCTAAAACGGAACAACCAATCAGTATAAACCTGTACAAGGTAGAGGCATCGAGGTATTGAGCGTGGAGCTATTGTCATTTGAACTAATGAACGGTATCCAGAAACAAAAGGTAGGTAGGTAGCTCATTAGACAAGCAAGTTAAAACCAAAATTTTAAATATCAAAAATTAAAACCAACAAAATCACACAAAACAAAAACGTAACAAAGTTCTCAAACGACAACTTCACAGACTTTCAAAAATAAATTTCGATATAAAACACCGCAAAAATCCGTAAGCTCATTTACGACTTAAAATGGCAACTCAACAATTGAATAATGAACAAACTCAATTTATTGTGAACAAAGCGAAGGCTGTAAATAAATATCGAGAAACGTCCCGCAAGCCTCTTATCGGACGATTGAAAAGTTCTAGCGAGAAAACTATTGTGATACTTAAGTTACTACTATGGTTTCTCGACTCGAACGTGAGTTGAAAGTAAATTATGTACAGATCTTTGTTTAACCTATTAAACTTACACCATTTGTATTTTTACGCAAAAAAAAAATTCCGTATCCGAATGTCCTCGCGACCAATACTATTGTAACATAGTCGAAATGTCAATGTAACAGAATTTAAAAATAACAATACGCGAATAAGACCCGGGAGAAATATGCTTGATCTTTTTTGTTCCTTGTAAACGCTGGTTAACAATTGCATAACTATGCATCGTTTGTCTTTTACTGTGACATGAAGTTACAAAGTTGACAAACAGAGACAGACTCCACATAACTTGAATATCTGTTAATCATCGTTTATAAGTAAGGGGGTCATACTCATTACTACGGCAAACCAGATAAAGTCCCAGCAACATTAATTGCTTGCCAACAATAATGTTGAGCTTCAACCAAAACAAATAGGTATTTGAAAACTCCGTTGTTAAATGAGAAACCAATAGTAAGAGCTAGAGGGAGGAACGGAAACGGTCTGGCCGTTGGAAGCAATCGAGTCAACCGTTTAGCTTGTAACCGCGGAGGCCTGCGGCGACACAAAAACGCTATTTGTACGGAACATATTGCTCCATCGTATCGTACAGTTAGTACCAGTTGAGCCGGGAAACTTTCCGACGTTTTTGCAGTAGATACGTTTAAAGTTAGCCTTGTTTAGATATTTTGTTGAATTATAAATTGAAAACGGCTTTGTTGAAAATTCAAATACCCAGGAACTGAATTAGATCGGGATGAGTCTTTTAAAAGAAACAAAAATAATCTTAAAACCGTAAATTCAAATACCAGAAAGAGATCGTAAAGGAAGACTGATACCTATCAAATACTGCCACTAAATAGCCACTGCTATTATCCTATTTCAACTGAAATAGGAAAACAGCAGTGGCTAACTTGTTCTAGTTGATATAGTAGACAAATCAAACCGACCTATGCAACTATAGTTATATACTACGCTACTATGTTTTCTATTTTCCATACTTATAATAAAGAAAGAGAGGACAAAAAGTCTGTACTTGGAAGTAAATTAAAAAAAAAAGTTGTCTAGGGGACTTAGGAAAAGTAGTAGAACAAAATTATATATTTTTTTAAATTAATATCTGTCTATTTGTTTGTTTGTTCCTTTTACAATTAAAAACTACTAATCCGATTGAAACCTCGTGGTATATTTTACATCGAAATCCAATTAGAAGAACTCGAGTAATGAACGAAAACGTCGGATATGCACTATTTCTACTCAGAAAAAGTCGCGGGTAAAAGCTAGTTTTATTATATTATATTATTATAATATGAGCATCAGTAATCATATTAAGTCCTGGCAGTGAGAATACAGATCCAATTAGAATGAAGCAGCCCTTACTCCAGGCAGTGTAAAGGCCGCTGGTACCTTCCATAACGAAATCCAAAATATTACATCTATTAGCTGCGTATCGCGGTTTCACACGCGTCAATCCTGTAGGAATATCGGGATCAAAAGCAGCCTATTTTAATCCTCGATAATGTCGCTTTCATTTGGTTAAAGATTTTTTAAATCGGCTTATTAATTTCGAAGCCTATTCATTACAAACAAACAAATTGTTCCTTTTTATAATATTAGTTTTAGTAGATGTGTGATGATAAAACACAATAGAATTCTACCTACGTAGATATTCTAAGCATCTTAAAACGAATTAACCCTGACTATACCAAATTTCCTGAGAATCTTTCTATATAACTCCACGGACCTGCAGTTTGCATCCTTCACCATTATTCAATTCGCAAAAACACTGAAATGCATCCTTCACAAGAACAATATACTGTTTTCATCATACTCTCTAATATATTAGGTATACGGAAAACCCGAGGTCTTGGTGGAAAATACTTGAAAAGCCAGCGATCAGTCAACGTCAACTAACTCATTGTTATCCCGTGGAAATAAAGTGCAGACTGCAACCACAAGGTGGACTTTGGCAACTTGAAAATACTTGTAGAGTTTTTGAATTGTTAGTTCTATGTTATTTTCTATTTTGAAATGATTTATTAGGGGCTATTGGTAATGGATTGCTTGTAGATATCTTGCCTTTAGAAATTCTCGATTTTAATTTATTAATTTAATTTAATTAAGGACATTGAAATAGGGGAAGGTTACGACAAAAAAATTCTAAATTTTATTTACGAGTTATAAAAAAAAACTTGTAAGAAATTCCAGTCAAATTAAAATGGTGAAAATTTAATACACCGCCACCTGTACACTACCGATGGAACTTTAAGGTAAGGAGTTTCAAGAGGCGAAAACGTTTTAACGCGCAATAGATGGTAGTAGTGGTCTTATTTTAAATTATGAGTGAATTTATATAAGTTGGGAAAAAATATAAAACATACGACAGAAAGACAATTCTATATTTTACTAGCTGCACCCCGCGGGTTCACACGCGTAAGTCCTAATTCCGCAGGATTATCAGGATCAAAAGTATCCAAGGTTACCCCCATCACTTAAATAAAACGATCGCTATTCAAATTTTCACCCAAAATCGGACTTATATAAAAAAATGTTAGGGGTGGACAACCATTATCACTTAGGGGTATTAAAAATATTTTCAGACCTACTAATACGCACATAAAAATTTATAAATGTCGGTCAAGCCGTTTCGGAGGAGTTTTATATATAAGATAAGAGAAGATTGAAACGAAGAATAATTTTTAAGTATTAAGCTCGTATAACAAAAAAAAATAGTTAGTAAGTATGTATAATGGTTATCTAATTTTTCACGATATTTATTTACTTAAATCCATCAGTTTTGCCACATTTCACGATATGAAATATGAAGACAATTTCATGTATACTTTGTCATACTAATGAATACTTATATACCCAGTTTCGCAATTAAGCTAATGAAAGTTAACAATTGAAATGATTTGTGGTTTGTAGAACAATCACCTACATATTCTCGTTTATTAGCCCTTAGACACTTTATTTTCATGGTATAACAATTTAATTTAGGGTCGTGGGGCCCTATTTATGATACATGTATATACGAGGAGCGAATTAAGAACAGCAATGCATAAGGCGGACATGACTTGGATGGGTGACCGATAACGTACGTGGCAAAAATCATTTTCTCGAGCTTCGAAATCCATGTTAATAGTACATTACTGTAGCGACTGGCAAGAGAGGCATTGATGGACGAACGTGTGATACGTACAAGTACATACGTAAATCAATCAATGCCTAGTTGCGGCCAAGGCTTGTATAGTACTTTTCTCAAATAATGCGCGGAAATTAAACTAAGTAGTACACTTAGAGTATACATAAGCAAACTATAGAGCGCTGGTATGCGAGTATGAACTGTAAGCACCAGTATGAACAGTCAAAAATGACAAAAACGATATCATCAGTCACCAATTGACTGCTTCTCTCGTTAGAATTTATTCTAGTAACAATTATGGTGAAATGTTCGGTGCCGCGGTGTAAAAATGATTCGCGGATCACTATTCAACCTCAACATTTGAATATCTATGTATAGAGCATCTGCTTACACTTTGCGCAGTAGACAAATACCTATAGGCGCGCTCTATAGTTTGCTTAAGTATACTCTAAGGTAGTACAATTCAGAACTTTTATTTGAAAATACAATTATTGAATGTAGGTACAATTTTTAAAATTTAAGTATTTTTTCACTGAACAGCTTTCTATGTGCAAGCCAGTTCGAAATTTAAATTAAACCTTTGATAAGTTACCTCTTTGGTCGCCATTTTGCGGAGTAGAAGATCGTTCCATTTTTAAATTACACGACAAATATGATTTTACATAGTAATTTATTTGCCAGCTAAACACGACAGATATACTCGACTACTGCTGCTCGACTAGTACCTACAGCAAGTTCGATTTATCTTGAAGAAGGTTGTCAAAATAATGCTCAAATTTCCAAGCATGTTTGCAAAAAAAGCAGATGTTTACGGTGATCCCGTTTGTTATTTATGATAGCAGTCGTTAAGTCGTTGACACAAAGCGATCCACACTACTAGACGCACGAAAAGAAGAAAGAAGAAGTATTTTATTAAGTTGAAGGTATATAGACGAAGTAAAAAAATCAATCATACCACACAGAACATATATTTAATGCATGTATGTTAATTGGAGACTACTATTAACAATGCATTCAATTACTTATTCAGAATAATTACCTAAGTGCAATACAAATAGCTTCAATAGGTCAATTTGATACAGTTCACTTAGGTCATATTAGGTACAATACAACGACTTAATACAACAATGAAGAATGTTAATAGGTATGCTAAATCGGTTAAAAGTTTGTTACAGTAAAACTTGTATACGAGTGTATTAACAAATAATTCACGAATCGAAGTAATTCTTTCACTTGTATTTTTTATTTTTGACACAGAATATGGAGAGCTATAATATTTAAAATTAGTTATTTTCCTCATCACTATGTTAGCATCCTTTGTAACGCGTATGATCGGGAGTGAGAGAATAATAGTCTTATTCACAAACGACACTATGCATGACTCATTTTTTGTAGTTTTTTCTTCTATTTTCGCGACTTTATATGGAAATAATTTTACGGTTTAATCACGTGTTTTTATTATCAGCAATGTTGTAATGCCGATCCGACATTTCGAAGCCTATTACACCTACTTCAAACAAAAAAAAGGAGTCAGAAATAGACTTCGGAACGTCGACGCGGCATTGTACATGGCAAAACAACGCGATTGAAACCGTAAAATGAGTTTAATTTTAATGCTTTGGTCTTGCGAGTGACAATAAACGTGAGGGAAAATATGACAAAAGTCGATACCACGCATAAGGTTGTTTGTGAATAAGGGCCTATGTTTCGCTTCTGACTATTAACTTGTAAACGTCTTGCTTTATCGTGTCTCTCAAGACACAATAAAGCTTGTAGTACATTGCCACAAGTATAAGTTAGCCACTGTGTTCAGTTTAAGGACTGTTTCTTTGGACTGTTTCCGACTTTCGATAAGTTAGTGAGGAAAAAAGAACAAGAAAATTTGACTTGAAAACTTTTTCAGCTTTTCTAAAAAAAAAAGTTGCTGTATGTTAATCTTAGCTTTTGCAACCGCCAACTAATACTTGTGGTACTGTACTTATATGACCTGAATGAACGTTATATTATATTTGTCAATAAGGCAGATATGTATACGTCTTCAATTCTCACTGTTAAAGTTATAAAACATGTCATATTATTTTACTGTGACATTTTGGTTTCAAGTCTCATACTTTCTGCGAATATGTGAAATAACTCGGGTCACATTGCTTTTCGTTACATGCAGAAACGTCTGAAGTACACTTCACATAAAAATATTAAGTAATAGGATAGGAGGGGTGGCTTACTGTTCTTTTACCTTCAAAGAAACGTAAGAAAGCAGGTACTTAAACAAAAACCTTTCATGAAAACGCTTCAAGCTGATTCAAAAGTACTTATAAGTTCGCACTCGAGTGGCGAAATTGTTAAAGTTCCAGCTGAAATCTTCCCCAAAAATAATATTATAAAGATATTTTACGATGCTATTACACCTCAGAACAGGTCTGATATAACAATTACCGAGTTCTATTCAATCCTTCGTAACTTCATGCCTATTAAAAGTTTCTTTGGGACTTTAACAACATTGCTTAAAACAATGACCATTGTGAGCTAATTCCACCAAGATTATTAAAATTACAGAGAAATTTTGAATTTATATCTGTTGTAAATTGTTACTTTTCTTGTTATGAATTATTGAAGGATTAAAGTGCTTGAGAGTTTTCTTTTGCAGTCGTAAAGTAATTTTAGGGATATTAATTTCGGTATTGTATCAGGACCACCTTATGAAGAACGTATAAAAGTACTTATTGAAGAAAAAGCGTTTTGGATGTAATAAAACTAAAGATAATTTGTATATAAATATTACTTATGTACTATGCTCTACGGGTCAACTAGGGTATAACGTATCTGTTTGCAAAAAAAATAGCCAATAACGTTTAGCTATTTTTGCGTGATTGACACAAACAAACAAATAAACATCTAACTTTACTATCGCATTTGTAATATTGACAGGCAGTGAGACACAATAGTATGACACAACCATACCACATACCTTTTTTCAAAAACTTAGATCAAATGTAAACACAGAACTGTCAATAATCAAAGGAAAAATTAAACAAAGAGCTGTCACATTAAAATAATTAAATATGAGATTTTTCTTTTTATTTTTGATCTAAGTCTCTAAAAAGGGTATATATATAAGTAGTAGGTATGCCCCGCAATTTTATTCTAAACAGTAATATGGAGCCGATCGATATTTTAAATAAATCCATAATCCTACGTACTTAATTGATAATTTTGTAAATAGTGTCTTTAATACGAACATCTGAAGAGTACAGAAACATAAGTAGATATTCCTACACAGAAGTAATCCAAACAAATGTTCAAGAATGTCTCAATAAAAACAACAAAAACTACTTTTCTTACGTAGTTCAAAGTTAGATAATAAAAGCAGGACATCCCGCCTCATCCCGCCCAACCGTTTCGCATGTTTCGTGTTCGCGGGCGGGGATGATAAATGACATGTTGTCTGTCTGTCCTATGGATTCTTCGAATGTTTACATCTGGTTATCTGTTAGCTTGAGGTTAGGTCCACGGTTGATGTCTAGACGTTGTTTAGTCTAGCTAGAAAATAGTTTTAATGTCATATTAATGTTTGCTTTGCTAATTGCGATAGTGCTTTTGTGTGTATACGTACATGTTTAGATTTGAAATGTTTAAAATATGTTATGATGACTTATGTGACTTACTATCTGCGTTCTGCGGTTTTGTCCTCATAAGTCCCGTAGGAATATCGGAATAAAAAGTAGCCTATGTTACTCGTCGATATCGTAGGTTTTAGATAAATAAATTAATACTTTATTTGCACAACCAACAACAATGACAATCAGTTTTATTTTATTGTTGGTTTAAGAGTTTTTAAAATCGCTCCTATAGTTTTGGATCCTATTCATTACAAACAAACATAGAACAAGGAGGAAAGCTCTTTATAATATTTAGTTTAACTATAGACATGAATGTGAAGTGGTTTTATTTACTATAGTACAGTCGAAATTTATGTAAATTATGATGACAACGGGCGAGTAACGCGTCGTGTCAAATTAAAATTTACTACACAATTCATTCTCTGGTCGTGAGCGAAAAGATTAACCAACCCAACCCTTTTATTACAAAAGCGTAAACTATGGTTTTGTAATTAGGTTTACTCAAGGCTTCGAACGATTAGTCAACAAATGTGGTAACAAAGATGAACACCATCACCTAATATAGGTTGACCACATCCTACTACTTAATAATTAAAACGAGAAAGTTTGTGCGTAAGCAAATGAGTATTTTTGTTATTCCTTCACACAAACTACTGAACCGATTGAGTTAAAACAAAGTACGCTGATAGCTGGATATCTGAACAACATAGCCGATATTCCCGCTGGATCAAGATATAAAGTAGGTTAAACGGCGTGCCACACCTGCTAAGTCATTTTTTAACCGACTTCAAAAAAAATGAGGTTTTTTTTTGTATGTTCACCGATTACTCGAAGACGGCTTGACCGATTAAGATGATTCTTTTTTTGATGGATAGGTGGGAGCTCCAAGATGGTCCCATAAAAATTTGATGTGGATCTGATGAGGGTCTTCGGAGTGATGAACGGAAATGCTCCTCAAAACGCATTAATCAATCCAGTTGTTTATCGATTACTCGAAGATGGCTTGACCAATTGAGATGATTCTTTTTTTAATGGAAAGGTGGGAGCTCCGAAATGGTCCCATAAAAATTTGATGAGGATCTTGGAAGTGAGGGCCCGGAATGCTCCTTACAACGCTGTATTCAATTCAATTGTTCATCGATTACACGAATATGGCTTGACCGATATATATAGTTTTTTTTTTAATGGAAAGATGTAAGCTCCGAGGTGGTCCCATAAAAGTTTGGTAAGGATCTGATGAGTATCTTCGGAATGATGGACAGGATAGCATCCCAGAATTCAATAAATTACTTATTTTTGGACTTCAACCAAAAAGAATAGACCCCTAAAGAACTAAGTACAGATTGATTGGGCACCTAAAACCACCTTCTCATCAGCAAACTCTTCAATAATTAAAATTACGGTAACATTATTGTTGATTTTTAGGTAGGTAGGTATACTAAAAAGGTTAAAATAAAAAAATAATTTAAAAATTTAAAAACCTACTTCAAAAAGTAGGTTTTTTAGTCGGGCAGTTTTACTGGTTGGTTCCATATTGTACTTAGTTTGGCTGCCCGACTTCAGATGATAAAACAGATTAATTAGTCGGTGGCACTGATCCTATGTAGAGGTTATTTTTGTCATTTTTATAAATTCATTTTATTTTGTTGTTTTATAAATTATTTTTTGTTTCTTTTTGAAGTCGGTTTTTTAATTTTTAAATTATATTATTTGCTAGCTGCGCCCCGCGGTTTCACCCGTGGTTGCAGGTTTTCGTTCATTACTCGAGTTCTACTAATTGGATTTCGATGCAAAGTATACCACGACCTTTCTCGAAAATAGAACTATCCATTGAAAACCAGATTTCAATCGGATAAGTAGTTTTTAATTGTATTATGAACCGACAGATAAACTGAGAAACAGACAGATAGACATGAATTTTAAAAATTATATAATTTTGTTCTACTACTGTTTCTAAGCCCTCTAGACAACATTTTTTTTAGTTTACTTCCAAGTACAGACTTTTTGTCCTCACTTCCTTTATTATAAGTATAGAAGACTACTAGATGTGTACCACAGATACCTACCACATACGTATGTAGGTAAAAAAGTTATTTTTAACTGTGTGTTTCCGCAATTAGCCCTACTATTGGACCTTTGTGCGTGATTTTAAGCCGAATGTTTCCTCACGATGTTTTCCTTCACTGTAAGAGCGATGTTAAGGACGCGACTCATGTGAAATCCCTTCCGATGGAATGGTTTTATTCATAACCGGTATCAAATAGATCTTTAAACAATGTATTATGTTATTGTACATGATACAAGAAGTGTCCCCTTCATTTCAAAAACAATAAAAATTAACTTTAAATACCACTATTATACAGGCAAAGTTACCCCTGTTTTACAAAATAAATCAATTTTTCTTCTAAATCCTTAACCGCCATATTTTCTTATAGGCATCATAATATTAGAAAATACAATACCTAGAACCCCTTCATCGCATTTTTTCAAAATATTATTTTAATCTTCGTTAATTATTGATTTTACGGGAAATTGTAGATTTTTCACGCAATTCCATCTCGCTCATTTATATGCAATAGGACAAGGACCGTTGCTTATCATCTATCGCCGCCTTAAAGAAAAAGACATAGGTCGAAACCACGTACTTCGGAATGAAAGTGGTATCTACCACTAGACCATCACCGCTCTAGGTGGTAGGTATAGAAGATAACAAGCACCAAGGCGCCAACTACTAGGTGAAACATGGTATAGGTACCCAACCCAAGTTACCCAAGTTTTTTTAGTGCAATGCTGTAAAAAACTTGTTTATAAAAGATTGTACGTTCTAAACACTATCTATAATGAAATGTATTTATAATGTTAGTAGCTTCGTTTGGAGATGCCAAGACAAACCGTTTAGGTTTTGTGGCATTTGTTTATGCTTAACTCAATGTATGTCCTATAATATGTTATTCAATAAATAAATAAATAATAAATAACTATCTACTTATACTTATACATACACTGTCCGCCGGTCGCTGGTTTCTCCATGGTCGTCATTTGTCACTAGAGATGCGGAAGTATGACGGATTTCAATTACCCCTCCCGAGGTCTCCCCAGTCGGTCGGACGGACGGACAGAGCACACTATCTTTGATATCGAACTGTAATTTGTGCTGGTGACATACTGTTACTCTGGCTATTAATAGATAAAAGATGTCGACGTGAAATATTGGATTGGAGTTTGGTAGGAAAGTTTTTGAATGTCTCAATAGGTATATAAGTAAAAAAACTTTAAAAACTTTAAATGAAGTAATTTGCTTTTCATTATAAATATTATTAAGAAACAGGATTTATTACAGAGTATCAAACGTTGTGGAATAAATAATGTCCTAAAAATATTTCCGTTTTTATAGTATTACTATTTTGAATTTTATACCGGAGTGCTGGTAGCTGTCTGACTGCATATTCGGCTAAGCATTTCATCATAGTTAAATCTGCTTGTTTCTCATACATAGATGCGCTCGACATAAATATGTATCATTTTAAAACCAAAAGCACATTATCCCGTCACTATATAGCGACCACAGATTAGTCAACGACCGACACAACCTGTCATAAAAGCGACCGATATTCGTATATTTCGACCAAGTTCTATGTACAGGTATCTGTGGCGCTACTTTACTGCTAATCTATGGATTTTGATAAGTAAATATTTAGTTCTATTTTTGTCCGCCTTAACAGATACTTTGTCGGGGTATAAACGTAACGTCCTCAGGCCTACAAGCAACCCATCTGGCCCCACATCAAAGTGTTTGCTTTTTACACAAATCGTAAAAAGAACATTAGGCTGTCCCAAATTACCGTATGCCATTCGATCACAGGAAAAATTCTTGGAATACCTTTTTATGTTCTAAAAGGTTGCACCACATCATTGTTGTGATTTTTTATGTCGTTGCCATGATCAGTGCCAGTATTATACATACCTAGTTGACAACTGAATTATATTGGTGCTATGAGGTAAACACTGGTGATTACCACGTTACGTCCAAACAATGTGATGCAAAGTGTCCTTCAAACTCAGTTGTCACCTAAATAGATAAGACGTACGCTGGCCAGTGATGTCAATTTATGTAAATGGAAAATGTAACAGAATAAGCTCCCTTGTGAGAGAACACATGTGGTTTTCATATCACAGATATTTACACGTATTAGGGGTAAAGCTATATTGTGAAGTTAAACAGTATTTACATTGTTCTATACTCTTCTTCTTCCTATCTTTTCCCTACTATTTAAGGGTGTTCGCAAAGCATACTTTTTGCAATACACACAATAAACACAAAAATTATGATCATTATAAGTTACACTTAATAGGTACCTATACCTACCAAATTTGTCTAATTTCAAGTCTCCATTCGCTACAACTAACAACCAAATCGTGTAGTCTATGTCACCAACTAGTAAAAACACTATACGTTAACAGATCAGAAAGTATTAAGAAATTCGCGTGATGTATCACATCTGTTTCTCTTAGCCGCGTATCTCTGTGACTTTGATTAATCACACATTTTTGTGTCCACACTTCTGGAATTTAACTGTGTCGCGGTCATCTGCGAATTATAACAAATGTTTACTCAACTGTTTTGTGTAATGTTTGAACGAGTATTTAGTGCTTTGTTTTAATTAAAGTTAATTGAAAAAAGCTTAGTTGCTCAGACGGCGACTAGATGGCGCTGTATTCAATATCTTAACATTCATACTTATTAACATTGAGATTATGTACTACAATAATCGCTATAATAACTATAATATCGCTTAATCGACCAGTATAAAGAGGCTATGGAGCACCGGACCTTTGGAAGTCGTAACTGAAGCCAACACGTCTTCCGTCGGCCTTTTTCAATAACAATTTTACTCGCAAACTACGAAGTGGCCACCAATCCGGTGATGAACCGATGTTCGGAACTATAAAATCTTTAATATGCTTATTATTAATTTAAGATAACATATACCCCGACTACTTTAAAAAACCACAGACAATATTTTTTTTTTATATTTAATGTGTTTTTCATTATTTTTTTTTTAGCTGAACGACAACGCGACGACTTCGCGACGACTTATAAGATATCATGGTAGGGCCCAATGTTAGACTTAATATATTGGAGTTTTGGCGGGAACTCGTTGAGGAGATGTGTTGCTAAATTTTCATTTTTGTGAAACCTAGTTCAAATGCGTACAAATTGTTTAATTTCGGGGGCATATTAATCAATTTAGTTTCGTGAAGGTGTACAAGTGGAATGAAAGTGAAAATCGGTGCAAAACATTGACTTAGTGTTGTCTCCAAAGCTCCGTGAAGAATGTTTGTGAATGGCCGCCGTGTTTACAAATGATTCCCTAGACTTGACTTTAACTATGACGACTTGACTGTTTCGATGCAAATAACTTGCATAATATATTAAAATACATGACACTGGCTAATTTCCTAATGGCCATAATCGGTTCACAACCGATAAGAAATAGAAATAGACTTAATATACCTACTTAAAATTTATGAAAGTGATTTATTTATTTGATTTAAGGTCTGTAATAAACAGAGTCAAACGTCATATAACATACACTTTAATATTTAATTAATACCCTTTGAATATGGAAAGAAAGGAACGTTCAATGCGTACATAATTTATAACTTAACTTGAACCCTTTTTATTTTGATTTACGCACATCGCTATCAAAGCGTTTGTTGTTTAGAAGAACATAGGGACTAACAAACACATAGGTAGTTTAAACTGATAAAATACAATAGAACGTCTGTGAGAATACATCTCAGCAAAATTCGCCGTACGTAGAAAATCAGAACATTTTCGTATCAATTTTACACATATAAAGGCGCGTACCGAAACCACACAAGACAATTTAAGTATGTAAGATTTTTAATTGTGTGCAAACATATTTTAAGAATTTTGTTACTTAAGAATTTTACATCGAATTATTCTCTTATTTATAAATCTGACTGTTTAAAATAATTGTGGTAGACGTTTCTTTAGATTTAATAGTAGTTTATGCACCGAGGTACTAAAGTCCTGTCTTATAGCGGGCGTCATGTTGAATCCAAAGCGTACGAAGGACTCTAGAGAGTTAACTCCCAAGCGCAGCGAGGGTGATAAAAACTTAACGTTACGTACCTAGAGTCCTGATTGAAGCGTGGGATTCAAGCGCCTAAGATAAAGACAGGCTTCAGTAACGAGGTGAATACTCTACTTTACACATCTACTGCGAGACAATAAAAGGGCTACAAAAATAAGCATTTAACTAACAACAAAACAATAGATTAATGCAACGTGTATGCAATATATTTACATCTTATAAATATATTTCATACTATAATAGTATACATATAGGTATATTAATTAAATTTAACAATGTTGCATCAAAATGACGAAACCACACATCGGCCTTAGGTGATAAGGTTGGAGCTTTATATTAACTAAAACTTTTTGCCTTACCCTTTCGTCGAAATAAAAAACTAAAAAGAATAAAACCAAGCCTAGTTTTTATTTTTTTATGCGTTTTGTCTAAGTGGCCAGTTTTAAATGGCCGTATGCTACCAGAACCTTAGTTCCAAATTTAAATTACTTTACACACCTACTGCTCTACAAAGTTCGGCCTTAGCTAAGGAAAAAAAAAGTTGGGGCTTTATACTAGTTTATACTAACCAAAACTTTTTGCTTTACCCTTCCGTCCATGAAAATAGAAAAAAATAGCCCAGTTTTTATTTTTTTTATGTGTTAATGTCTAGGTGGCCAGTTCGAAATGGCCGTATGCTACCAGAACCTTAGTTCCAAATTTAAATTACTTTATGCCCTAGGTGCATAATGAGCACTTTATGCACCTAGGGAATAAAGAGTCGCTTTACGTTAACCTTTTTGGTCAAATAAAGTAACTTTGTAGAGTAGTAGGTGTATAAATGATATATATACCCACATCTTATTACAGTTCTCGAAAAGTAAATTTTTTTATAGAACATAAAAAACGCTACAAATTGATCGAAACTATTTAATTATAAGCTTTCTGTAAATATACGGAAAAAACAAATATGTCTTATTTGTTTAACGTATGTTAACGTCATATACCTAGTTTATTGTGCAAAAAAAACATTTCTTTGTGATTTCTATCTATCTTATCATTTTAGTAACGTATGTTAACTAGATAATTTTTAGAAATATTTTTAAAGGAAAAAATCATCTTCAAAAATTCACTTGCGGCGAGATTGCGTGGCCGAGCGGTATAGGCACTGGAATATTGATCCAGGGACGCGAGTTCAAATCTCGCCGCAAGTGAATTTTTGAAGATGAATTTTTCCTTTAAAAATATTTCTAGTAAATATGCCTTGAGCAATAAAAACAAATTTACGAAATAGATAATTTTTGTTCTAGTAGAATATTTAAGCAATTGATCGCAGGTGACGAATATTCCCGAAACACATTCTCAACATCGCTCTACCTTTTAGGCACCTAGATTCCCTCGCCGAGAGCAAGGATTAACTACCAATTACAACCATCTCAGCTGGCTTTGTAACACAACACGTAGGTGCTGTTCTGTTGACTTGTACGCTTAGCGTGTCGTGAATTTTGGTTCCAGAGCTCCAGCTATAGAAATGGAAGATTTACTGGTGTTTGTTTTAGTTCGAAATGAACATGTGTTTCTGATGTGGATAAATAAATAAATAAGGGCATGTACTGCTGAAACTAATTACCTAGGTAGGTACAAGTTTCTAATGATCTCCCTCTTCGAATCCTCGCCATAACAGTTATTCAAATAGGACTACTATTTGAATAAGCATTCTACTAGATATATTTAAAAGGTAAAATCTTCTAAATTCTGTTATGGCGAGGATTCGAAGAGGGAGATCGCGTAGCCTAGTTGGTAAGGGCACCAGAATACTGATCTGTAGTCACGAGTTCAAACCTCGCCGCGAGTGAATTTTTGAAGACGTGTTTTTCCTTTAAAATATATCAAGCCTTTTGGTACCTAAGTTCCTACGTACTCTTCTTATCTTCTTTGTAGTGTCAATGGCATTTATTGCTCCTTCAAAGGACGAAGGTGATGGTGTCACGGAAACTGTTATTTCTTAGATGGTCTCAATTCTAAAGAGAATACCCTTGACCATTTTCCATCATTTACAAATTGACAGTCACTTGTAAGTGTTAAATATGAATGTATCCCCAACTATATACCCTATTTCGTGAAATAATCTTTCTTCTAGAAAAGTATTTAAGACTCCGATTCAAAATCCTTTTAATGTTCTTAAAAAACTTAAATTGTTTTGTTACGAAAAGTTTTCGTTTAATCATTATCGTTAAAAACTTAGTTTTAACGTCTACATTTGCATTTTAACAGTCAAAGTCTGTATCCGTAAAATAATTTAGGAAATTTAGGCAATCTTTCTATGTTAATAGGTTTTTTTTACTATCAGGACTATCAGAATATTATTCAACTATTAGGTGCAACTAAAAAGTACGCACCCACTCGGTGTATTTGTGGCGTCATCGTATGGGGGAGGCCTATGGTCAGCAGTGGACGGTAAAGGGCTAAGATGATGATGATGATGACTAAAAGTTACAAGATTAGCTGGAAGAATACACTTATTTCTACAAAAATGTAGTAAGTATACCTATATTTGTTTGAGCGATTTTGGTCTATTGATAGATATCCCGACTTATAGCTCGAAGGACAGATAACCGATAAGTAAAAGTCCTCGAGTGGCGACCACTAGGTAATGCGAATCGGAGTGTTGGAAGACCACCTACTCAGTGGACCGACGACATTGTGGCGGTCGCAGGGAGTCGTTCAATGGAGGTGGCTCGCGATCGCTATTTGTGGCGTCGTATGGGGAAGGTAATACGGCTTTTACGCTGATGGAGAGAACTTCATGAGGAAACCGACATGTCCCCTAAGAGGAGCCGCTCGACACGTACTGACTGCATAAATGTATGCCTTAGACCGCAGACATGCGATATTCGCTAATTTGGAGTCTATCCGTGAAGGTGGGTCTGACCAATGTTAGGTACGAGGTGTAATGTGACATGTTACACGGCGAATATTCATGCAGTCAGTACGTGTCGAACGGCTCCTCCTAGGGGATATGTCGGTTTCTACATGAAGTTCTCCCCTTCAGCGTAAAAGCCGTATGACCTCCCCCATACGACGCCACAAATAATGATCGCGAGCCACCTCCATTGAACGACTCCCCGCGACCGCCACAATGTCGTCGGTCCACCGAGTAGGTGGTCTTCCAACACTCCGTTTCGCATTACCTAGTGGTCGCCACTCGAGGACTTTTACTTATCGGTTATCTGTCCTTCGAGCTATAAGGCCTGCCCATTGCCACTTAAGTCTACTAATTTTGAGAGATGAAATTGAAGATTGACTCCAACCCTATTGAAATGATGTCGAAACTAGAAAACGCCGACTAACTGCATGAATGCTCGCCGTGATCGTGTAACATTACACCTCGTAACGACGCGTCGGAGAAGGCCTTTGCCCTACACTAGGACAAACAAAGTAACATAAACTTTTTAAAGTAACATAAAAAAATGCAACAATATTTGCAAAGTAAAGTAATAGTATTTGCGTTTACATAATATACTTAAAACATTGGAATTTAATTTTAGACTAGATTGGTAATTTTATAAAAATATGCCGATAGCAAGCAAAGGTAGTAAAACCACCAAAGGAGTTAAACCGACATGCGACCGTAAAACTGCGCCTAATAAAAAAGGTAAATAGCGCGGGGTTAATGAAATTATATATCAAATATTCTGTACTGATTCTTTAATAAGCAAGTTTTTTTACATTTCCCGTTGGTCTGTTTTTCCATACAGGAAACAGGAGTGTATATTTTTTTCTTGTTTCTCAACTGTAGTCAAATCTGGGCGTTGGGCACATTTCCTGGAAAATTAATATTTATTAAATTTTATGTTCGTATTGCTGGTATTATCTAATTACTTTTAAGAATCATACTGTACCTATATATTTTTTTTTAACAAAAGATTGCGAAGTACAGAATTTATAGGATTTATGAGCTTTAACACACGACTTCGTCTAAGTATTAGGGGTTAAAGTATGAAATTGCCGATTTGTACTGAAAATCTTAATTGTTTATTTTTTAAATTTTTAACAAATTTATTTAATCAAAATAGTTGCCATTATTATCTATACATTGCTGCCATCTAATGGGAAGGTTATTAATGCCTTTGCGATAGAACTCCGACGATCTAGACTGCACAAACTGTGTGAAAGCATTTTGTACTGCCTCCTGGGAAGAAAACTTCTTTTCAAATATTTATAGTAAATATACCTTGAGCAATAAAAACAAATTTGCGAAAGAAAACTTCTTGTCACGTAGATAATTGTCCAAATCACGAAGAAAATGGTAGTCCGTCAGCAAGGTCTGGTGAATACGGAGGATGACGAATGGTTTCTAAGTGCAGTTCCTGAAGGGTCAAAATGGTTTCTCGTGCTGTGTGAGGTCTCGCGTTGTCGTGGATGGTGAAGATCGATTCATGAGGTCGGGGCTGTTTTATTGCTAGTTTTGTCAACATGGTTCGGAGTTCGGCACAATAGACATCTGCCGTAATTGCTTGACCAGATCGAAGAAAACTATAGTGAATAACACCATGCTGAGACCACCAAACAGTTACCATTACCTTTTTATTGGTAAGTTTTGCTTTAGGACACTGTTGTGGCATTTGACCTGGGGTCAGCCATTGCATTTTTCTTTTCCGGTTATCATAAAGAATCCACTTTTCATCACATGTTACAATTCGATCCAATATTCCTTCATTTCTGTACCGGTTCAACAAGGCAACACAAGTTTCAACACGTGTTTCTTTCTGCAGATCAGTCAAATCATGAGGCACCCATTTTTCGTATTTTTTTATTTTATTGATTTGACGCAAGTGAGTCAATAAAGTGGGTAAGGTAACGTTAAACCATGCCGCTAATTCCTGGGTAGTTTGACTAGGATCGGCTTCCACTATCTCTCTTAATTCATCGTTATTCACCTGTGTGGGCGGTCTTCCTCGTGGCTCGTTCTTTAAGTCGAAATTTCCATCACGAAAGCGTTTAAACCAAAATCGCACGGTGCGTTCATTAGTAGACCCCTCTCCAAACGCAGCATTGATATTGCGGGCTGTTTCTGCCGCGTCAGTTCCGCGTCGGAACTCGTATTCAAAAATCACTCGAATTTTCGCAGTATCCATCTTTCTTGTCTAAATTGAATAACAAAAACAATTGAAAGTCGATATTCAAATGTTTCACATTTTTTAAAAAAAGAACATCACAGAAACCATTTGAAAAAAGTTTCATTCGAAAACCTCAAACCATGAAGATTCTATGTCAATTCAAAGAACCTATTGCAATAAAACGGCAATTTCATACTTTAACCCCTATTATAAGGGTTTGTCAGCTTCTACTTCTTCTTATCAAAAACTCAAACAAACTGTCCGTATTCACAAACGACCCTATGCGTGGACTTGGTCGTATTTCACTGACTTTGATTGTCACTCACAAGACCAAGACAAAACATTACGCCACGCATTGGGTCATTTGTGAATAAGGCTGTTAGATTTGCCCCAAACCTGACACATACGTCGGTACGTCGGACGGATAAAAAGTTCGAATTTCTAAAAGCCGTAGAAACCTCTAGAACAACCCCCTTTCATGATAATTTACCATATCCGAAACACACTATATTTAACTAACATTTTTCTCTAGCATTAATTCAACACAAATGCAGGAGAGTATTACAGTTCGTACCAGCTTTCTAATTGCAAGCTAATCCAAGCTCACAGAGAAAGCCGCGACCTAACTGCGACATGTGAGCGCTTTGAGCTAAAAGGAATGAAAATATTACACTTTACTCCAACTTGACTGTTTTGTACGAACGAACGAATAAAGTACCTACTTGGATTATATCAGAACTAGAAAAAAATAAGGTATGGTTTTTTCTTATGTTTTCACGATTCGATATTATAGTGAAACAATTTAATATTTACTCGCGTTTTATTTATTAACGGCATTGTTGCCGCGTGAGTAAAACTTGGTAAATATTGTGTTTCATTATAAATTTAAGGTATAATTTCTTCTATGGTTTTCGTGATTTTGCATAATAAAACACTTTATTTATCCGGTTTTATCGCGTTTTTATTCATTATTTGAACCGAGCTTTCGCCAACTTTACAGTTGGCTTTTTCAAGGTTGACAGAAATAAAAACGCGATAAAACCGGATAAATAAAGTGTTTTAATTAAAGGTATTTTTAAAATTTGCTATATTGATTTGTGCGTAGCTAGTTTTTGGTAATGTATGGCTCCTTAAAGTGCCCGTTGTTTCCTTCGAATGCCACTGTATTTTTTTGCCCAAACTATGATTCGTGCTAAGGTGTATCGGGATATTATGTGAGTGACTTTGTTACTCTTTCACGCAACAACTACATGATTATTTGTAATAAAACTAGGTATGCAGATTGCTGGAAATTTCGATTAACACAGAGGCTACTTATATCCCAATATTTGAGTGAGTGAATAAACTCGATGTTGTACACACCATATAAATTACCATTGAAACAGATATAAACATTTACAATTTAAACCTAGGAGGCACAATGGGCGGCCTTATCGTTGAAAGCGATCTCTTCCAGGCAACCTTTCTGCGGGATCAGGACTCAGAGGAATCAGTAAGTTTTAAAAATAGAAATGATTGTATGAGTCCTAGGTCCTACATTTATTTATTTAGTTATCTACATATACTTAGCTCTGAATCCATAACGGTCTGAAAGCTATCATTATTTTAGAGGGTTTTATATACATCTTTGATATTTGGAAAAGGTACCTTCTTCAGATTATGGCAAATGGAATACCGGCGTCTAGTTATTCAGGACTACAGCAAACATCTTCGTTGGCTTTAATCCAGGGGACTGAGTTTTAGAATTAGAAATATACTGGATGTGCTTAAATGGCAGTACTGGGGTTTTAAAGGTATAAAAAGATTCTGCAAAGGAAATAATTTTTGAGACGGTTACAGTTACGGTTGCAAAATATTTTCTTTACAGAATCTCATATGACAACTCTTCTCTATGTTGCCAGTTGGACTAGTAGTCATACGACATTTGTGATCAGACCATACAAAGCATTAGTACCCAGAAAAAAGCTGCTCATTCTAACAATAAAAAAATAAGTACTATATTTTATCTCCAGTATTTTTTAACAACACCAAAATTCTTACCTAAGCAATTGGCTGAGTTGGGGCGTCGCCTCAGGGAAAAGGGTCTGGACCCTCGGTCTGGGCTCTTTTTAGCCCAGAATATATCGTTGGCGATTCAACGAGGTAATGCCGCCAGTGTGATGGGCGCTTTTGGACTCAATGGTCATTCACCTTAGTTTTAATCAATAATTGCTTTTGTTTTCTAATTATTGATCATTGAAAATAAACTTTTAATACTAAGCAATTGATCTATGTTAAATGATCACCCCTCTGAGACACGACACCCCTCTGAGAGCAGCGGAAGACCCTTTTATTTAACAGAACATATGAGTAAATTTATTGTATGGATGTATGTATGTATTTGGTTATTACTTTATCTTTAAAATAGTTTACCGATCCGTTCTACCTCTCACCTTTTTGGTGTGCAACAATAAAGTCAAATTTATATTACGAAACTAGTGTAAACAAAGCGAAACTAGTGTAGTGTACGAAGCAATTTATCAACTAAATAAATAGTACCATAGTGTCTAAAGCAATATTTTTTTACGGAAATGACTATGTACGTATTTTGTACGCTGTTTCTACGCACTTTTATGGGAAAGTGACTTTAATTTGCATGCTACTAGTTTTGTAATGTAAATTTAGCTTAATTTACATGCCGAAACTAGTGTCATACCTCATAAAGGCAGTTTCACAACAGTTACTAAAAGCAAATTTATCAACTAAATAAACAGTACTGCAGTGTCTAAGCAATATTTTTTTATGACTGAAATTCCACACCACTAGTTTCGTTATTTAAGTCCCAGTCAATTAAGAAAGTTGATGATTTATCTCTCATTATGATTCAAGTCACTTCTACCTTCCCTAAATCTCTGTTATAGAGCTCTCTTGCAATTAGTTTCTGCTCAAAGCACGTCTGCCACAGACCAAAGTCTATGATCCGAATTAAACCAACGGAAAACAGATTACCGGTACAAGCAAGCCGTGAGTAAAGTAAAGGAATCGTTCATGAGTAACTTGTAGCTAATCAGTCGGTGGAATTGATATAAATATTTAATAGTTTGTAGGTTTACATATGTCTTGTATTTGTCATTGAAAGTTGATGATTCTTGATTAAACAGAACTGTACGTACAGTTTCTTTGAAGAGGAGCGTAGAAAGACTTTTTTTATTTTTATTTAAAATAATCTTAGGAAGATACAAATCTATATCTATAAAATGATTTCTCCTGGTTGACTGACTAAATGAATATGAATCAACGCACAGCCGCTGATAATAGAGAGCTGAAATTTGGATTTGTACATAAATTCACAAATTTATTTTAGTATAAGTGTGATGTTATGTTGGGAAAATAAATAAAATTTAAATTTAATTTTGACATTCGAGTTTTTTTTAATTCTGGGATCAGGATTGACGCGGGTGAACCGAGGAACTTAGTTAAATCATTTTTTTTATCGGGATCATGTGTAAAAGGTTCGAGTACTCCGAACTATAACTGCTTTTTGTCAATAGTTCAGCTTGACATAATTTCCTAAACATGAAATCCCGATCTCGCGGTAATATCGGGATAAAAGTATGTGATAATCAAGAGCTTCAGCTATCTGCATAGCAAGTTTCATCGCAATCGGTTCAGTAGGTTTTGCGAGAAAGAGCAACATACATACTTACTCGTTTTCTTACGCACAAACTTTTTACATTTATAACAATAGTACGATTACATTTTATCACAATTAGTAATAGAATTTATCTACGTTGCTGTGTGTATGTATGGAAATTCCTTACCTCCTTTAAAGATAATTAAACAAAATGTAGACTGAATAAGAATCCAGTCACGTGCTTCATGTAAACGCAGTTAATTATTGTAATGAAATTTTATAAAATTGCTCTGAAATTAACTGCCTATTAGAGCTTCATCTAACGTGGGATTTTAAAAAGAAATCGGAGTTCCATTTAGTTTGCAGGTAAGAAGGTATGGAGGAGAACATTTCACTAGAAAAATAAAAAATATAAATCTAAATGTTTATAAATAACGAGTAGTTCGACTGCTTCAGTATCGCGTCGGGCAAACTTTAGAAGATAGCGGGTACGATTCCCGCCGGGGACAAGTATTTATGCTGATCATAAATGTTTGTTTCTGATTCTAGGTATTTTCTTTAAGGCTTTGTTTGTATTTACAAAGAAAAAATACAACAGGTACGTTCAAGTTCTATCTTATTTTGGGGTACATTGCGATGTGTGCAACGTTAAGCAATATTTTTATTAAATAGATTACTAAACTTGTTTAACTCAATTTTGGCCTGATTTTTCTTTTTACGGATTAAAGTAATCTATCGAATAAGTTCAAGCCCAACCAAATTTAAAAGCCTTCAAATTTCGATACTTCTAAATTTAGATTTATTTTCTTTTTAAATGTCATAGTAACGTTTTTTTATTCGGTGGTGTTACATTTTATTTGTCAGATATCTCTATCTAGGGATTTGAAAAATTAGCCTTAAATGGTCTTAAAAATAGATGTGTGCTCACCTGGGTAATTACTAACATGTTGTTGGATACAATAAGTCGCTGATGTTCGGTGTCTGAATATTTTTATCGGCTATTTAAACATTTTCTTAACAATTATTTTCTAGACTTTCTGATACTTGAAATTTATTTCATACAAAATAAATAATTCTAATACATATTTGTATACCTGTAATGTAAATTTTCTTCGAAAACTAAAAAGTTGCATGCTTACATGTAATTTTTATTTGGGGTAAATTTTTAATCTTAGTACCTACAGACAAAAGATATCTGTCGAATAAAATTAAACTCTATCAAATTTAAAAACCTTCGAAAGTTTAATTTATTTCTTATTACATTTTATTCAGCAGTGTTACATTTTATTAGACAGATTTAAATTTAAATATAAGAATAATGTATTTTAAAACGCTTGACAGCAATGTTGCATGCCAAAATAAAGGTCAACCTTGAAAAAGCCAACTGTAAAGTTGGCGAAAGCTCGGGTCAAATAATGAATAAAAACGCGATAAAACCGGATAAATAAAGTGTTTTATTATGCAAAATCGCGAAAACCATAGAAGAAATCAGATTTAAATTATCTGGGAATTGAAAAATTAGCCCTATATCTATATCTATCTAAATTATAAAGGTCTCCCTCCACACTATAAGCCCACCCCCTCACCGACAGAGAGCCGCCATTCACGCGGCATCTCCTGAGAAATCACGAGAGGTTATTCAGCTTCTTCCCTCGCCTACCTGAATACGAAGTCATTGTGAACCGCATTACTGTACGAAACTCTACCCCTGATGTGCGAATAAACCACTAAAACCGTCTTCTTTTTTTTCCTTATTTTTTTTTTGTTTTAGTGTGTTAGATGGCTTGGCGCTGCTAGAGGACATTAAGAATGCAATTGTACCCTTACTACTTTTTGTAAAATCGAATGTCGAGTCGAGAATCTACCATGGCGGTCCAGTTTCTTCATCAATACAAAATTTTAAAATGACGGTGTACAGTGATTTTTGTAATATTTCACTTTAGTTAGCTGTTACTTTGTCATACTATACAGGATATTCCGAGGATGGCAAATTAAGTCGATAGGTGATTATTCTAGGCGTCTAGGCCAACAAATTTTGGAAATTCAAAGTAGTGAGTGAATCGAGTATCGAGTTTGCTTATACTGTATATTTATAGATAGCAACTATATGCGGTGCTGATAAAAGAACTTTGCCATAGAGTAGACGGAAAGGGTATTAGACATGACTTAGCAGATAATAAGAGCGAAGGAAAAAATATGTTGACCAACCGCACGTTAATGTTGTGAAAAAAGAGCAAAAAGAAAAGTTAAAAAACAAGCAAGAATAGCCAGTCCCATTCTACTGCTTCCATTACCCACATTCCTGTTTGCCAATCCTGACCAAATAACTAGGTACCCAGTTCGGACACAGTTGGTTTTGTTTCATGAATTCTTTAGAGACCCAACCTTTCCTAATACAAATGGTTCGCAAACAACGATTAAATTTTAAATATTAACCTCTTTGATCTGTCTTGATAAAATGCTTAGGGTCTAAGATTTATAGTTGGTTGGAAAATCAATCTTTTCTATTCGTTTCCGAGTTTGTTAAATGTAGAAAAGCCAGGCCTATATATTTTCATTATAAAAGTAGAAACAAATGGAAAAGCTGTTTAAATTTGCCTGCCTGCTATGTCTCAGTGTTGAACACTGGCCCCTTAGTGTTCTCCGACCACTTTGCGTCGAAAGCATAGGGTATGTAAGGGGTCTGTTGGTGTTTTCTAGGTTTATCTCGGGAACGTTTACCATCTTAACGAGAACTAATATTAAAACACCAATAGCAAAAATAGATTCGGACAAAATTTGAAGAAATCCAGCAAGCCCCTGTACGAGCTAAACTGAAAAATCCCTGTCGAATTCATCGAAAATTGTAGATTATTTTCTGACGCAATGTTTTAGAATATTTTCGTTTGTAGTATTTGTAAATGATATTGTTCTCTACATTTTGGTGTAGATTCAAGACAAAAACTTCGTAGCCTTAGCACATTTTAGTAAAAAAATGACATTTTTGCCTGAATTACGCTATGACTTAATTCATAATTCATAATTCCTTTATTGCGAATAAGGGTACATTATAATTGATGTTATATAAAAATAGGATCTCCTTACTCCACCAAATTTGGCATGCAACATTGCTGTCAAGCGTTTTAAAATACATTATTCTTATATTATATAATCAGTCAAAATTTCTTATTATTACACAATTTCACTTTCTAGGTAGATATTTCATTAATTTACAAATGTCAATCATATATTAAAAAAAATGTCAAAAAATAATTGAAAAATATTAATGATTAATGTTCAGAATTGGTATTATGCCAATTCATGTGTTTAACTTGTAATAAAATTTGTCAAACATATAAAAATAATTTCAAAATTGACTTAGACTAATTCAATTGAAGTTGACTTCAACAACTTTCAAAATTTTTATTTAAAATCTACAACAAAACGTCGAAAACAATGTCATTTACAAACGCTACAAACGAAAATATTCTAAATGCAGTTAATTTTACCGGGTCTTAATTGCGTATTATTATTTATTTTCTTACTTCGAAGTTTCGATCACGTTACAGTGATCTTGTCCAATGTTCATGTTTGTCATGTTACAATGATCTTGTCTCCTCGCGACCAAGACCATTGTAACTTGATTGAAACGTCGAGCTAAGAAAATAAATAATAATACGCGATTAAAACCTGGTACAATGTAACTATGTTAACAAATCGAGTGAATTTAAAAAGTTTATTCTAAATGCGTCAGAAAATATATCAACAATTTTCGTTGAATCCGATAGGGATTTACAGTTTAGCTCGTATAGAAGCCTTAAATAAAGAGTGTGAATTTTTTATGTAGCCCTCAAATTACTTATTACTGTTTCGGCCAAAATTGAACAGTAGTCGCTGAATATTTTTAATTTGCGGCGAACCGTCCAATTTGACGTCATAAAAGTATTACCTGGTCAGAGGTCAATATTACAAATTGTCCGTCCATTAAAAGTGGTAAATGTTCGACAGGCATAGAGAAGGCAGTAGGTAACGTAAAGTTTTAATACATTAATCCCGCCCGCCCATGTCAGCCGGGGCGGAATCAACAAAATATCGATGTTGCAATATTGTGATTGTAAAAATCGAGCCAAGAACTAATTAAAAGTTTTACAATGTTATTCACAACTTTCCTCATCAAACTTTTTCCTCAAGGGTTTTGTGTAATAGGGCACAGTTAATATTTATAACTAAGTGGCGATAACTTACGTTGTAATAATTTTCGGTTAGTCATTTTTCTTAAGTAGATTAGCGTCGCTCGGCGATTTTGTTTAGTCGTATGAGTTCAACAACGCTTTGCTCGGTCACTTCGATGGGTGACAGATTAAAAATTGTGGGGTAAAAGCATTTTCTTGAGCTCCTCAATGCTTCGAAAAGTACGTTAACCAACTGGTTAACGTACCAACTGGTCTCGGTTGTTATTTCTGATTATACCGGATGGTATAGAAACTAGCCGAAACCCAATGGGTTTCGGACAATTCGCTGTAAAACTAGTTTAAATACCTACTTACGCACCTAAGTTATTATGAAATCTTGACTTATTGTAGGTAATTATTTCTATACAAGATGTAACGGGCAAGTCCTTTTAATCCGAAAGGGGGTTGTTCTAGACGTCTAGGCGAACACCTTTTGTTCTACAACTTTAGAAAATTTTCCAATAGTCATAAAACAAAAGTTGTTCGCCTAGACATCTAGAACAACCCCCTTTCGGCTTAAAAGGGCTTACCCGTTACATCTTGTATAGGAGGTACCTACAAACCCGAAAACCTATTAAGTATTTTTGGTTTTATTAAACCCAAAATTAACAACTTTTGCCCAACCATTCTACAGATAGCCATTAGCCTTTTAATCAAATTTTCAATAAATAATTCAGAGTATTAAATATCGTGTGTACATTTCGTTCAAAAAGTTACCAACTTTCAGGCTGATGGAACCCTTTATATCGTTTATGTATGAATAAGTGATTTCTACTCGTATGCGTATAATGATATGTATAGATATTCGTGTCAAGGGGTCTCTTCTCGGCGATATTATGTGATATTGCCTGTGAAATTGAGGGGCGTTCGTTCATATCACACTTTTTGTAATACAGCCACTACTTACCTACTTTTCGATTGTTTTGTAATACGAGTAGAACTATGTCGCGCGGTTTCTCTCGCGTAAGTCACGAACGCATGGGGATTTTGAAAAACCCTGTCTGATCAGATGCCTGCAATATATTATAAAGAACACACTCTTCTAAAGTCAGTTTTCTACTATGAACAGTTTAGGCTGTGCGTTGATCCACCAGATAGTCAGTAGGCTTACTTTGATTTCCTACTTTGAAGACAGATTTTCGCTCTGGATGACTTTTTTTTTCTTTTTCGTATAATTAAAGTAGCAGTCTCAGGGATGATTTATATTAGACTGTCACGGGTCAGAGACCTACGACTTAGACTGGTCGGTGGTGACAAATCACGGCCGAAGCCTCGAACCAAATGATTGGTTCTTTAGCATGACACAGGGGTCACAAAAGCAAACAAAAAGTACATCAGAAACTTAACTAAGATTATAGATTAGCTCTACAATTTTTCATACCGCTGCATAGCACAGCTGGCATAGATTTCGGTGAGCGCACATTTATGACGAACTGGCTCAACTTTGCGATGCTATGCTAAACTACCTACACGCGCAGTGATAAGTCTCGGCGTTCAGCGTTCAGTGGAATATACTTACAAAGCCCCAGAATTGACATCGAAATGTATTGTTTTTTTCACATGTACGTACGTCGAATATTTTTACAATACATAATATAGATAATCCTAATGGACACGAGAGATTCTCATTTCCCCGTAAAATTCGAAAAGCTACAGATAAAAACCGATACAAATGGAAAAATATTTTATAATGCATAGTGCAGTTGGAAAACCGGACATGGCGTCTACCGGATAAGCTTTGTATCGACTGTTCATTATTGAACAACTTGTGTTTATAACACGGTAAATATAAAAACGAATATGGTATGCCCATAAATTACTGATCTCATAACATACATATTTGATTTTTAAATTAAATACATGTAAAGTTAAAGAAAATAAAGCCTTTAAGCGTTTCTTAATCTATAGATTTCAAATTAATGTATTTTTAAATTAACACGATGTTGACATATAAATACATAGTTAACTAACATAGTTCTTAATAAAACACTTTATTTATCCGGTTTTATCACGTTTTTATTCATTATTTGAACCGAGCTTTCGCCAACTTTACAGTTGGCTTTTTCAAGGTTGACTACCTTGAATCCGTCAACCTTGAAAAAGCCAACAGTAAAGTTGGCGAAAGCTCGGTTCAAATAATGAATTGAAAAACGTGATAAAACCGGATAAATAAAGTGTTTTATTATGCAAAATCGCGAAAACCATAAAAGAAATTATAGTTCTTAACGTTTTACCGGGTATTAATCGCGTATTATTACTTATTTTATTATATACGTTTTAAGTACGTTTTAATCGCTAGGCGAATAAAATACTATAATGCGTGATTGAGATTCGGTAAAATGTAACCTTAATTTCAAATTATTCTATAGGTACGTGTATTTCCGCCATTATTGTTCAGTTAGCATGCCAAACAATGTCTCGGTATCAATAATTAATCCAGTTCAGCTGATCCATCATCGTTTATAGAGTCGTTCAAGTCGAAAACCCGAACACTGTTCTTCGATATTAATTGATTTATTCATCGACTTCTGACACAACTTCCTCGGTAGGTGATACCTACGTATAATATAATATTGCGTGGTGGAACACAGATTTAGTATTTGGATTATTTAATTCGGGTCTTCCTCCTACAATCGAAGTGTTAGTCTAAAAAAATGCCTCACAAAATTCAGATGTGTCAGACGAAAGCAAGCACCTGTGGCATGCAGGATCAAGTCCTGTCGAGTGCAGAAATTTGCCAAAAAAGCAATTTTTCAAATACTGATTGATTAATGTAGCTACAAAAATGTGATTTCTGTTAGGATTTAGAAACATTCGTTCGTTCCTCTTTATCGTAGGAAGTACTAGGATCGTATGCTACAGGGAGCAAAAAAGTTAAAGCGCGCGTTCATGAGCTTTCGTACGCTATTTTTTTCGCAGCACAACATCTTTACTGATATTTTAAATGCAAAAGTAATTCCGTCTGACCGTCTATTTTTTACGCATAGACAGATGGGACATTGGAGAAGGATAAAGGCTACTTTTGATTGCGATATTCCAGTATGGGTGTTTAATAAAACATGTTGAACTGCATTGGGTCGTTGTTAGTACGAATTGTCCTCAGTAGACTGATAAGTTGGTAAACTGCGTAGATATTCCGTCTCGTGACAGCGAACTATACGGCGTCGCGTGAACTTGGTATGTTGAATAATTGATACGATCAATTAGAAGCTGCGAACTGCGACCAACTTGGGCACCGTCTAGAACTTTCTATAATTGCAATACCTTGAGTTCACGGTTCCGCTCCTCGGTCCTACCATCGTCGTCAGTCATTCATTCATTACGTATTCTCGTTAACAACCACCTCTAGATATGCATAATAGGTACTTATACAATCACGAGTACGAGGATTCGGATCGGTAGTGCTGTTTTTGTGCTGTACATCTTACTTGGAGAGTATATAGCCTTTCTTAACCGACTTCAAAAAAGGAGGAGGTTCTCAATTCGTCGCGTATGTATTTTTTTTTATCTTGTCAGAAGTGACGTCCATGCTTCGCACACACTTTGCGCCAAATGTATATGACCAAGAATCATGTTATTATGAGTTATGAAACTGTTTATGATATGATTTTGTTTGCAAAACAGTTACTGTTAGCTTGTTACATGATTTAACTAGACAAAAGAGAGATTTTAAAATATAAAAATACCTGCATAGTGCCCCGTGTTAAAAGTAAACAAACAGCAAAAATAAATAAACTCTTTAAATTCATACGATATTGTTAACTTTTAACATAATTACATTTTACCAAAGTTTCACCCGCGTAAGTCCCGTTTCCGCGGGACTATCGGGTTGAGAAGTAGCTTGTGTTATTTCCGGTATCCAGCTACATATATTCCAAGTTTCATCGCAATCGGTTCAGCGGATTTTACGTGATTGAGTAACAAACACACATACACACATACTCACAAACTTTCAGCTTTATAATATTAGTAGGATAGGATTTTCTTACCTCGACTTTTCGATCATATTACAATGATCTTGGTCGCGAGGAAGCTGCGTACGTGAGTAATCGAACTACCCATATTTTCCGTTACAATAGTTCGTAAACAGTTTATTAATTTTATTAATTAAATTTATTCATGTTCAATCAGTATGACGAAACCAAATATCGGTTTTAGCCGATGAAGCAAAAAAGTTGGAGCTTTATATTAACCTCGCTTTACGTTGACCTTTTTGGTCAAATAAAGTAACTTTGTACAGTCGTAGATGTGTAAATTGTATTATTTTACGCCCACAATTTCGCAAATTAATAAACTTACTGAACTTACGCGTAAAATAATAAGTAAGCAATAACCAAGCGCAATGTGCGCTCTGACTTGAGTTGAATAACTCACATGTTTCTTCTCCTTCCTCTCCACTGCTATTGTTCGCCATCGAACATAAACAAACCGGTTGCTCGAGTGTTTTGTACAGTTTTTAATATTGTAACAATGTTTGAATTGTAAAAATAGTTTTATTTCGCTCAGGTTACCAAACTAGACCAATAATAAGCGACCTAGAAACTGCGAATGTACCTAAGTCTATGGACACAAGCTTTGCCACTGTCGACATTGTCCAATCAGAGAGCATTGTGTTATTTGCCGTATTTTAAAGACGCGTAAAATTAAAAGCTCTTCTGTGATTGGCCAAACCGTTTAGAATCTTACGAATGAATATCCGTTAGTTTATAAATTTACCACGAGACGATGCAAACTGATAAATTTGCGAATAATACAATTTATCCCTCGTTTAGAATCCTCCAAAAGTTTGTAAATTACCTAGGAAATGTGACATATGTAAAATATAGACGTTTCTTGTAAAAACGGTACAAGTTAACTTTGACGTTTAGACCTAGATTCATCCATCGTAAGTGTACTCGAGAAATTAACGAAACTATCCCTAAAATGTTAAATTTCGATTAAGGTATAAATTATTCAAGTTAGGAAGCAGACTTTAACCAAACGCGTTGACTTTGAAGGCTGTTAATTAATCTAGAACATGAGACGCCTCTTACTTCTTGTTAATATCGTTTATGTAGTTGTAATTATTTGGATAAATTAAGGTAGGCTTATAGATGGTTATTGGTTATGTTACGGTCAGATTATGGGTAGGAATTTTAACTATTTTTAGAATTTTAAATATTTCGAATAGGAATGTTTGTATGTTTATTTAAATTTAGTTAATATTAATCTACGTATGTTATAAAATATGTGGTGAATTCCCAAGAATCCAATTGTAACGATAATGTTTTATTGCCGTATTAGAATTTTCGAAAATTCAATCTAAATATTATTTGAATATGATCAATGCTCTCAATCATTAATTTGAAATTTGACGTTAATCAAATAAAATTTGAAATTTTTCGATAGAATTTTCATAGAATAATCCATTTTTCCATACATTGCTTGCAATTGCGATTATGCTGAAATGAAATTTTAGACAATTTTAACACGGGAATAACCCAACAGGCTAATACAATTGTAAAGCAATTATAGTTAAATTATGTAGGTATATAGATGATTGAATTCCAGGGTACTTAACCTTAAACTCCCTTACTTATAAAATATTATTTACACAACATAGTCAGTTATGTCACGTTTGTCTCTGTCTGTCAACTTTGAAACTTCATGTGACAGTAAAAGACAGACGATGCATAGTTTTGCAGCGCATTAATTAGCGTTTATAAGTAAGGGGGAAAATGTTTCAACTATGCCTGAGTTCTATTCAATTTTTGGATATGAGTGATTTCTTGCAAAATTGTCTACTGAACCGTTTTTAAAAATAATGGACAGAGCTAAATAGCTGAGAGAGAAAGAAAGAAAGAAAGCAATCCGAGCCTTCAGTACCAAATATTTCTTCATATTTTAACATGAACATAAACAATCATCTTCTAAATTCTGTAACAATTCTCCTAAGCAATATACATCCTTGTTACAATAGCTGTAAGACTCCGAAATCTGTTATCGTTTATCCAAATGCGGTAAATAAGCCGACCGTTTCTCTGACAAATGAGAAAGACCATGTTTTTTTTATATCATGGCCCTCGAAAATGTTCACTAATCATTTCTAGTTCACTGAATAGATTTAATAGATCCCAAAGTGATACTGTGTAAGGTTCAGCCAATCCTTTTGAGAATGTATCCTTGGAATTTTACGACTACAAAAATGTCTACACCGATAAATGTCGAGATTTCTTATAAAAATGGTAGCGCGTAAATCAGTAGGTGCCTTCCGTAATAGTTGACTGCGGAAGGGACGTGTAGACATCGTGTCATCGGGCGGAAGAGTTCGGTCAGAAGTCAGGATGTAGTATGTCAATCCTCCCACGCTGACCTACCGACTTCATAAAATATCACAATGATCTATTCTTTACGTTAATTTAGTTTGCTTCCAACAAAAAACATTGCAATAAAACGTTTTAAAATAAAAGTCCGACGTGACCGAACGTCTACAAATACGCAAAACATTTCGTAAACGAAGCTGGAAATGACCTCAACTCAGTAAACACTTAGGATCATCTCGCCAAAATTCTCGACAATACGTGCCGAGTTCGCCCTCTTCTCTCCTCTTGATACACTCTTCAAAGTGAACCCAAGATTACTTACTATTCTCACCGCATCATTATTTTATTTTATTTACCCCGAGCAAAAGAATTGTATTCTGCGATTCGATTCTACGTATATTACGATATATACTTATACCGTATTTATCAATAATCCAATGATCGTATTTTATTTAATCGTAACTAAGGTATTGTCGGGTACGCCGCCGACACCGTAAATTACCCTGTCCCATGCGAATTGCCTCTCCCGACTCTAATAAATATTAATCAATACCTAGAAATAGAAGTGTTAAAAGGATTTACAAAGGTAGTAAATTTTTAAAGCTATGAAAAGGTGCTGTTTTGTTTATTTTGTAAATCAATTACTAGCAGCTACGGGCAGCAGTTTTATCCGAAAACATCTGAAATCGACTATTTCCTTCTTTGATTCCTGATTTTCTTCTTGAATTCCTTACCCCATAATAATGATCTGGAAATGATGAAGATGGTCATTAACTTTCTTTTGAAACTTCTTCTTTACGTGTAGTGGGTGTGGCTCACCTAGTGTTAGAGTTTTCAGGTCGACCTAAGACCTCTATTTTGACCTAACGACTGCTATCGGAGATTTCTACCGGAACCAATTGCTTAACATGGCTTTCGAAGCACGATAAGCAGTTGGTACAGATATTACTCATTGATACTGAGCGTTCTATTTATCGATAAGGAATATGGTGCTGTGTCTCCTTGACATCTTCCAACAAAGCCACGTGATAATTTAAGGAAGTCGTGAAGGGTTATATTTAACGCTCAAGTTGTCAATTAGTTTTAGTTTAATTATCTCTTTGCACAAACAATTTATTTTCCAACGCAATATTTTAGCTATGAAAACTTTTACTTGCCAAAAACATGTACTTAACCTACTAAATGCCTTTCAGCGGAATTCACATACCGGGAAGGTTCGGGACCCGCGATGCACTCAACAATTTACAAAAATAATTGGCCTCGGAACGCTACCGGTTTCCGGAATGTAATAGAATTAGAACACACACGGTAGCTGTAGATGCAATACATAATTATTATGGAAAGCTAGTCTGTTGCCACTGATTTTCTAAATCATATACAACTACTACGAGTAGATAATAATGTTGGATAATTTAACACAGGTTTTCAATGTTATAAGTAGGCACAATTCAATATTACTTTATTTTTCAGACTGCTCGAATGTGATGACATAATATTACAGACAGGCTGAATAAAATATAATAATCTTAGGATACAATGGTAAGAAATATTTTCACTTAGAATTTCAATTACCTTTGAAGAAGATATACAAACCTACCTACCGAGTCTATACCTAAAGAACCTACTAAATTGATACTGGTATTAAACTAAATCATGCGGTTTCTTCCATTTAAGTCATGACAACAAGTCCTACATTTGCACGGTTTGAGTCACCATCATCATCTGAGCGATGTTCTCGGTTGCTTTCCTCTCGAGAGGCCGGGGTCCACTATTTGTACGATTGAGTATGTCGGTTGTACGATTGAGTATGTCGGAATAAAATTTACAAGTAAGTATTTGTGTTTACTTGTCCTCAGCTACGAATACCTAAGTACGAATTTTTGTTTTGGTCTAGTAGGTTTTTCTGTTACTGAAGATTCGTATTCAGTTTGACATCCTGTTACTTGCATTACTGTGCCGAATACGAATACGGTACCTGTACCGAATACGATACCTGTAAGCCGGTACTGTAGGGCTATTCAGAGAACTTCGGTCCGAAACCGAAGATCGCCGTGACATGCCTGTCACTGTCTTATTGAATTGCGCTGAGCGAGATGGAGATATCATTTCCGACATCGGATTCGGACCGAACCTCTCTGACTACCCCTACTGGCATAGAATAGGAATGATGGAATACGATGACGGGTTAACAAGCGGCAAGTGTTTTATGTGAGACAAGCGGCAGGACGTCAAAATATTACTAAATCTATTATTAGCCGTAGGTATGGACAATAATACTTACCTCTGTGTTTGACTGGACCCCCAGACTCCAGACAGGCGTACAACTTGAAATATCGCTCTGATAAGGATTACTCACTCTTTGTTAAACTACTAATTCGCATTTCGTTGAAATTTCTCCACCTAGCTTTGATCACACTGCTTCAAAGGATACAGGCCTCTAAAGCAGCGTTTAAAGTTATGATCTAAAATTTAACTTTTTTTTAATTTATTAGGATCGTACAGGTGTAATAGTAGCAGGACTTAGTTATAACAGACAAATATATGACGACCTCTGTGGCGCGTCGGGCGAACGCTTGGCTGCAATACAGAAGGTTGCGGGTTCGATTCCCGCTAGGTGCAAATATTTATGCTTAAAATAAATATTTGTATCTAGTCTGGGCGTATTTCTATGTATAATATGTATGTAATTACAAAAGAAAAATAAATATAAGTAGTATATCCGTTGTCTAGTCACCGTAACACAAGCTTAGCAGCTTACCACGGGGCTAGATGGCGCTGTGTGTTCGTCACAGGATTTATTTATTATTTATTTATTATAATAATTTAACAAATACAAAGTAAAAAGCTTAATATTTTTAATTAAAGCCTTTCACGTCCGTCGACAATGTATCACGAGAAAGGATCATGAAAACAGGCGTTTAGTTCAGGCCAAGATGATGTGACACAAAGGCAGCAACGTAATGGATAGGTGCCGTCCACCGACGCAAGACAGATAGCCGGCCCTCCTAACAACTACCCCATGTTTTATTCATAATATCTCGGCTCAGCAAGCGACTGCCACTCGAAACTTATTTCTTAAAACGCTTATGCGTTTCTTCTAACTTAATAGCTTGGAAACAATAAAACTTTGTCCAAGGTTCTTTTTAATCATTGTTTACTCTGTTTTTTGCACTTATGTTTTTTTACCCGACTGCTAAAGAAGGGTTGTATGTATTTATGTATGTGTGTCAATTTCTATATTTCATTAAGAACTAAATAGGCGCGCTATTACGGTGAAGGAAAATATCGTGAGGAAACTGGGATGTCAGGAATCGCAACTGTTCGAAGGCATGGGACATTCGCCAATCCGTAGTATATGGTCCCGTGGAATCTTACTGCCTACCTGGCCCTTGCCCCGCAGTGCTAAAAATTAGCGGGCTAACATATTCTTAAAACAAAACAAAATATCTTTATTAAGTAACAATGAACAATAAAAAAAACTAGATACTGGCATTATCAGTTGTAACAACTGCTCACCTGTTAATATAATATAATAATAATAAGCAAGCTAATATTTGAATTTAGAAAGTTTTTTTTTTTGGTTTGGAAATTTGTATGTCAATCACGCAAAAACGGCTGATCAGCCGTGGTATCATCTAATTAGCATCCACCGCTAGTAGTTGCTGTACATTACTGCTTTGACGTAACGTGGTTGTTACCGGTGATTACTTCAAAGCAGCAATGTAGAATATACGAAATATGTTTTTGACAGTAAATAGCAATTAGTAGCAATGGACGCTAATTAGATGATACCACAGCAGATTTGTTTTAAATTTGGCACACAGGCAACTTATAACCTAGGTTAACACAAGAGATTATATTTTTATCAAGGAGTTCTCATGTGGATGGAAACGCGTGCAAATTCGCTGGTGACAGCTAGTTTGCAATAAAGTCTTGAGTAAAGACGGTTAAAATGATAATGCCACAACAATCTTAGTTGAACTGAGTCCACGAGAAGTTTTAAAGTAATCAAATCACTACCGACCACGACTGACAGCAAAATAGGTTAAGTACTAAGAAGTCGTACCTACAAGTAAGGGAGTAAGACTTGTGTAAATATATTAAAGTAAAGGAATTTTATATAGGTAGTTTAAGTCATCAAGAGATTTCTATATCAACATCAGAATTGATTGTCGATTTCAAACTATCAACTTTATCGGGGTTTTGTTTTAACAAAAACTACTTTCAGTTTACTTTACTTTTAGCCTTTGACGTGATACTTTTGTAGGTAGATATGTAAGTACCTACCGTAAATTTGTCGTGTTTTGTTTAATTTTTTAGTATTTCTAAACCTGCACTAGGCGTTCTGTTATCACTGTTATCAGACGTCCATATTATTAGATAGATAATATGGGGGCAGCAGGTTCTTACAAAAAAACTTTGTAGGTATGTATATCCGTTTTAACACAGATTCGTTAGCCAAAAATCAATTTAGTCGATGCATCCCACCGGATTGTTTATGTAAACGACTTCCCGCAACACTCCGATCAATGCCTCTATTTTACCCCAAACCTCGCCTCGTCCTGCTCCTGACATTGTTGTCTTGAAAGCACTGAATAATACATGATTGGCCATCATTCTATTCACACATACGAAGGTAGACCTCACTGAAGTGGATGTCTACACTGACTGTACGTACAGTGAGGTAGCAAGAGTTACCCGACTGCTGCTGCCACAGTTGAGGTTCAAAATTAACAATTTATCTTCAACTAAACCAGTAACGACTTATATATTTCATACACATTATTATTTCCTTGACTTTTAAAAGCATAGAATTCGTTAAAATTATTATTGTTTTATGAGATTTAAATTTCTACTTTAAAATACTTTAATTCCAAAAAGAGTTTTACCTGGCTTGTATTAGTGTTTATTTAATATAAGAAATTACAAAAATTGCAGTTTAAAGGAGTGTAATTGTACAATCAGCTAAACTACTCTGTTTTTATCCTTATCGTCCATCGCAAACTATGTCAGCTATGTTCATTTAGTTGACAGTGGACGATCGTCTTTAGTCTGTGTTTAATTATGGGTGCCAGTATCTTCAATGAAATAACGCAACTGCATATTGTTTGTACTCGTACTACATTGAGAAGCTAATTGTTTTGTAAAGCTAACGCGTCTATTTCCAGCGACTACGTCCGCACGGTTGATTGATTGAGTTTATCGTGTAACAAAGCGTTAAGTTTTGTTTGCTTTACGATTCGTATGCCCCAGTTCAACCAATATTTTACGACTGCAGTTGCAAACAACTGTTAAAACAAATTGAATTAAAACCAATAAAAAGCGAGTCGACGTTTCACACGAATATAAAACTGAGAGATTTTTCCCTCGACAACGATGTGACAATCGACGATTTAAAACAAAAGTTTCCTTTAAATTGTTAGGGGCAGTGAATGTTAAAATAAAAACTGGATCCCGTGACAGTCGCGTAGTCGTCACTGATTCGCAAAGCTCACAATAAACTTAGGTACAGAGGGACGCGGGGAGAGATTAAAAATCGAGCGACTGCAGACACAATGAAAATGTTTTTTCGCAGGCCCCTTCCAGGCGTGCGCTTTGTTTGTGAAACGAAGTTCGCTTTTTCCTCTATAATGCTTCATCGCGATTTCCTCTTGGGGGAAAATATAGCGTAATGAATATCCCGTTCTGATTTCAGTCCCTAGGTCGGTCTGCATGCGAGTTGCATCTCAATAATTTAACCAATTGCTATCCCAATACTTGCTCCCATTCGAAGTTTCGCTTGATATGATTATTGAAAACAATTCCACTAGTGACGATATTCTACCTCGGGGGAGTCGTAACTCCTAAATTGTAACTATGTGACACGAATTTAGCTATAAATTAAATTTAGTTGGAGTGAGTAAATTCGTGGGATTATTTATTGACGTGAGTCTGGTAAACTTAAACCTACCTAATATAATTTATAGGTTCGAACGTTTGTGCGTTCTCAAGATTGTTCGAGAGTTTCGTACGGGGAGGAGTAATGTAGTTATAGTTTAACACTTCGCGTTTTGAACTTAAACGTATGAGTTAAGGCCTAACATATATCCGGTATCCTGTAGGTTCCACACACGGTAGATTAAAATTATGAAGGTACCTGACTATACTAAAATCCACCCGCATAAGCCTGATCCCGGAAGAACCTAGAGATAAAAGGTTAAAAGCTTATTGAGTGTTACAAGTTTTATCAAAAGCGGTCCAGTTTACTTACACACAAATTTGTAATATCAGCAAGATGACTGTAATAAAATTAATAAATTTATTATAATTAAAAAATATATAGGTACGCGACGAATCGAGAACCTCCTCCTTTTTTTGAAGTCGGTTAAAAATAGCAAAAACACAAGAAAACATCTCATATCGTTCGTATGTTACGCCTTATCCATCTAATCTTGATGATTTACAAACGACACATTCAATTTGTGGTGCTGTAGTGCTCAGAATATTGTTAGGTGTGTAAGACTTGTCCAGTACCTATACAACCCTCCCAGCAAAGTTAGCGATGCCCAGTCCAGAGTAAAGAACGGCTCAATACGTCTGACTGGAGTTAACTTTTTCTTCGCCATGGCAGCCACGCACATATTCTTATACGCAAGGAAATAGACATTGGTGCGTGGTCGGCCGGGATTCGAATCCATGACCTTCGGAATTAAAGTCGAGGTATTTACCGCCAATAGACGAACACAAAATCAATATGAATTATCCACCCACATGTCATTTAACGATGGAAGTTGTCGTGATTCGTAAAGGTAGAACACCTAAATAAGTAGAAATATAATATAACTTACAAATACGTAGCAAAAGCGCGTAGGTGTGTTTTCAAAGTATTTTCAGAAATGTCGAGCATCAGGAGTAGGCTTCCCTCTAAGAGAACGCTCTTGCCCTACAGCGGGCTGATTATTTTATTTTTTATTGTGGTTTTTGCAAAATTAATTACTTTCTATCTATATTATAATATAGTATTTTGATGTGTTTTACAAAAAAATACTGCTTACTATAAATTTTTTTTAAGGCCCCATACTAGCTAAACTGAAAATCCCTGTCGGATTCATGGAAAATTGTTGATTATTTTCTGACGCAATGTTTTAGAATACTTTCGTTTGTAGCGTTTGTAAATTACATTGTTCCCTACATTTTGGTGTAGTTTCAAGACAACAACTTCTTATTGTTTCGAAGCTTTAGGATATTTTTAACAAAAATGTTTTTTTTGTCTAAAATTTGCTCAGTTAAATCAATGAAAATCTACAGCAAAACGTCGGAAACAATATAATTTACAAACACTACAAACAAAAATATTCTAAAACATTGCGTCAGAAGCTAAACAACAATTTTCGATGAATCAGACAGGGATTTTCAGTTTAGCTCCTATAGGGGCCTTAAATAAAATAAATAGTAAGCAGTATTTTTTGTAAAACACATCAAAAAGACTATATTATAGTATAGATAGAAAGTCATTAATTTTGCAAAAACCACAATAAGAATAAAATAATACGAGTAACACGTCGGCACTACTAGTGTTAAATAAAATAAAACCAAATATCAAAAAGATTGCTTTACCAATTGGTTTTTTTAACAGACATTTGAGAGACGAGACGGGAGACGGGAGCATAATCTTAGGGCAGCCGCAAACTACCAATTTTGCTTTTCTATTATGAATGAATGAATGAATTTTTTTTTCAGGCCAGAAACTCATATCTTAAAACAAAACAAAAGAATAATAATAATTATGTAAAAGTAAAATACAAAACAAAATAAGTAAGTAAAAGCATTACAATTAAAATTACAATATTTACCTATTAATAAATATAATTCTACCTACCTAAGTATGTAGGTAATGCACAATGTATGCGGTCAAATTTTATTTTTTGTTTATCTCCCTGTGACAACCAACAGACAACCAAAAATAATATAGGTATTGGATTATTCAGACACTCCGAGAACATTCGGAAGATCTCATTGTCAGACGATCTCAAATGTGACCAAAAACTGGCGTTCGTAGAATAGCGAAAAAGTCGGCCACTCCACTGTCGGCAAACATGCCCAACGCGCTGCAGAGCCCTGAATTCATCCGAACTATATAAATAATAATTAACCATTACGTCAATTGATGAAATATTTGACCAACATTTATTGAATCGACCTTTTGAATTAATTTATCGACTCGACCCCCTACGTCTTTCAGAAGGCGCGTTAAGCAATTGGATCAGCTGTGGTATCATTTAATTAGCATCTACAGCTACTAGTTGCTATTTACTGACAAAAAACATATTTCGTATTCTATATTGCTGCTTTGAAGTAACAACAACGTTACTGTACTGCAACTTAGCTACTACTAGCGACTAATTAGATGATCGGCTCGCAGGACGTTATCTCTGTTAGCAGTCGATAGGTCAAGTTAGAGGCGGCTACCTGAAAACTCATAACTCTATAGGCGACACATCACAATCCACAATTACAATGAAAAAAATGACAACACGTAAACATCAAACAACAAAAAAACAAAGCCACAACCAACTTAAAACAATTATAATCCGTAAGGAATCATGAGAAAGAGATCTTTAGTGATTTAGAGTATTGTACAGTATTGATATAATGCTAATAATATTAGTCTTCAGTCTTCAGTCTTCAGTCTTCTTGGGCTCCCATTTTCCGCACTTAGGTCCTCCAGTGGACCCATTGTACGTGACTGTAGGCTGTGATGTCATTCCAGCCAACCCAACTCCGACCAGAAGCGTAGGATCTTTTTGGGATCCTCACACGCCTCCCGAAGTGTTGTGGGGTTGCCAAGTATGTTGACCCGATGTGCAACCAGGCTCTCGCACTCCAGGATTGCGTGAGCGATGGTTTCTTCTTTCAACAGGCACGCTCTGCACAGCGGGCTGTCCGTGATACCTAGGACATTCATGTGTTTATTCACTGTACAATGACCCGTTATTGTACCTACCATGATTCGTAGGTCATCTTTTTTAAGATGAAGCAGAGATTTGGCTAGTCTTGGCTTTGGTCTTGGTAGAGCTTCCCTAGACTGCCTGCAACTTACTGTTTGTGCCCATCTTATTTCATGCCGCTCTTTCGTGCGTTGTCTCAGCCATGCCCTTACCTGATAAAAAGGTATAGGTATTATTGGGTCCGGACCCACAGGTGTGGTGCTGGAACCCGTTCTGGCCAGTTCGTCCGCCGCGTCATTGCCGCTTGATCCACTGTGACCCTTTATCCACTGAAGGCTTACCTTGTGTGTTTGGGCTAGCTTTTGCAGACCCTGGTGGCATTGAAGCACGAGCCCAGAGTCAATTGTGTTGCTCCTTAAAGCCTTGAGTACCGCAGCGCTATCAGAGAGTAGCTTAATTTGATTGGGCTCAATTTTCCTTGCAGTGATTGCATCAACGGCGTTGATTAGACCTATGCATTCACATTGGAAGATTGATGCATGAGACCCTAAGGGTAATGATGAGTGTATGTTCAGTTCGGGGGAGAATGAGCCTGCTCCCGATCCTTGTTTGGTTTTTGATCCGTCTGTGTACACTCTGAGTTCTTTTATACCGGAGTAGTCTTTTCCAGATTCTACCAGCGATATATCGTACTTACGTTCAAAGACGAATGTTTTTGGAATCCTGTCATTGGGCGCTTCTACGAGAGGTTCGTGTTTTATCGCGTCCTCCAGTATGCGCCTATGACCTACCCTTGAGCGCGTCCATTGTTTGGACGCATAAAGCCGTGCCGCCGAGGCCGCTTCCTGATGGATGAATAGGTCCAGCGGTGGAAGACAGAGCATTGCTTCCATTGCTGCCGTGGGTGTGGTGCGAAAGCATCCTGTGATGGCGCAGCAGGCCGTTCTTTGGAACTGTTCTAATTTATCTATGGCTGTCCTGAGTTCGGCCCTGGGCCACCAAACTGTTGCGCCATACGTTACCTGTGGTCTAATGACCGTATTATAGAGCCAATGTATGATTTTCGGTGAGAGCCCCCATTTCTTACCGATCATCCTTTTGCATTGCCAGAAGGCAATTGAGGCCTTATTGAGCTTTTGTACGAGGTGTTTGTTCCATAGCAGTTTGTTATCGAGGATCACTCCCAGATATTTGACCTCGGTCGCTAGGGAAAGTTGAGTGCCAAACAGATATGGGAGTTGGAGGCCAACTGTTTGGCGTTTGTTGGTGAACAGCACCATTTCAGTTTTTGTCGGATTTACCGTTAGATCGTGTGTATTACACCATTTTTCGACTATCTCCAAAGCCATGTCCATGAGGTTTGTGATTGTCCCCAAGAATTTGCCACTTACCAGAATGGTGAGATCGTCTGCATAGCCTACAGTGTAGTATCTCTCTTTGTTGAGTACATCTATGAGTTCATTCACCACGAGGTTCCACAGAAGTGGAGATAGGACTCCCCCCTGCGGGCATCCCTTGGCCGCGATTCCCCTAGATGTGGAGTTCACTGTAATTTGTATAGCTCTGTATCGAAGCATGTTCACGATCCAGCTGACTAGAGTGGGGTGAACCTTATGCCTTACCAGAGCCCGTTCGATACTTACAAAGGTCGTCTTGTCGAAGGCACCCTCGATGTCTATAAAGACGCCCAATGTTGATGATTTACTCTCTAATAATAATAATATGCTAATAATATTAAAAACAACGCGATAATAACTAGACATTTATTTAACTTCCATTACCCAAATGTTAAAATTAAAAATCGTGTAGCTCATCAACATAAACAAAACAGAACGATCGGCCCACTATCGGTCTATCGGCGGACAATCGGACGACATAAATCGTGAAGTCTACATTTGCCCTAAATAACACGTAACCCACTGAAATTATGAAGAAGACATTCGCACATCTATAAATAACATTTATATATGATGTCATGGGACATTTATTGCTTAGAAAAGTGCCAATTTAGCTTCCCATATCGTGTCGCATACGAATACGATACCGAACTCGATACTACACGGGTACGCGTCTAACGACTGGATATGACTTTATATATATTTATCTACCTACTAGCTGTGCCCTGCGGTTTCACCTGCGTAAGTCCCGATCCGGCGGGAATATCGAGATAAAAAGCCTATGTGTTATTCCAGGTCTCCAGCTATCTACATACCGAGTTTCATGGTAATCGGTTCAGCGGTTTTTACGTAATTGAGTAACAAACACACATACACACATTCTCACAAACTTTCAGCTCTACATTATTAAGTGTCGGAAATAGGATAGGATAGGATAGAACCTACTACGTGGTTCCTCAACCTAATAAATATCTACTGTACATACGAAATCCAAAGTCCTGACTAATTGACCGACTGAACTATACAGTGTGTTTCGAGGAGGATAATATAAGCCGACTTTTATTGTTTCTTTTTTTAATATTATTATTTCTGTATGAATTGACTACTCGTTATTTTGTTTTTAATATTTTATTAGTCATCTTTTATTATTTTTATTTTATTTTTTATGTTATTTATTATATGTTTTTAATTAACTTAATATGACTATGAAATTGATAACTAATAGCTACTTAATATGAATTGTTAGATTGTATACCTATAGAATGACCTTCTGATAAAATGACGTGTTAAATTTTCTTTAACAAATAAATCAGTATTTCAGTAAAAACTATGCCCCAGGCACTACAGTGCCAAAATTAGCATGGATTAAAAGTTGCTTACGATTAAGACGATATAGATTACGATAATAATGCCAAATTACGAAAATATAAACTAGTCAGTAGTAGTCTAGTTTGTTGGTTTGTTTTATAAATGCCAAACTACAAAAACATAAACTGGAGAGTAGTAGTAGTTAGTTGGTTGGCTTGTTTTGTTGCCATTTTGTACCAAATTTAATAAATTTTGTGTGTTATTGAGAAACTGCTACTAATTGTAGCAAGTGGTCCAGTATACAACTTACCCAGGACCTTACTACATAGGTGGTGTTGTAAAAGTCATGGTTTGCAATGTTCTATTTGACTTTAAATATATAGTCTTTGTATACATGGATGACCGTAGAAACACATCCAAAACTATTGATACTTCGTGCGGCAGTCGTTGTTGAAATAAAAGTTAAAATCAAAATACTCACGGCAAAAACTTAACACTTCCTTTGGCAGTCGTGTAAAAATGGGTCCAGGGTACAACAGGTTCCCCTATGTCATGAACCGTGATAGCTAGACAGTCGAAATATAAAAAAAATGATGTATTTCTGTTGCGTAATAAAAACTAAAAACAAAACAAAATATATATTATTATTAAATAAAATTTATTAAAAAAAAATAGTAATATTTAAAATAATTTTGTTGATATAACGCGATCTAGACCCGAAAATCTAATATTTAATAATAATGAACGGAAATCGTGTAAGTTTAAAAAATGTAAAAAATATATTTTTAAGTGGGATCCCATACAATGGACGTGATCATTTTGCAATAAGGAACCCTTCGTGTGGAGTGCAACTCGCACTTGGCCGATACCCCACAAAATGTAAGTACTTCTAAATAAGCCAGGTTAAGTGTCAGCAAGTCAGTCAGGTATCGATTGTTGGGTGACATCGGTCGACAGTGTCAAGTGATCTCTTGTAATCGAGATAAAGTGGGAATCTACGTCGCGTTGGTACCTACCTTCAAGACGTCGAAGATGGAGGACGTTTAGGTACTAACCTATAGGAGATACCTACTTGATGTAAAATTAGCTGTGCTTTGGCTGTGACTAGCAGTTTTTCTCGCAATTTTCTGAAGATCGGATGAAAATAGTTGTTTTTGGCCCCGCATCACAGAATAAATAAACACAAAAGGAAAATCGGAACCCTTTTACTTATAGGGTCAGTTTTCTTGCCTGGCAAGTTTTTTTATAAAGAAATAGCTGACCGGATTTTTTTTTAAATGCTAAAAAAGGCATTTTAAATTTAGAAATATTTTTAGCAAGGAAATATATTTCCAAAAAATCCCCATGACATTATTCAAACCTGCGTCCTTTCGCTTACCAGGCGACTGCTCTAACCACTGAGCTACACAGGAATCATGGGGACGGTGGAACATAAGTTTTTCGTCTAGAGTCTAAAGTCAAGACCACTAGAACAAAACCCCTTTCAGTTTAAATTACCGTATCCGAAACGCTTTGTATTAGTTATTTTATTGTGTTATTTATCAAAAGTTATTCATTATTAAGTTATTTAAAATTTTAATAGATCAGTCAGTATAGGTACGAGGTATTCAAATTAGTTAACTTACAAACCTACTCCTGAAAATTCTTCCAAAGTTTAATCGATCGTATAATCACTGAATTAACCTTGAACATAACACAATGTCAAGGTCTTTTTAATCGGTCGACCTACAATACACCTATCTACCTATACAACTACTATAAACACTAGTCAGTTTGACAACAATCACCTTATCTAATCTTCTTAACTATCTTTCTGTTAATTTGTATCACTAACCTATAAAATTAGTTGTTAAGTGACTCTACCTATGTTTACAATGACACAGGGACATAAGAAAACAAAAGTCATGGGTATTGTAGACGTAGGATACATTTACCACAGAATACGTCAAACTGTCTCAAACTATAAATATTGGTGCTTATCACAATTGTTTCTCGTTTTTTTTATCGTCGCCAGAAATTATATTAAATAATACCCAACAAAAAAACACAAAAAAATTACTATTTTGAAGTTGTTTTATTTGACGGCCTCTATGGCGCGTCGGGCTTACGCCTGACTGCAATGCAGAAGGCTGCGGGTTCGATTTCCGTCAGGTGCAAATATTTATGCTTAAAAATAAATATTTGTATCTGGTCTGGGTGTCCATCTATGTATGTATTTACAAAAAAAAAGTAAAACTCTTTTATCGACTTTTGTCGCTCAAATTAATTAAATAAAGTTTTTTAAATAAAATATCTCCGCCTACTTTAAAAAAGACAGATAAGTAGGTAATTAGTTTTTTTATACTAGATTATTAATTTTAATAATTTAATATAAAAATATTATATTATTCAAATTAAGTTTTTTATTTTTTAGACATAAATAAGCTTATAAGAAATCATGGTAGGGCAGATTATCCTACCTAAGTACTAAGTAGGTATATAAGTAGGTATCCGAATAAGCTTAGTTACTTTCCTAATTACTATGTATGTATGCTAAAGTCTAACCTACTTTTAATTTATTTTATTTTAATCTGGTGTGATCTGATCTGTTTGTAGGTAGGTAGGTATGTAACCTATTTAATTTGTTTACCTTACTTACTAATTACTTACAATACTTAAAGCTTAGGTTTCTACACAAACAAAGATGATCGGTACAGCAAACAGTTTCCGGACGAGAAAGTTCAAGAGTCATTTTTTATTTCTGCGACCCAATAATTGCATGTTTTATCAAAGATCACTGAAGGTAGAGGTAATGAACGCGGTCGCCAGCGTTCAATGGATCGGATGATAACCACGGAGGGTGCATTACGCACGTGTTGTCAGATTAATTGAATGCCTCCGCCTGACTCGACCCGCCTCCCCCCGCCGCGTGTCGGTCGGTGCCGGTTAGCGGCTCTGTCGCACGACAATTGAACTCCTAAAATTACCTAAACAAACAAACCTCCTAAAGAATATTTGCTCAACAAACCACCGAGTTATTGTGGCAGTTCTTGCAATTCAGATTTTTGTCCAAGTCTTTATTTTGATGCGATATGTGTGCGAGGCGAGGGACGCGCGGGGTCGGCAAGTGAGGCGCGGGCGGGGGGCGGGTCGCACGGCCTCTCGTTCGTTCGCTCGCGTTTAGTACACCGCTCAGCAAGAGTGTCGGACGCTCGGTAGCGCTGTCGGCGACTTTCGTATTCTTCGTTTATTTTCTTTTTCTATTCGTTTAATTTGTCGTTCATAACTCCTCGGCATGCCAGATATGATTATGTGCCGTTCTTGAATGATTTTCTGGTGTCCAATCAACTCGCCGGTATTTGTTTTGACAGTGTCAGCTTCACGTGCTGAGTCGAATCGTGAGGTTCCGGAGTTTTAAAGTGTTTTTAATACGAACGCGGCCTACGGTAACCTCAGGTAGAGCCGGTAAATGTTAAAACAGATGCGACAGTGACCGTGAGTGATTATTATAAAGGATATCTCTCGGCAACATCTTCGAAGTGAACCTGCCTGGCGAACTTGTGTAAAGTTCGCACGGATCGTTTCTGCGGATTGGAATTGTGTTTAAACTAGTGGAGAAGTGCGTTTTGCCGGTGTTTTGTGAAGTTTGGAAGGTGCTCTCAACTTAAACATAACCTCGAGTGGCGCGTGTTGCCCGGACATGCGCAGTCACTCAACCGAATTATTAATAAAGTGTTTGATAATTTCATAAACAAACAAGGTGTTGTCGTTGTGCGACTGTAATTTGGGGAGCACGAGTGTTTGTGAAGTCAGTGAAGTCGGACGGTAATCCGTTGAACCATTTTGGAATTTTGAATTTTGGAGTTCATCAACGTTCACCTGTGGAATTTTTGGAGTACCTATCTACCTACCTGCGCGCGCACGGATATTCTTTACAAAGGTTGGTTGATTTTATCTTTCGCAGGCTTCGTAATCAAAACAAACCTACCTACCTATATCAGCTGCTGCCTTGTCGCTTGATGTCTATTGTTGAGATCGGTAACTTCGGACCGTGCTTCGGACAAGTATCTACCACCTACCTAGGTACACAGGTAGTGGGTAGGGTATAGGTACCTACCTACCTACTATAATGATACTTAACCTTGACAGGTATTCTAGATAAGGGCAATACACACATACACTGAGTTTTCAGTTCTGCAAATTAATTCTCTACCTACCTACTACATTATTTTTCTATCAACTAGGTAGGTTAATCCCAAAGTGTTGCACCTTACCTAAATCCTACTTATATTTTGTAAAATATCTACTTCTACTTTCTAATTTTTTGTCCTAGCAGTGGGACTGGGCCTCCGTCGGTCGGCCGTCTTTTTAGGATATCATACCTACCTACTTACCAATTAGAAACAGCTAGGTAGATAGTACCTATTTATTTGATTGTATTAGAATTCTATGAGCTCCTCTTATGTACTTTGTAGAGGTTTATAGAGTCTTGACTATGTAAGTACCTACTTAACTAAAACTAGTTAGGTGTGGGTTTGCTTGCTTAGAAAAAGGCTCAAAAATTATGGCAGAGCAGACCACACGCGTGCTCTGCCTGGTTTAGGAAGGTTAGGTTAGTTAGTGTGACGTTACAACAAGACAGCCTTTTCTCTCTTTCACACTTCTTAAACTTTAAATTAGATGCGTCCGGCGTGGTATTTTGAGGGTTAGAAGGAATCTACAATGCAAAAGGGGAATCATAATAAGTAGGTACCTATAGTCCTATGAAGACCAGTGAAAAAAACGACGGAAGTTTTTGTAGATCAACAAATTCTCCACACCTTGCTAAACCATTCATTAGGACCACATTAGGACAGTGAATCGAGTTGTCAGTTATTCGTTTAGCCCGCGAAATAGAAACAAAAAACGATCGAGAAATAATGCCAAATGAAGCTGCATATCTGCCACGACTGCGCCATCGTGCCAGTAAGTTAGTAAGCCAGTATGACTAGCACGAAAATCGGCACTGTGAAGCACGGGCAGTACTTGTTCTACTGTCAATGAACGATATGCGGGCGGTCTATTTTACATCAATACGCAAGTACCTAGGTCTTAAGTAGGTACTACATATAATTGCCACAAATTTAATTATTTTACTGTAGGTACCTACATAAGATTGATTGATTAGTGTGCTCAAACTCTTACGGATTGACGGCCTGCGGCAAACCCGAACCCCTTCCTGCCGGGAACAAGTATTATTTATGCTGACAATAAACCCCATAGTACAAGCTTAGTTCTGCTGTTATTTATTTTAACATTTATCGGATCAGTAGTTTTTGTGTGATTGTAACCCAAACCTCTGAACTGGCGCATATAATTTAGTGGAGTAACTTTCCAAACCTAGGTATTTCTGTAGAGCTCCAAACTTGGAAATAAATTTTATATCCTAATGCCATTTTTAATTTGACTAAAATTAGGTAAATTCTATTTAAATTTTATTCCAATAGACCGGTTCAAACAAAGGTCAGAAAAGGTGTTTGTTTCGTCACACTACAGATTAGTAAACAACGTAATAGTTGCTATGGAACTAGGAGCGTCGAGCGTAGAATAAGGCCGGACGTACTTTGTATAAGTTTGTAAGTTTCCGAATGAAATTCGGACGAAAAGGTAGGTATCCAATGTGCGCCCGGCCTAAAATATTCAATTACTATTTCTCAGTAAAGGTACATACGTAGGTATATTTGCGATAAGCAACGACACATAATAGTTGTATCGATAGGTAGGTAGGTACCGGTCTGGGCATGAACTTCCGTTCTTAGAATCAACTTATTAACCCTAGGTTGTCAGAGCCTATTCAGACTTTAGAGTAAGTCTAGGTATACGTATATCTCTACCTATCGACAGCCTCTGTGGCGCGTCGGGCGAGCGTCTGACTCCAATGCAGAAGGGGTAATAAATATGAATAAATATAAAATTACAGACTGATAACTAGCGGTCGTTAGATCAAGTTAGTTTACCTGAAAACTGTAACAAACAATATATCAAGCCATACAACACAGGTATACTTCATCTTTAATTAAAGACTTTGATTTGACACTTCTTTTTATACATAAAAGGACAAATACAAAGAATCAACAACAATGTAACAAACAATATATCAAGCCATACAACAACAGGTATACTTTAGCTTTAATTAAAGACTTTGATTTGACACTTCTTTTTATACATAAAAGGACAAATACAAAGAATCAAAACGTCAGATTATAGTCTGAAATTAAAAAAAAATGTACTACTTTATGCACGAAAAGAAGAAGGAGGACAAATTACTATGGGTGCCAATTTTGGTTAGACTGTCGTCACCTGTATCTGTATCATGATTGTGAGCATCATTTTCCAATCAAAATCACATAATTACATAACCTATGTGAGCTTTCAATGACAATGCATTACAGTTTACAGTAGGTTGGTCTTGAATAGATTCAGTAGGAAGTAGCTACGTAACTACGTACCTATAGATGTATTCCTAATAAGGAATTAGGAAGTTTCGGCCAACGATTTATAGTTGAAGATTACCTAATTGATTTACCGATCCGTAGTTAAAAATATAGGATAAGGGTAATTTTCCTAATTTATAATTTTATATGTACTTATGCTGCTTTCAGGCAAAGAAATAATTCTTTCAAAAAATCGCGAAAAATCATATGAGGATCGTTTTTTACAGCGCGAAAGAATCGAAAAAAAAATGTATTTTGAAAGAGTTCTTTCTCGATGTCATTGGGGACGCGGCTTTATAATGACTATGAGTTAGGAAGATAATACACAAGCTCTCGTCTTTACTATCTATTACATCGAGACGCTCTATCAGCTAGTAGAGATACCTACATATATTTGCTGTTACCTGCGAAACCAGATTTCAGGCCAAACTTTACTTAGCTTTGCATCTCCTAGGTTTGCCAGTTTGACAAGTAACAGATACACAGCATTCACAATCTGCGAAGGGTATTTGCGTAACCTACCTAACATTCTATTGCTAGACTTAAAAAGGGCATAAATGGAAATAATTTAATCAAATATACCTAATTATTTACCAATCCAAACGCATTCATGCATAAATAAATAAAAATATATCTAAAATGTATAGAAAATGACTAGCCTCGTTTTCAAAATATTCTCCCATTTTTGGCTCTGGTGTATAATTTGGTTTTTGTACTTAGCCGTTCTTTTGAGATATAGCACGGCAGTTAGGTAGTAAGTTGTTTAAGGGCTGATTTTTCAAATCCTGAGAAATAAAATGTAACACCACTGAATAAAAAACGTTACTATGATATTAAAAAGAATAAAAATCTAATTTACCCAAAAAGATCAAAATTTGAAGGCTTTATTTTAGTTGGATTCGAACTTATTCGACAGATATCTTTATCCGTAGAATGAAAAATCAGGCCTAAATTAGATATGTATGAAATATTATTATAGTCCTGCGCGTGCGGCTACATGCATGCATGTTCAACGGCTAGTGTTTATCGAGATTTAACGAAACTAAAGCGAGCGAAACCAGCAGCGTAGCTAGTTGCTAACTACATAAAACTTCCTCTACTTTGATATTATGCTAGATAACTTGACGTACCTACATACATAGTAGCTATAGCTATAGACCTACCGGTCTAGATTTAACTTTGGACAGTGTTTGTTGTCAGGAAATTCATTTAATTAACGGAGTTTTAATGAAAAGAACTGTGCTTACACTGGACACTGGACAGCCGGGTTTTGCGGACAGACGGGACGAACCAACGTATCTTTTATATAGCTACACAAGTATGTGTGTATGTACAATGTATAGCGTTTAAAAAGCTTTAAATACACGACGACACTGACACTAAAGCCGTGTTTTCACTACGAAAGTAGTGTCGCGAAAGTTATAGTCAACTTCACAAAAAAGTTGCTCAACACTTGTTTTATCATAAAAATCGCTGGTACTGCAAATGCATTTTTTGCAAAGATGACTATAACTTTCGCGACACCAACTATAGTTCCGTAATGAAAACACGGCTTAAAGCTAAGCGTCCATTTTTTGCATCAAACGGATCACATAATATTTTTGTATGCCTAATTACGTACTGATGCCTTTTTCTTTCCGAAAAAGTGATGTGCTTTAATAACATCGCTCATACGGTAAAGGAAAAAATCGTGAGGAAACCCAAGGATTATTTAGCTCCAGACGTATCGACCAGTTCTTCCCTCTGGGCATGGCTGACTAAGCTGGGAGGGTGGTATAGATAGTTACTGGGCAAGCCATAAACAGCATGGATTAAAAGTTTCTTGCACTGTATGTAAATCATCTAAAATTAGATGAAAAGGCAATTTACTTATTCCCTTCCAATTTGTTGTATCGCGGTTTCACTGTATTAACCATATCTACCTTCATACATCTCTAAATACCCTCTGTTATTTTTCCCATGACCAATGAGTAAGCCACTGAGTACCTACCTACTTTGAAAAGCCTGATAATATCTATCCACTTTGAACCACGTTAGATTATGACCTAAATCCCCAATCTAATCGATGATTCCACAGCTGCCTTGCTGTGAGAATATATCGTTATCTACACTACACGACTAAATCCAAAGTAAATAGCTTGGATGGTCCACTGTGTTTACTTAACTATCATCTAATTCTAAATAATGATAGTGTATAGGTAGATCTTTATGAGATAACTTCTTTAAGTTCTCAGTACGTGTTAAAACTAGTGCTTAAAAAAGGCGAAAGTTTATTTTTGGTAATTTATTTTAAAGCAGTCTTTCCTTTTTTGGAAAAAGTTAAATGTAGGTAGCTCTTACTATAAAGTTATTGTGAGGAAACCCACGCCTTAGTAAGTTCATCATATCTTGAAACGTATTGACCCGTTCTTTCTTCTGGACATGGCTGACTACGGTTGGGATGGTAGCAGGTACCTACAAGGGCTCTGCTGGGCAGTAGGCAATCTTACTTTTACTTTAAAGTATGATAAAAGTCCTTTCTTACTTTTAGTTTAAAGTAGGATAGGACTTTTACCTAAATAATGTCTCAGGCTAAGAGGAATGTCACAGGCACTAAAGCGTTTAAGTTTACGTAAGTAAACTATAATAAATTTATAACAGCTGAAATATTATCAAAGAGTTTAAGGAAATTTCATGATACTTCCAAAGGCAGCTTACTTTATATACATCATGTCTCTATTTTCGTAAAATGTGATTGAGAAATGTGATTTTACGATTTTCGTAAAATCGCATTTCGAAATACCTAATTCATGCCTAAAGAATATGACGTCAAAGTGATCCACAGGTTCTGAAAATATACGGTCGAATAAAATATCTTTGAATTCTAATATAGATACTAAGAGGAGATAAAGTAACAACAAGAAGGAAACGAAGGTTATAAAATTAAAAAGACATCATGTAATTAATTTCAAAGAGTTAGAATAAATCTTCAAATGAAAATCACGTTTTTCAAAGATGTTGTCATCTAGAATTTTTATCTGATAAAAATAGTTTGATGCCGACATCATTCAAGTAGGCAATAAAAATTGTTGTTTCGATTAGTATAATAACCGGATCCGGGCGACTGGATAGATGGATCCTCGACTAATAAACGGATGAATAAAAGTGATGTCATGGATCCTGTTGTAAGATTATTAGTCTTCTTTTACTCTAATTGCCGAACTCAGAGAGGTTTATTGGTTACTTCAACTATGACTAAGGAAAGATTTTCTTGAGTCTTCAAGTCTAGAATTAATAGGCATCTTCTAGGCAAGCTTGTTTCATCGTCGCTTTCTATTGAGCTGGAAGATTATTCCTGTAATAGAATTGATTAAAATTTCATTTCAATATCAATGAAATTGCAAACAAAATGGAAGTAGGTATGCAGCTTAACTTGCAGTTGAAGTGCAGTCGAAATTAAAAATAGTTGCTTCGATTAGTATTCGGTTATTAACCGAATCCAGGCGACTGACGTATCCCCTAACTAACATGCCGACGAAAAATGTGATGTCATGGATTCTGTTGTAAGGTTATGATTTTTAGTTAAGCTTCTTGTAGTCTAAAAACTTTGTAGTGTTCAAGTCTAAAAGGATTAGGTTTTTTCTAGGCAAGCATGTTATATCGTCGACCTCATCGTCGCTTCCCATCGAGGTCTGTTTCTAGATTCTTGTAAACCACCACATGAGGTTATAACTAGTTACTATAATTTCCAAAATTTTACATCTAAAGGATAAGTAAGTTAGATTAGGTTTTGCTTGTTGTTTTTAGTCCGCAGTCTCATAATTGGTCCATTAACTAATACGTGATTTAAAGACTAGGTTTTCCTAGGCAACTGTCTTAAAGTCACGTGGCATTTACGTAATACTTATTTCGCTTTGCCCACTGGGAGCTCCACTAGTGGGGCAAAGTAGAAATGTTTAAATAATGCGTACAATTTTTCGGTTTATAGTTAATGGGGCAAATTACACTAACCTACATTTTTGATGGATTCCGACCTACTAGTGTTGTTGGAGCCATACGAAAAGTGAAAACTATAGACGATCGAATTAGAATCCAAAGACAATAATCAAAAAAAAAAATATCACACTGAAATTTAAGATTAAGTAAAATTATATTGAAATTGAATTAGGACAATTTAAATACGCGATTTACCCACCTGCCTATAGTATCACTTGTTCATCGTATTTTTTAAACTGTTCAAATAATCGTCCAGTCGAACACACTCACATAAGAAGGTAAATAAAAAACCGGCTCGCTCTCGACTTGTTCCTAACACAATAAAAAACACATTTTATGGAAGTCGCCTCGCCCGTACCTCGTACAGACCTACAGGTAGAATTTATTCTTTCGTATTTGACCACAATATCTTTAGAAAATAGGCTAAAATACATTTCATAATGCCTCGAGTAGAGTTTAACTTTTGAAATATTTTATTATGAAACTTTTGTTTCTCTACTGTACCCGTTGGTTTCAACCTTAAGAGGTAACTCGGCTACATCGAAATTTTAGATATATGACATCAGAAGGAAGTCAGTTGTAATCAGCCGCAGCGGTAACCAAGTCAATGATGCTTTTGACGTTTTAGAGATGATTTTCATTAGACCGTCACGAGCGCCGGCCGGGTCCGAGTTTTGCTGTCCATTGCTTGGAGAGCAGTCGATCGGTCTGTTGCAAGCGAGTGGCGGCCGAGCAATGTACAACGAAACTCGGACCCGGCCGGCGCTCGTGACGGTCTAATATAAATCATCCCTTATTCGTCATTAATCCACATAATCTCAATAGTTACCCATACTTTTATTAGACAAATTAAAGCCCATTATATTGCGTAAAAGGAACATGGAATGTGTTATACATCACGTCTAGTACTAGCTAGTACGTTGTATTGTATCTCAATCTTTGTTTTGTATATTTTTTTTAAATTAGGTACTACTAACGAAATTAGTTTCACTACTTACCAAACTCTTTCGAAACCGACAAAAAAATAGGATTTCCAAAGTCGAGTGCCAAGTTCAGCTCAATTACCGTACAGAATCAAAAAAACAAAAGTTACCTAACCTTCTCCTTTTTTTGGAAGTCGGTTAAAAACGAAGCTGGCTGGCAAAATCGAACATCATCAAGTTCGTTTTCTTTAGAGGCCGAGTCGTGTCCATCAAAAAACTGGTTCACTTTCTGTCTCTTCGGAACTTGTGTAGGCTCTTTTGGATCATAATGAGAAAGGTGAAGTAAGAGATTACTGGTACAGTCTTGTTGTATTGTAATACAAATTAAAATGATTTGATAAGCGTGGGAGTCTTGGCTATAAATAGTGTAGGTTTAAGAAGTACTTGACTTCAACCAAGAGATTATTAAGATTAAAAATAAATAAGTTTGTATTAATTAACTAATTGAAGGGTTTTTTAACCGACGAAAACAAGGAGGACTTAAGAACCCCTTAAGTCGACTTAATAAATTAAAAAAAATGGATGACCTCGCATAACTATTTAGTTTTTCGGCTCAGCAATTTTTGAGAGAAGGAGCGACACACACACTCACAAATGTTTACCTTCTGCAGTGGTAGATACTTACCTATTTAGTCATTATTAAGGTCTCACACATTGCCTTTCGCTGGTGCTAAAGCCGCAATGGGAGGTTTCGGCTGATGACCATTACAGTATAAATTAATGGAGATTGGGCGGGTAACTACGTATTTACGTAGTTACGTGCACGTATTTACGTGCACTAGCCAGGTTTGAACTTCGTACTACTAGGCTTCCACCGCGAAACCAACCGATAGGTAGGTACCTGAACCTGGCCCACTGCCCTTCGAACGCTAAAGCATACTTGTTTCTTAAAAAGGTTGGGACCACAATATTCATTCATTTTGGAACCAGTGTATATTCTGAAACATCTATGTTGCATTAGTTATTCAACAAAGGTCATTCACCTCCAACTTAGACCGTCCAACGAGTTTGAGTGGACCCACCGCTTTGGCTTGAACGTGTGTATTCTCTACTCGAGCTTTAATTTTATATTGGGCTCTACTTCATTACTATTATTTAAATATTTGCTTCCTGCATAAATATTGCTTTGCTTTTATGTATGAATTTCTTGCTTTGCATGCGAAATGAGAATTTAAAATGTATGTTTTTTTTTGTTCATCATTGTTCTTACTCGCAATATCAAATATTTCTAACCTAAAGTATTGATGAATTAACCTATATTTTTATTTTTTGGCTCCCATAACGTAATATTGTTTGTAATAATTAATCCTTACAAAATATTATGAAACTGAAAGTTCGTTTGTTTGTTCCCTATTCACGGTCAAACGGTTAGACCGATTTGGATAAAAATTGCATAGGGATAGTTTAAGTGACGGAGAGTAACATAGGATATTTTTTCCCGATAATCCTGCGGGATCATAATAATGTTTCATAAGTTAAGTTTTTTATGCTTTAAGTTTTAGTGTCAAGAATGAATTTGTTTTATCTGCTAGGTAACTCGAATAGCGACATAAAAAGAAGTTCAGCCACCTCGATCATTTTTCTTTCATAAAGTACTTCCCTACTTAATTAGAACCCCTAAAACGAAGTTTTTACGTATCATCATCTCAGTAACATGTTTGCCAAATATGCCATGTTACCAAAATTACGTAATATAATTAATTCGATAAAGTGCGAGAGGAATTTCTCGCTTGGAGGGTTCCGTTAATTATATTACGAAATAGGTAACTGCCTAAAACATGTTCTTTATATATTCTTTAACGAGTCTAGTAATAAAACTAACATTTCAATACAATTTCAAATAAGTCCTATGTTTTGAACCTCATGCATGTCCTGTGAGAATTCTAAGCAACTACATAATTGGAAAACCACGAAGATTTAATACTACTATCGTTATTAACATTAAATAAATAAATATTGCACGACATTACACACTCAATACACACGCAATCTACCTCCAAACTAAGCACTAGGCTATGGGTAAAAAATGTATTATATATATGTAGTATATCCGTTATCTAATATAACCTTGTGCTATAATATAGTGCCATAGTTTAGCGTGTAAATACATAGGTACATATTATACATAGAAAGACACCCAGACCAGATACAGATACTTATTTTTAAGCAAAAAACTTTGCACCCTATGGGAATCGAACCCGCTGCCGGTGAGAATCGAATCTGCATTGCAGTCGGGCGCCACACGCGCTACAGAGGCTGTCATTTTATAAGAGCGAATGTAAGTCTTTCTGTTAAAATAAGTTTGTAAAAGTTAAAGTTTCGGCGACGAGAATTTAGTATAACTACAAACCTTCTGATGACTATGTATGTTCCATATGTTTCCACGTTTTCGGCCATTGATTATGTAGCCGGCAATCAGTTGTGAAGGTGCCTTGACAGCTGAGAAAGGTCGATGGTCGATACTTCGTTTCTTACTCAATTTGGTAGAGCATTTTTGTATTAGGTAATTCATTAGTCTTTGATTTTCCCAACGTTTTGAGGTCTCTCCTGGCCTCCTGTCCACGGGTAGTCTACCCGTCTTCGTTTGTTTTCCTTTTTGCGGCTGCTATTAATATTATAACCAGAGACATGTTTCATCGTCGTCTTCGCTCCTAGAAGACTGTGCACTTGTCAACTTTTGAAATATCAATTTCAATCGTGTTCTCTAAGGTTTTTGCTTTGATATATCAAAACGGTGCTGTTGAACCCAATTGGATCCAGTCTGTCTTTATCTAACTAACCGACGATAACTAAAAAAAAAAAAGGACAGACAGGGATCTCTCTAACATCAAGCAGAACCGTTTTTTTGACGAAGTAAGCTTACTAGTTACTCAGTAATACTATTTCTATGACAGTAACTAAATCTAAATCATATCTTCGACCGTAATTGGTAAATTTTGTGGTCACGTGGTAACCGAAGCGACGGCAGCCTCTTGACCAATGTACTTTATTTTAGTTTATACAGAACACCAAAAAGGCAATTTAACCCCAAAGCAGGTTGTTCTAGACGTCTAGGCGGACGACTTTTGGAAACTCACTGTAGTTTTCGAAAATTTCGAGTTTAAACTTTACTTAAAAATCAGCTGTTAGAGGTTCAATAACCTCTAACAACTAAATGAAAGAACAACTCAAGCTCAATAGCTTGAGTTGTTCTTTTATTTAGTAGGGACTACTATATTCTAAACATTGATATACTTATTAATAAAAAGGGATTAAGGTCGGAGTAGTTACTCCGCTCTTTGTTTCTGTCAAAGACAAACTACGCATGTTCTCACTACTCCGATACTATTCCACCGCGATATGTTGTTCTAACAATCGGTCTGACATATCATACAAGAAATGTAAGTGGACCCCTATTTTACTTTATATCAAAATATTGATAGAGATGTGATATCTATTGACATAATATGCGGGTAAACTCACAATAAACGCTAGGTAGTATATTTCCTTGGGGTTGTCAGCTACAGCAGTAATTAATTATCGTCCTCCCGCTCGGATTGAAGTTAACTAACCGTAGCTTGCTTTTCGCTGTTTTGACATTCGATATTCGATAGACCCCTTGAACTTCGAAGCAGTTCCAATATCTTGAAATACATAATACATACCGTGTTTGTATTAGATACTAGAGATGGACAGATTATAGATTCTGCCGACTAAGCAGACTAGTCAATATAGTCGGCTACATTGGTCGATTCTGCCCTGTTTTAAAATCCCAGGTCAAAAATGTGAACATAGAACTGTCAATATCAAAGGAAAAAGTAAATATAATATAAATAGCTGTCACTTTCAATTAAATATATATATATATAGTACCTACCTACCTATGAGTTTTTTGTTTACATTTTTGACCTGAAATTCCGAGATATAATCAGTTTTAAAATTACCGACTAATCGCTAATGTAAATAATTATAACTTGGAGTTATTCGGGTTATTTGTCACCAAAATTTTCAAATAATGGTTCGACATAAATCGGATAGAGTTAATACATCTTGAGACATTTAAGGTGCTCCCTGGTTGTAAGACTATCTACATACCTTCTAATTTGTACTGTACTAATTCCATAAATATTTATTGCATAATTATTAGTATAGATGAGCCGACTCGATTAGCGACTAGTCGGCAGTGCAAATCATTATAATTAGGAAATATTCGGCTTGATCGTCATCAAAACTTCCAATAATTAGGGTTAAACCGTTTTCGAAAAAAAAATAGAACAGGGCTGAAACATGTTGAGACATTTAATGTGCAGCCCGGTTGTGAGGTGTTAGTTTACGTTTTTTTGACCACCTACTACACTAATTGTACCACTATTTCAATAAATATTGGTTTTATTGCAATTATTAGTTGACGACTAGACGGCACCTACCGATTAATCGGTAAAGTTGCCGACTAATTGGCTTTCCGGACTAATAGTCAGCCCATCACTACTAGAGTCGTTACCTATTGCCTCAATATAGATATTATATTCAACTTTGTTTCGCTGCAAGCAAGACTGAACTGTTTTGAATAATTCATACAATTCTTCATTGTGATTTGACTATCTTAGAATAGGTAAAGGCATTTATGTTTCTTAACAGTAAACACACAGAATTATGAAAAAGAATTCTTTACTTTTAGGGCTTTCTGTGTATTAATTGATTGTTCTGTGTAATACGTATACAGAATAGAATACCTTCTCGATGGAAAAAAATACGGAGAATCGTATCAAAATAAGAAAATACGAAGACGATATTTCAATTACATTTCCCTTAACAGAACCAAAGGAATTATTAAGCTTCTTTGATGTGCTTTGATTGTAGCAATTAGTTTATTGATTTTGTAGTCACTTTGGATTAGGAGTGAAATTAAACAAAACATGGCTATGAGCGCGTTGGTCGAACCTCGGACGTCAACGTAGTAGAAGGTTGCGGGTTTGATTCTCGACAGGACAAGTGTTTATGCTGAACATCAATTTTTGTTTCTGTTGTTATATAATATGTAGCAGCGTCCCACAGTTTCACCCGCGCAAGTCCCGATCCCGAGGAATTTTCAAAATGAGTGGATACCTAACCTATAGGTACACCACAAAGAACACATTCGCCAAATTTCGTATCCCTATCACCAGCGCTTTGGGATGTGCGAAGTCAATAAATCAGTCACTCAAAGTCTTAGTAGGTATGTAAGTAGTAGTTTTGCATATTTTGGGGATAGATTGCTCAATGAGCAACGTCCTACAATATTTTTATAGGTAGATTTCTTTTCCTCATAAATATAGTTTCTTTACAAAGTTTGACAAGGAACCCTTCTGTAGAATAATGACCTTGGTTTGCGATTCGTTCTGCAACTGTCGTCATAGTTACTGGTTACGTATTGTCTATTAGACAGTTAGAAGTAATGGTACGACTAGGCAGTAATAGTAATGCTCATTGATCACGTTAGCTGCTTCATAAGCATCTTTAATTTATCTAATGCGGGAACAATTTTGGTACTTTATTTAGTTAGTCGCTCACATTGACATAACATAAGCAAGTATATAGGTTCGTTTTTTACAATCTCAACAAACACGCGTACTTTCACTGATTTAGGGTTTATTTTTCATTGTATGAATAAAATATATCAAATACAAATACAAATACTAAAAAAATTAAATAGTTTTGTTGGTTTATTTTTGTCGGTTGGTCATTTTATTGGTCAGATAATATCTATATTATAGGTTTCTAGATATTGGGCCCTACCATGATGTCTTATTAAGTCGTCGCGAAGCTGTCGCGTTATCGTTCAGCTAAAAAAAAAAAAAAATCATCAAATAGGTAATTAAAAAAAAATAAAAAACAAACTTCAAAAAAAAATTTATTTTTAATTGTCTGTGGTTTTTAAAAGTATTCTGGGTATTTTTATTTTACTTTATTTTTTTGAACGACAAAAGGACGACATAGCAACGACAAACGATCATGGTAGCGCGGATTATTTTTACGTACGCTTATTTTATTTTACGAGTTTTTCGAAATTCGAATGTCATAACATTCCCATAGTTCCCATACATAAAAAAATGATCTAACAAAACAGTTCAACTGTAGGTCGTAATTTGGGATTTTGATTGCATTATAGAGAGTTATAAAATATAACATTAGTGTAGATAAATTTTTAAAAATAAACAAATTTTAATCTCGCATTGTATATTGGACGCTTAACAATCCTTAAACGCCGCTAGTTATTAGTCGTGAAGAATAGAAAACTGCACTTGAATAGCACTGTTCGAGTAAGATACGCGTCTCCAGCGAATCGTTAGTAATACGCCCGATAATATATTCAGATCGCATTTATTCGCGAAGCACTGAAACAAGGTTCTGTTAGTGCGGCGGCGGGACTATCCCCGTGGGGGAAACTTTTCAAAACGCCTCTGTGAATGAAATCTTTTAGAAAAACGCGTGGGTTTGAAGACAATGTTGTATCTAGTATACTTTAAAATGATGTATGATGATGTAGATTATTAAAACATTCTAATATTTAGTTACATTTTCGTGGGTCTTGATCGCGTATTATTATTTATTATCTCATCTCGACGTTTCAACCGTGTTACAACAGTCATGGTCTATGTTACGAAATTAATATTTTTTGTTTTTTTATTGCTCAAGGCATATTTAAACCTACAAATACTTTCCTAGGAGATAATTTTCAAAAATTTCCCACGGCAGAATTCGAACCTGTGCCCCTCGTTATCCAGACGAGTGCCTGTGTATTAATGGTTAGAGCAGTCGCCTGGATAGCGAGGGGCACAGGTTCGGATCCTGTCATGGGAATTTTCTAAAAATATATTTACTTGCGAAAATAAACCTATGTTACCAAATTCAGTGATTTTAAAAAGTTTATACAAAAATTTAATTCCTTACTATCTATGTTTATAAAGTGCTTTCTATTCCAGACTAATGGATCAACGCACAACCTAAACCGCTGATAATAGACGGCTAAAATTGAGAGAGTGTGATCTTTATGGGATGTATGCCATCGAAAAGATAGGGTTATTTCGAAATTTTCTAGGGGTTGAGCCTTACGCAGGTAGAACCGCGAGATCCAGCTAGACGGCTTATGAATTTCTTCGAGCCTATAATATTTAACTCAATTACTTTCAAATAATGTCAATAGGTACGCGTACAGCTCTAAAACAAATCGATTAAGTACATTATACAAGGTAGGCTAAACATTAGGTAAGCTTGAAAACAGTGTTAAGTCGAGATACCGCCATAAGCGGAACAGAGTCATTAATGTGTCAGTTTAACATGCAACCATCGTTTACATAGTCATACAACTCTTGCGGGCTCATTCGCGTCTCCACCGTCACATTCGAGACCGGACCATCTCCACGAGCGTTAGAATCGCGGCGATATTATCTTATTTCTATAATACAACGCACCGCCGCGGACACGTTCATATAAATTATAAAGAAATAAGTGGCTCGACGATAATATCGCCGCGAGTCTAACTCTCGTGGAGACAGTGCCTTAAAATGACACCTACTCTACTCTCCATACAAGCGTAAGCGATTGTTTCCCTGGTTAACTATCCGGGGAGAAAACACCTAAACATTCAGTTGAATGTTTAGGATTTTTTCCCACATTGTTATTGTAATATGAAGTAATGTTATGTGACCGTATGTTTTTTTTCATATTATGAAAAAAAAACATACGGTCATGGCGTTCATGGCAGATATAAATTTAATTACATAAACCAATTTTTGCTCTAAAGTCTTAATCCAGGGAGGATACATACAGTCCACTAAGTTTGTTTGGAAAAAGAGTAGGTGTATCATTGCCTCTTAATAAGTCCGCTTCGCTCGCGGTGGGAACGAAGCTTTAGGACCAACAACGATTGAATCTAAATATTACATACGCTTTTAGTAAACTCTTACCTGACTCCGAGCTAAGAACCAATGCACATTATGTGACTACCATAAATCCGATAGCATATTAGAATTTTGCTCGGCCAGCACGTTTCGGAGCACCAAGTAGCCACTCCTTCGTATTATTACTTCAAGTCCCCCGAACCAGGCAAAGCTTTTAAACTTTCGCCATTTCTCTATTCTAGTTGACATTGCGGGGTTTAAATTTTTCTACAGATATTTCGATACAGGTTCGTAATTAAAACCACATGTGGTTTAAGAATAAACAAATGATCTGTTCGGCATTTACCCCCTTTTTAAAATTTGGATACTAATTGTACACTATCTTTATCATTAACTATATAGTAAAGAACAAAGTCGCTTCGCTGTCTGGATGTTTGTATGTATGCTTAGATCCTTAAGACTTCGCAACGGATTTTGTTTTTTAGTAGATAGAGAGATTCAATAGGAATGTTTAAATGTATAAAACATCCTGTATTCCTGAGGGATCGGCACTTATGCGGGTGAAACCGCTTGGCGCAGCTAGTGAAGTGATATATAAGATAAGTTGTGCCAATGTCAAATACAATTGTAGTTTGTATTTGACATTGCGGAGAATGAATTTTTCTAGAGTTATTTTTTAGGCTTTTTTGATCGTAATTAAAACCACATGTGGTTTAAGAATGAACAAACAGATGAAAGATATTTAAAAAGAACGTATTTATTTAATTTAATTGCGCAATTAGGAAGATTTACTGGCATGAGGGTTATGTAAGATCATGTATTTAGAATTCTTTTTGGTTTCACGGGTTGTTTAAAATTATAGCATGGGATTATGAAGGTTGGGTCGGGTTACTTTTTTGTGAAAAAGTTGCAAATCAAGTTAATGGGTCATCTGATGGGAAGTTGCAAGCGTGTTTCATCTTAGATCTTAGACATTTAAGACAATCATCTACAGACCACAGTTCTACATACCAGTGAGCATGGCATACCTTACAGACCTACCTACCAACTGTGGCAAGCCCAGATCATCATCATCATCACCACTGGTGGACATTGGCCTCCGTCATTGATGTCAGTAGATTTCGGTTGGAGGCGGCCTGTATCTAACGTGAAACCGCGGCTTTAACCCCAAATAACATGGAGTTTTAGTGGATCCTGGGGGGCAGCAAATAGGAATATTGCTCATATGAGAGATAGCTGGCATAGCTTCTATTGAACGCACACGTTTGTGGTTTAACTAACTATCAAGTGTTGCAAACGCTGACCTATAACGGAATAAATGTAGCATCTGCTCATTCTATTTTAAATTGCAACCTATAAGGCTATGACAGAAATGCTTATTTTCCAAGAATATTATCTCATGAAAATTCAAGTAAATCGAGCTCATATAAAACTCTAGCTTTACTTAAATGATTTCCATAACTAACATTTTCAATCTTAATTCTGATTTACTAATTACTTAACATCCTGAATCTCAGGAAGGTTCCACTCCATCCAACTAGCATTAAATATTCTCGACGTACACCGACCGTAATACCCATATCTTTAATTAATAAGATTTGAGGTCTCCACGAACGGTTGTGATAGTCTACTGAACACCCTCGTCTTGTTTACATAGGATCGAAGGTTGTTAAGAAGGTTATCTTGCTCTAATTAGTAAGCTCTTAACATAATCCTTCTCTTCTAATAATAGATTCATGTTTAGAGTTGAAATTTCTTCAGTGACAATTTTGCTGAGCCTCGGTTTTGATCCAAAACTCTGGCAGTGTTAGCATACAAGCGCGAGAAACCTTTTGTTGATCGACAGGAAAAACCGACTATTTATCTTGTCGTTTGAGATAAAGAAAAACTGTTTTTTTTTTAATTCAAAATAGGTAAAATAGTGAACATAGGATTATGAGTTTAATTTATTTAGAACATTATTTACGATGTTTCTTGCGTCTATTCGAAGCTCTACGAATATTTCGGAATGTTTATAGGGTGTTTGACAATTTGAGACAGGCAGACTTTGGATAATTCCATTTTATCCATTTCATGTCAAAATATCGAGCTTCAAATAATAAAAATAAGAATGACTCGTTTTATATGGAATCTTATTTCACAAAAAAAATTATCACAATGCTACAAAAAGCAACCATAAATGGTTGGTGGTAAAAGTTTTAACTTTAAATGCTAATTAACCGTAATACCGAAGAATTGCAAAGTTTTCAGTTAACTTAAGTTAAAACAAGCTGTAAATGTAATGCAGAAAAACTTTGATTGGGCGAAAATAGTGAGCATTTCGAATCAAAACTTTTATTTTAATTAGTCTAAACGGGAAAGTAGTTTTGTGTTCTGTAACTGTCAGACTAATTGTTTTTTCATGTTATTTGGGAAGAAAATTACCTTGGTTCAGATATAGATACAGATACGGGTACAAGTACATGGCTGAATGAAAGAAAGCAATTTGATCAAGACGAAAAAGCCGATTCTATACGTAACAAAAACAACATTCCCTCCCACACAGTCTAACACAAAGTCATGAAATAATAATCACATCCGTCAGTTTTACCCTAATATCCGGATTTCGTTATCCATCGCATATTCTTACTAGATCCATTAATATTGAGGGTGTAAATATATTCGGCCGAAGTTGTAATTGAGGAATAAGTGATCGCAAGTTCACGCCCGTACCACTACCGGGCTTTGACATAAATTAGTTAGTAACTACTAAACTGATGCTAGGCATACGTCGAGTTAGTTCGCTCGGTAACACGGCTGGCTGGTTAAATCTTTCATTTTCATTACTTTATAAGACGATAACGTTCTCTCGGGAACTAATGCAAAGTTCCTTGTGAGTCTAACGCTAAAGGCTTCAGTTGGTTTTAGATTAGTATAATTGAGACCGTAGAATAATCTATTATTTAATAAGAGTCGGTTAAACTTTTGTTAGACTTTCAAAGGTATTTTATGCTATTCTCCTTCTTCGTCGTGTCGGTGCCACATTTTTGATCATATTAGGTCCGCTCACTACACTGCGCGGATCCTGGTTTTGATATTTGCTACCATCAAATCAGCCAGTGTACAGTTATTAGGGGTAAAAGAGGTAGGTCAAAAAATGCTGCACGGTTCGCCCCACAGTTGCACCGGCTTTGGCCCGGGGCAATCATACCTCATTATTTCAAGGTTTACCCTGCAACGACCAACCTGCTTCTAGAGTCTATTAATTGTTGAGTTATGTCATGCTATTAAATAATAGTCACATCATTTAACTAGTGCTATAAGCTTACATACATTGAAATAAAGAAGTCTTCTTTTTTTAATCTAAGATGGCGCAATAATTTGTCCACTCGCTGTAGCATGCTGTAATGTTTCTGACTTTGACATTAGATACCATCAAATCTTCCTAGAGTCTTACAAATGCCACACTGGCCATAAAAAGTCCAGGAACGAGTATTTTAGCGAAACTGAAGTATTAACCTTGGAGTCTTCAAATATTTAGGTCTCTTACATCGTCGTTGACCTCATCATAGCTTCAGATGAGGTGAGGTTAAGAGCAAGACTATCACACATAATATCAAAAAGTAGAACTGAAAAGATGTATTTTTACGAAGCACGTGCCCACATCGTACAAAAGCCGTTTGTTAAAAATGTTGTGGTAATCATACAGTGTGTGAACCAGGGACCGTATCGGTTAATGTCCTATTGTCGGTTCCACGTGACGTACTGCGTCTGACCTTCGGTTGGAGTTGGAACATTTTGATGTTCTAAGACGAATGTAAATATAGAACTCAATTGAATCTTACTAATATTATAAACGCGAAAGTTTGTATGAATGTATGTATGTGACTACTGACTTTGTTACTCTTTCAAGCAAAAACTACAAAACGTATTGCAATGAAATATAGGTAACTGGATACCGGGAATAACACATGGGTTTTTTATCCCGATATTCCCACGTAAACAGGACTTATGCGGGTGAAACCGCGGGGCGCAGCTAGTAAAAATATAAATGAGAAATCGTAGGATCTACCTCCTACGATTTAATAGTATTAAAATTCGTTCAATTAGTCTTTCTTTACCGTATGATCCGGCTTTTCTCCGTACTCTATACAAGACTTTTTTATATTCAGTTTTACTGCTTCAGCAGACCTATACTTATACATTATCGGTTTTAAAGGACGATATGGTCGTGTAACATCCTAAATTTAGAAATCATTTCTAACGTGGAATCAAATATCATTCAGTGAATGTCTGTGATAACCAGTGCCAGCCGCAAGAAAAAGTTTGGATGACTTCCAACAATCGATTACATTTACTCCATCGTTAACAGGAAATGATCATATATCTCTGCATTCGGATCTGCGGTTTATTTTTAAATCATAAAATATTTACATTTTAATTTTTATTTAATCTCCAACACGGTCAAAAAGATGAATGTTACTACCAGGTTATTAGATTTAATCGCGAATAACGTTCCGCTGATCTCTTATCTAGTATTTTTTCATGTTATCAAAGATATATCTGAACTGGAAGGTGTTCTGAATTGTGCTATCGTATGTCTGCTGTCAAAGTGTCAATGATACGCGTTCATGGATATATCTTTCTATTGATAGCTGTGACATGATGTGATTCATCATTAAAAGATGTATCTCGCGAGCCACAACTTACATAATTCCGTTTTCCAAGAAAAAATAACTGGGGATTAAATATTTTTTCCGGGAGGATAAAGAGCGGTTCGATTACGTTCATGTTTAAACTGTCTTTTTCGTTCGCTACCGGGAAATGAGAAGAACGCCTTAGGGATAGAAAATATTTTCTTGTTGGCGTCCCGGTACGACAACAAACTCAAACTGGTTAGTAGATCAATATTTACTGGGAAAATACATAAAAGGTTTCAGTCGAAACATCAACTGGCCTATTTAAACTGGCTCTAATGGTTTTTGCACATAATTTCTTTTGTGCAGCGTTCATTGAATCGTAAATGGATTGTGAATTATTATTCATAAACAATGGTTAACTATGACCTTGTTAATGAATCCGAATGCGAACGAGTCAGCACGCTCGCTTGTGGGATAGACACGACTTATTACCTCATTTCGTAATCATGTGGCTCTTAATACGCATTATTTAACTATTCTATGCACGGTTAGATTTTTTTTTCGGTTTTTGCGATGTTGTATCGAAATTTAACTCATTTTTCTGGTTCAATCACTTAGTGACATAATTTTTTAACATTTTTTCAATGCTTTACTATTCGAGACCTTTACAGATCACTTCTTCAGGGTAGACTGAAATGTAATTTGTCATTTTATTGTTAATTGTCTTGTCTATCTAATATTAATTGTTTAAGCTAAAAATTGTATACCTACGACGGATGAAATTTTTCGTACATTACCTACCTCTCTAGTTGATGTATCTCAGTTGTACCTATAATGTTTTTTCTTGACAGAATTAGCTATGTCACTGTCGCTTTTTATATTGCTCTATTTCTCCCTATTAGGCATTAGCCAGTTTCAAGTACTAAGTATATTTGCAAGCGTATCTATTTAGAGAGCTTAAACGTATTTAAACGTAAATTCTTCGTCCAAGGAGTAATACATAGTATTGGTGTGCAATACGACCCCATGCCTGTGAAGAAGCTCATTCCATCAACAACAAAAAAACTTAGCATATTTTTATTAGTATACCTAAATAAGTACTTTAAACGTAATTCAACTAATCCCAGTTTATTGTCCCCAACAAAATCTAAGCAAACGTTCGGACGTAGAAACTACCTACAAGTATATTCATGACCGAAATCTTTTGTGAATAACAATGGTTATTGTGTTCGCAAGGTTGTCTTCTCGCAAGTATTTGGTAATAGGTTGGCAAATAAATAGCTGATGATGATAATACTTGCATGGTGATGTCATCAGTCGTGTCACAAGGGGCCATGGCTACTTGATGATGAATTACGAAGGTTGACTAGTTTGAGACTTATTTTATTGCGGGCCGGTCCGTGACTTTTATAGGTGCTAATGAAATGATTATCTTGTCAAATTGTTTAGACGGGTAATCGGGTAATCCCGTGTCACTTTTGTTTCTGTTTCGATCGTCTTTCGTTTTCGGTTCGATCGTCTGTTGTTTCAGTTCCAATGTGGGCCTTGTTGTCTGCTATCAAATTTTAAAAGATGCATCGTCACCTTCGAATACAAAATATCTGTGACAAAATCCGGCTATAATAATTTACTTCTATGGTTTTGGGACTGTCAAAAATAAAAGTTTAACAAACCTATTATAAATACTTATTGTAAAGGTAAACAAAATAAATAATTTCTGTAATCATCATGGTAAGCTACTAAGCATGTGTTAAGGTTGGCAGTGGACATAGTTAATATGTATATTTCGTTTTCTTTTGTAAATATTGACATAATATAGGTACATCATAAAAAATAAAGAGACACCCAGACAAAAAACAAATACTTTTTTAGCATAAAAACTTATTCCCGACGGGAATCAAACCTACAACCTTCTGCATCGCCGTCGGGTATTCGTTCGACGCGTCACAGAGCTCGGTACAGTACCTAACATTGACTTCTAGTAATCCGTATCTAGTTCAATTAGCAAACATTCTGGTAACAATGCAATACGGACTATTCTGGTAGAGATTTGTTCGAAAAAAATCATTGATTCGTACATTTATTCCTGGTGAAAAACTTCCGCCCGAAAAATTGGGTCAAATAACTAGGTTTTTGCTTTACTTTAAACGATTTATTGAAACAGAGTATACAAATAGTATTGAATGTTACATCAGCCGTGAAAACATTTAAGAAACACGATATCTTAAAAATTGCTTTTAGTCGCTACGTCTTGTGAATGACGTGTTCCTTTAAACTTCGGAGGCAATACAGTATCCAAAGTAAAGTACTGTCCATAATTTTAGAAATAAATACTTTCTACAGTTACATTTTACCGAGTCTTATTTGCGTATTTGTTATTTATTTTCTTACCTCCACGTTTCGACTTTATACAATGGCTTTGGTTGCTTAGTTGTGGTTCTCCTTGCGACCATGACTATAGTAATATAGTCGATCGTTGAGGTATACGTTTCGAATACGCGATTAAGAACCTATAAACAAATCATGTGAATTTAAAAAGCTTATAAATACCTTCCAGCCGGAAAGTATACTTATGCGCATGCGCCGCGCGCAACCTTTGCGCGCGCGCACGCAACCGCTGCACACAAACTCCTCTGAGTAGGTACTCCAAAAAACTCCGATGACGCGCGGCTTTCAACTTTTCGGGCGCTTCATATAAAAAGCAATCCTACTGGTAAAAGAGTCAGAGGCGTGATTGTTATTCTGTGGCAAAACAGACGTAGAAGCTTATTCCTGTCGATGATCAAATCGCAAAATAACAAATATTAAATGATTTACGGCTATAAAGTTAGCAATGAATTTAGTGCTTCTTTTCATATAATTGACTGACCTTTTCAATTGGAAAGGTCAGAAAATGTTTAGAATGACGACATCTCGAATTATTAAAATCAGTCGCATCAAATTAGATGTAGACAGATATTAGGTATTGGTAGTAGTAATACACAGACAATTTCTTTTTAGATGAATATTCTGAAGAAGAAAACAACCGCATAGAAAACTAGGTGTACATTCTCTAAAGTCGAATAATCCCAAAACAAATCAGTAAAATACATATTTTTAAATTATTTTAGGTAATCACGGTTGTAAAGAAAAGTCAACTCCGGAGGCCTCTTAAAAGACCGATTGTAATCGAATAATCTTGAATATAAACGATATTTTGAAATCCATTGATTTCATTAATTTTTTCTGATATACCTAATCATTTTCGTAATTCAGTAAGTATATTTTTTGTTTCTTTCTGTTTCATTACAGAACAGAAAATTCCACAATTAATTTCACTTCTCGAAGCCTTAACTATCACCCACATACCAACTGTACTTCCAAAATAGATCGTTTTATTGAGTTAGGTCATCAATAACCGAACTTGTACTGAACTTTGATATGATTATTAGGCCATTACTCCGCCTGTCTCAGACAGAAAACTTTGTTCTAAATGCTATAATTGTTCGTCAAAATTCTTCCGAAGTGGTAATGAAATTTGGATCGGAATAAGACATCGTTGTTCTAAACATTAATGAACATTAAGATTAACATGGCATATGTAATAAACCTTTCGATATTATTTAGCCATTAGAGTTTTTGGTAATACTGTAGGTTATCTAAATACTTTAATTTTTATTTCAAGTGGTTAAAGCTGATCTGGGCGTTTATAGAAACAGTTTGAAAGAAAAATACATCTGAAAAACCGACGCTGGTAATTTCAAGTCGTTTTTCCGCGATTCAAATGCTTGGTTCGAATCCCGCACAGTGTCCGCCGTGCGTTGTGTTTTTGTGGATGTATATTTCTTTAAAATATCTCTATACTAGCTGCGCCCCGCGGTTTCACCCGCATAAGTCCCGTTCCCGCGGGAATATCGGGATAAAAAGTAGCCTATGTGTTAATCCAGGTCCCCAGCTACCTATATTCCAAGTTTCATCGCAATCGGTTCAGTAGTTTTTGCGTGAAAGAGTAACAACCTCACATACATACCTACATACATACTTACATACAAACTTTCGCGTTTATAATATTAGTAAGATTAATCCTACTAATATTACTTTTTATCCCGATAATCCCGTGGGAACGGGACTTACGCGGGTGAAACCGCGGGGTGCAGCTAGTTTAATATAAAAAAGATCAGTTTTAAAATACAAATTTAAAATTAAATAAAAACTCCTATGGGGTACAAAATAAAACTGAAGAAATCAAAACCGTCTAAACTGAAGGAATGAAAGCAGTTGCGTCCCCGATTTCGACAAAAACAAAAATGGCATTATTAGATTAATTAAAAATCAGGAATCGAATCTTGTCCTTTTGTAAAAACCCTGTTTATTTATACATAATATTATGTTATCAATATTAGTAAACCAGACTCCTATTTGGTAAAGGATCCTTGAATATTCTACGCCAAAAGTAGGTATAAATACACATACCTACTATATCCATATTGATGCACGATAATCGGCGAAGTAGTTCAGGATAATAATTATAATACAAGGGAGCGTAGTCAAACAATCCTTAACTTTTCCTGAGTATTCGTACCAGGAATGTTTTCGGCAAAATTCCCGTAATGGTAACGGGCTCCGACGCCTGTCCCGAAGGGACCAAGACATTAAACCTTGGTTACAAGCCGTCTCAATTTCTTGATTAATTGATTGTGATTGGCGGTAACTTTCAGACTCGTTTTACTCATCGGGGAAGTCAGTCATTAGACATTAACGTGTACCAAAGTAATTTGCAATATTTTCCTCAACTATGATAGCTTTGATTTACGTCTAGGAGAAGCGTTCCAGAAGCTGTATATTGTTTTTATATCATTGTTTTAGTGGTATCGTAAGTGGCGTCTAAGGAAGAGGATTGTTTTACTCTCAGTTCTGGGATCAGTAAACCTTGCGAGCACAAACTCTGCTAGGTATAAATAAATATTAAATCATTGAGATCGGACTTTGTATGATAGGGATATTGATTAGCTTCTCTTGTCGGAGAGCCCATTTAAATCCCTACCACAATTATATAAAATAATATATACTAAGGTTTTTCAATCACTTTACGAATAATGTTTTCGAAAAAATATGATAGCTTCCTGATATTACAATTACTGATATCAAATGCCAATGCTACAATGATTTACAATACTGCTGTATCATTGGAATTATTGCGCAAACAATGAAAAATTACATAAACACATCTGCTATAGTACACTCGTAGTATGCTTAACCGCAATTATTCAAAACAGTTGAAAACCGATCCCCTACCGACTAAAAGAGAACACCTATAAGTTCAGATAATTGGCTTTCGTGCTCTAATCTAGACACTCAGTCTTATTTATTGACCAAAAAGTAAAGCGTATATCTTTGGTTCAGCCGAGTACCTACCTACTTGAGAATTTTTATCAACATCACGCCATATGAAAATACTCGAAGAAATTCAAGTATCAGACTGTGAGAAAAATTGTTCTGTAACTCCATTTGTAACTCGTGCCATAAGTACATAATAGTATTATTGGCTGTAAATCTGTTTGCGAGGGGCTGTTTTTGCGGTAATTTGTTGGGGACCGGTCGGGTGGTGAATTTTTTGCGGAACTCCTATTTTAACCAAGTTTTGTTGTGTTTACTGATGGAATTTCCCCTTTCTTGTTTTACATTGGATACAATTATTACATTGAGTGTTACTACAAGTTTTACTTATGTAGAAACTATTTATTTATTTTTAAACATTAGGTGAGATAGAGTTTTGCCTCTATCTCACCTAATGGGAAGTGACGATTATGGTCTAAAGTCCCACATCATGAAGAAGGATGACGGAAGTGGGACAAGATCTAACAAGACTTCCTTAACGTCTGCAGCGGCCTATGTTTCGGAACATGACCGAGGGTGCTTTGCGCTACGACTTAAACTAGCTGCAGCCTCCAACAAAAACCTTTTGGACGTCTTACGACGGGCATGAGATAAAGCAGCCGTTCTTTTAGCCCCGAGGTACAGGGCCCAAAATCAACCTGTGACTATTTCGTGAAAACGAACCCTTTGTAAACCACACAAGGTTCTTATGTGCATGCAATTTAACTCGTCACGCCGATCTGAATGTACAAGCAAAGGCCTTGTACAATTCAGATTGAATTTTTATACGTAATTCAAATGTTTACTAAAAACGTAATTTTATTTCATAGGTTATATCGAAAATTATATTTCATAACCTAGATACTAAAAATGTATGCGGAAATTTCTATGTTACAATGTAGAAAACCATTTGTAGAAGACAGAAGGGACTAGCTTGGGACACCAAGAATCGTATGGTTTGCAAATCTAATTTCACACTCGCTACACCACAATTAAAATAATGAATGAAACTGCTTCTCTGTACAGGAAGAGACAATTTACCGTCGCATCTTTTGTAACATGTTTTCTATGGCTGCAAAGTTAATCTGTGTATAATATATCACATTTAAAAAAACAAATCTTCGTCCTATATATTGAAAAATCAGCCCTAAAACGAGATTTACATTATGACACTATAGTAGCATGCATTGTGGAGTCAATTTCAACAGTTTTGCAGCGCAGGTAACGGTTACTGACAGCAACTTTACCAATTAAGCAGAGTAGAGAAACTCTAAAATCGACCTTAAAAATTTCAAGTCAAGAATGAATAGGTTTCTTCTAGACAAGCATGTTACCTTCACTGTCGACCTCATCTTCGCTTCCCATTAAGTAAAATGTAAATAATACATGCCACTAGTTTCGTAATGTGAACCCTGCTTAAAGAAAATAGGAGGTCGAATTTCCCATTTTTACCAACCAGTTTCTTAATTACGTTTTAGTTGCGAACAATCAAGGCCCAAGTTTACAAAGTTAAATTGTTGCCTACTTATTTATTTATTAACGTTAACTTTAATGAATTTCAGGTATTTTCACGAAAAATTCGCTCGTAAAGAATTAAATAAAAGTTAGGCCTAGAATTTCTGAATTATACTATAATTTTGTTGAACACTCGCTGTTGGAGTATTTTAAACAGTTTTTTTAAGGTTCTGTACCCCAAAAGGTTAGAAAATAAATCCAAGGCTCACTTTTTTTGTATAGCTTGTAAATTAACAAAAGGATTGGTTCATTTCGACCCTTGCCCTTCGTAGGGACCTGCACCTGCTGTGGGCTTTTTATGGCCGTTTTAGGATTTTAATTTTGATTCATTAGGAATGTGTAATGTTGTCGCCTTCAATTTGTTTGACCGCCGTTTACATACGGCAAACACTTGCGGTTATGTAATATGCCATCAGTGAGAACTAGTATAGTCGACGGCAGTTCAATTCTGCAAGAAATTGCCGATATTACTAGCCAGTGACACTTAGGTTCATTAAGAGAAAACTTAGCATCTAACAGTAAGAAGTGTGATTTTTTCTGTTAGCACCCTATCACTGCAAGGTACGACATCTGAGGAAATAGAACCGTTGTCGTTCTTAATTGTTCCTTCGTTGCAATTACTTGACGTTGACTTTAATCGTTACTAAAAAGACGGGTCGAAATTGTTCCACTGCCGTCTTCCTTCTTTTAGATGTGGAGAAATTATAGTAAGTACAAAAAATACACATATCCAAATCATCCAACGCTGTGTCACCCGAATAAGTCCTGACCCCGTGAGATTATCGGGGTCAAAAGTAGCCTATGTTACTCCTCGATAACGTAGCTCTCTATTCGTGAATGAATTTTAAAAGTCACTCCAGTAGTTTCGGAGCCTATTCATAACAAACAAACAAACAAACTGATAAATGTATAGTCTTTATAATATTACTATAGAGGAGTAATGAAATCCACCCACTTTTCTGATCCAGATACTCATACCTATTTAATAAGCGAACAAAATACGCGGAACAACCTTCACAGTTTCATCGTTTCCCAGCTTCAGAGTCTAGCCTATTGTGCCATTGATATGAAACAGACGGGAGTAGGTCGGATACGGTATGCGGTCGCACGCTCTCATGATGAATCAATACAGTGTCACTGTTATGTTGAATAGATCTCTGTGTCTGTAAGATGATGTGTGTGATGATATGAGACGCCTTGATGGGAATATTTTTGTTTATCTTCAATGGGGACAATGATACGATTGTGGACGCTGTTAGATTGTTGATGGATGTTCGTTCAAACGTCCATCGCCGATCAAACTAAGCTAGTTGAACTTAAGGTTTTTGTAGTTAAGTCAGTTTTTCAAATACCGCTATCAGTGCCAGCTATATTTATGCCCATTTATTTGCAAAACTACTGAGCTAAGCAAAACTAACTTAATATAGTTGGGGGCGGACGTTTCAATTTAAGTATGTATTGTATGCCAATCTAGAACCTCAGCTATCTGTATACTAAGTTGCATCATAATCAGTTCAGTAGTTTTTGCGTGAGGAAGTTACTAAGTATTACTTACTACCACACAAACTTTAAAATCTTTACAACTAAACATTATTTTTATACAAAGACTTTGTTTTATTTGTTACCTACAACTCGAGACACTTCTGGGAATGTAATTACAATGCGAAGTAGAAACAGAGCACTTAGTACATTATGGTTCAGGTAGAATTCTTTAATATTTCAATTTAATTTCTTTAAAAGCAATACTTAGGTAGGAACACTATAATTTACCTATTATAAATGTGAAAACTCTTGTGACAAAATTGTTCCTTCGGCAATTCTACATCTTACTTAAATAAGCCACCTGTCTTGAAGAATTAATTAAATCAGAGCTGACGCAGATATTCCAGATGTTAGAGTGACGTCATCAGCGATCCCGACAGGGTTGTTACGGGAATTCAAAAGCTATTGAGAGGACAACCAAAGGGCCACACTAATGAAGACTTAAACTCTGAATTGTCAAGCTTCGTTACTTATATTTTTTATTAAATTCCCACCGAAATTCTAATAAAATAAAGGTAATGAACTTGTCATCTGTCTCTGATCATTCGAAGTGGGCTCCCGTGAAATATTTATTAGACGTCTTCAGTAAAAATATAAAGATAAAAATTGTCGCGATCGTGTTAAAATTCCTACAGATCGTTCTTGATATCTGTAGAAAATTCGATTTCGCAAGTAATAAATCATCGCTGAACAATTCCAAACGTTCGCGTTGCCAACCGAACTACAAAACGGTCTTATCGAACCTATGTGTCAAACGAATCGTTGTTGTTAGCTTTTTGAAATTTTAAATTCGAACGAACATCAAAGAGATCCAAAGATCTGAAGTATAAAAGAGATCGCAGATTGGAGAGATCATGCCTTTCTCAGTCATTAATGGTGGATGTCACTGTCGTTGGCGCCGTCTGGCATGGATCCTTGAGTAAGCGCCAGACCGAACTGCCGTCAGCCTGCGGGAACGTGCCCTAAGATTGATACTGCATACGCAGCAGACACATACGCTGTCTTACATCTTGAATGTGTGTTATATTATTTGTGATTATATTAACTGTTTAAATTTCATCAGAGCTGATTCTCTATAGATAATACTCAAGCAAGTTTAGTTGTGAGCATTGAATATGACATCAGAAAGATGATAGTTGTAAACGGGAACTGCGGTAACGCTGCCGCAAACTCAATGATGCTTTTGACGGTAATATGATCGTCGACTTTGACTCCCATATCTGAATTTAAGTTTCGAATATGTAATCATCACGCTTCAACGTCATACAAAAGCGATAATAGTTATTGGATTCTTGCGAGCAGAAACCATAAAATTGAAATCAATTTTGCCGTATTGTTTATAGATGCATAAAACAGTTTCGTCGCCAAAAAGTTCACGTCACATTTCTTCATTTTCGTTTCGATTTATGTACAGTGAATTTTATTTAATACAGTTGAAAATCCAATTTCTTCCTGTGCACAGTTCATTCAAATCGTATTGAATAACTCAGCTGTTCTCTTGCAATCTAGCCTTGAACCGTTCGGAAGCGATAAAACCTTATCAAATAAAGTTACTTAGCTTATTCGTGATCAATTTACGACTTCTTATGACAATGTAAGATTTCAATACACCGAGTATATTTATCGCTGCAGCCTTGCCATATGATCACGATTTAGGATTGGTAAAAATACGATTTACTGTTATCCAATTTCGAACTTTCCAGCGTTGGTAGAGAAACTAAAATTGACCGACGCAAGGAAATCCCCGCGTATTTCTACGACTTCGGTGATATACGAATTTCGTTCGTAAGTGATGGACCGAAGGTGCTTTATCTGGGTATCGTGGGATAATATATTCAGTTCACAAAATGAATTGCGAATAGTAACTCCGAGTGAGCCTGCGAACATATTCGTTGGGATCTGTTGCGTCGTTCGTTCCCCTTATTGGTACACGGTTGGGCGACAAAGGATTCTATACTTAATCGTGTTTAGGTTGTTTTTCATTTGTCAGTCGTTTGGGGTTCTCAATGTGTATTCCGATAGTTTTATGTCCAGCTTATTTGTTGGTAGGCAACCTTGTCGAGATATAAGTCATGTTGTCGGTCCTTGGAAATGTACTTAAAGGGAAGAACAATGCAATGTTGCTTCACTTATTCCTTGCTTTCTTATCCCTGTCTGAGGTCAAAGTATATTTTTACCCGGTCAAAGGCTCCAGGTGTTAAATACAGTTTCATATTCAACAGCCATAGTTCCTCACCAAAGGAATCTTGAAGCCGTCGTTTTAGAGTTCATTTTTGTGTAAACTTTTATAAATGCAATGCTAGAGAAGGCACGTCAGTGTGCAATTAACGTTTTTCAGGACGAACGTCTACAGCCATTGTGACGTCACACCGCACCGAGAGGATAAAATGACTGTAAACTGTGGTACTTAAGAAACATCGTTAAGCGTCACTCTTTTTTTAGAATTGATGATGCGCTCGGTAATTTGCACTATACCGTATTTTTCGAAAGAATTGTTTGTCTTGTCATTTAAAAAACACAGGCTCAAACGTACATTTGAATGCAACAGCATTCATTTAAAATTCTACTCATTTGCAATGCTAATGTAGAACTACGTACCAACACCCGTAGGCTTGTGACATCCTAAAAGTACCGGATCTTAGTAACAGTTTTGCAAGTGTCGTGGTAGACAAATGAGCAATTTGCCGTCTCATCACGGCGTAATGTTGTGAAATGGAGGCTCGGGTCTCACGACAGAATCTTGGAAGATAATTTTCACAATATTTAAAAGGTGAAATACTATATTTAAAACTTTTAATATTTTTCCGGTGGTGGTTTCGTTGCGGTTCGAATATAACGGAGTGCTGCCTGAAAATTAATCGACGTCTAGGGGTTTGCGGCAGACCCTTTCTGTTTCACTAGTTGAAATATTGTTAAAGTGGGACCATTATTCCTTTTTCTCGAATATTAAGACGCGAACGTTTCGGGAAGGCCAGAATGGGAGCCGAGCCCGCGCGTGGAAAATTTAATTATCGTTCTGGGCAATGGATTTCGATCATTGTTATTCAAGTGGCGTATGTCTGGCGACCGATGACGTAAGGTCCAAGTATGTGAGCGTGGACCGATGACCTCCCTACTATTTGACTAGCCAGACATTGACGTAGCAATAAAAATATTGTTCGTTCTAACAAGCTGAATAATTGTTAAATCGTCGTCGTTGTCGTTCTTCTTCTTCTTTTCGTGTGGCTCACCTTGTGTTAAAGTTTTTAGCCTTTGTCGTTGGTACTAAACTAGTTTATTATATTCTTGTTTTACATTTAAATTGCACATAGGTACATATGAAACTTCCCAAAGAAAATCTCATAAAAGCAGTATTAAGTCGTTAGACGGGATAGAAGAAGTTTGAGTAGAAACACGGATACGAAAACAGATACCTTTTGCTTATTATCTTTTGGTATCGCATGTTTGACATAATCTGCATAACATTTTTTTTTGTTACTTATATTTAATATGAATTCTACCTGTTTGCCTACACTGTGATCGGCTTGCGCAACATAAGTTATTATAATAATAATAAATTAACAATCGCTACGATGCGCTTGTCCATACGACCTTCGTTCCATTATTTTTGTTAGTCAAATAACAAAACCACTTAAATGTTTTGCAACTTAATATTATTATGTCGTCACAAGGTCAGGAGAAGTACTATAACCAAACATTGTTTAAGTTTTGTGTTAAATAAAATATATTTTTTTTAAGGTTACAATCGGTCATAAAGAAATAACAGTACCTGCTGTAGAAAATGTTTGTTTGGCTTTCGAAAGTTGAATGGTTGTCTTTTAAAATGATGGTCTTTTTTTTACGAATAAAGCTTTAGCTTCTCTCTATTAAGATATATTAAGGGTACATAGGCAACTAGGACCATTTACCAACATTTGTAGGGTTTCATAGTCAAAAAGAAACCCTTATAGTCCCAACCTCAATTGTGCAGTACTTTTTTGCCATGAAATAAACTATTCATTTATTTGAAGGTATTTCTTTATTTATAGTTTCGTCATGTCCGTCTGTCCGTCCGACCGTCCGTCCATCCGTCCGCGGCATAGCTCCGAGACGCTTAGTACAAGGAAACTGTAATTTTGCTTAAATATGAATATTCATAACGACAAAAAAATAGTATAATTTAAAAAAAACTTTTTCTAGGGTACCTCCCGCACATATGTAACATTTTCTTGCTTACCACACCAACAGCCATATGGTTATAACTACCTACTTGGATACGTCATATATGTATTTACGATTTTTGTAAATATAATGAAGTTTAAAGGAAAAATATTTTAAAATATTAAGTTAAAACGAGTTAGTACTTTTATTTCATTGAACGAAATAAAAAGTAGAATTTCGAACAAATTCCGTGGTTAGCGAATTTACCTACTAGGTAAGTGATAGTTGTATCGACTTTTCAAGATTGCAATCCCTGTTATTTTTGGAAACTGCGGAACCCTACACGGCGCGTGGCCCGACAAGGCACATACTTGGCCATTTTCACATTTTTGTTACAATTCTTAAGTTATCTTGGGGTTGCTCAAAAGTTATTAAGTTAGGTACATTTTCGCACTAAAAACCAAATTCGGTTCACTGAGTCAGCAAGATCTTACATATCATATTATGATGTGGAAAATAACCTCAATAGCCGAATTGCCGGAAAGGGATACACTGGGCTCAGTATGATTAATGGAATAAGGTTGGCCAACTTATGACCTTATATTTCGCGTCATATGGACAGTATTGTTTTCTGTGCGTCAGGATTTCAAAGGAGCATTACAAATCCCTCCAAGAGACAGTCATTTGTTATTCAAATTCGTTCCACGATGCTTCGCGACTCCGACGCACCCTGCTCGTCATACATAATGAATATTTTAAAAAACCATTTTGTTAAACTTTTGAATGAATAAGTAATAAAATCTGTGGGTGTAAGCTGAAGTAAGTAATTTGGTACACTTTGAAAATTACAATGAAATTTCGGGTTTCGGAGTTGTAACCTAGAATTTTTCCGACTTTTCTTATTTTAGAATTGCATATCCAAAAGTTGGTAAAAAGTTCATGAAATACAGTCTGGAGACAGACATGTCTGTCACCAGGCTAAGCTCATGAACTGCGATACGTTGATGATATGCCACTAATGTTTTGCATGATTTGCATTTGAGCTAATCTAAAGGAAGCGACAATGAAGTCCACCATGTAACATACTTGCCTAGAAGAAACCCATTCATTCTATACTAAGAGACTCCTAGGTTGTAGTTAACAAGGAATATATCATTATTTACATATCAGAATACATAACATCGTTAATTAAACACAAATGAGTAGGAATCACGTTTTAACGTTTATTTTAAAGCTATATTTGATTGTAAATAAGTAAATATTTGTAACTCTGTTGGGGTGAGACGGTGATTATATTTTATTTGTATTGTCAGCCCCGCGAGATGTTTAGTCTTTAGAAAACCCTGTAATTGTTTGAAGTAGATGATGGATAGGGATCTCTGATTACATTTCGGTGTTTCTTTGAATGATTTTGTTTCAGTATTTAAATTAAAATGTTTATTTTATTTGTCTTTTGTTCAACGTGTTTAGTTGTTTATTCGATCTTTAATTTCGGGAGTTACTAGTTTTTTCAACGATCGAATGAAATACTTTGTTACTACGGTTTCAAACAAATTCTAAAACTTGTCTTTTTTGTTACTTTAATTAATTTCGACGAAAGTTTGTAACCCCCAGGATGTCTATTAAACCCATGTATTATGGGTACTCTATACACTGCGCTATCAAACCCATTTGCGAATTTTTTTTTTACACCATAGGTTTTTCGTTGCATTCTGTTGAATGTGGTATATTTAAACGATCATACCGCTGAAAGCAATCTCTTCCAATAAACCTTATGATCGAGATAATATTACGAATGAAAATTATTAAAGAGTGAATGTAGTTTTAGTTTGTCTCTGTAATATTTGTTTTTTTTTAAATAAAGCTCTATATTAATACTACTAGGGGCGCCCCGAGGTTTTACCCGCGAAAGTCCTGTCCTGGAATATCGAGATAAAAAGGAGTATATATGTTATTTCAAGTCTCCAGCTACCTATATTCCATGTTTCATCGCAATCGGTTCAGTAGTAGAGTAACAAAGTAACATACATACATAGTTTCAAACTTTCGCGTTTATAATATTAGTAAGATATGTATTATAATACTTACGTTAACTGTAGATAAGATTTACGTTACAAAAGCTATAAAATTATTCTTAGAATTGTCAGTTCAAACTAGAACTAAATTATCATGGAATAAACCGTTTTATCGCAAAGACGCGACGACGCGGACTAAACTAAGTACCAAGTAGAACTTGTACCTATTTCTTTTAAGTTGGTTCGGTATGGCAGTGGACGTCAATGTTAATGGAAAACAATCGTGTTTTATTCTACTCGTAAGCTTTGATAGCCATATAAAAGTGCTCACCTTAAAGGAAGGGTCTTAAGCATTCACGATAATGTTGCGGGGTTCACGTACTTACCAGGCTTACAGGGCCGCTTTGTCCGTATAGGACAGTGCTTCTGGATGTCAATAGGGAAATTTCTGTGTTGGCAGGTCTAAATACAGTAAGTAGACCAGTTTATTAAAATTTGAAAGACGTCGAGCTTCTTTTTTTTTACCAAATACTTAAAGATTTTATTTATTAAACTGTGCTCATCGTGAGATTGAAATTTTGATTGTTAATAAACATTTCTTTATTAAAAACGAACGTATTAAAATTACTTAAAATCAAAGTGGGCCATTTTTCTGCTTTTTCTGCAATAAAATCAATTTTAATGAAACTTCATGTGAAGAGACATTTCCGTTCGAATTTGTTTTATTGTAGCTTTATTGAGGTGCGGTTTCATGCTTAGGGATACGGTTGAGACGGCAGAATGCTTGCTAGTTTCTACTCTTTAAAACAGCGCCCACTGTATCTAAACCTTTACTATTTCACTCATTTGACTGCATACATTTACAAGGTTAAATCGACCGAATTAGAAAGCATGTAAAAATGCATGCATTTGGCACGCAATAACATAATAAAGTATCGTCTTAGCTCGACTAAACATAACAAATATCATATTAATCCGCCGGCGAAGTTATTCAATGAAAACTAGGTAGTTTACACTCGGTTAGGTTACTGAAAAGTTTAAGCGTTAGTTTCTACAATCACGTTGTTGGGAGTTCCAAAAGCAATACAATTTACAGCAGTTCCAACAATGGTTAAATCTTATATTAATCATGAATAGTGAATGCGTTAATTAAACTTATATCCACCTACTCAGGGAGTGTAGACCTACTTATTCCAAAGTTTTAACATTTAAATTTAAAGGGCATATATACATTAACATTCGAAGTTCTGACTGATTGACTGAACTATAATATCAACGCAGAGCCCAATCGCTGGTCCTAGAGATATGAAATTGGGAGAGAGTGTTCTTTGTCGTCGTAGTCCCGGGACTTATCTCGCGTTCCTCCCTAATACTAGTTAGTACTAACTATTACTTTACTGGGTAAGTTTAGTAACTCCCGTTAGTACTACGTTTAGTACTAACGGGAGTTATATCCTTAGAGTTTCAACGCTCCTTAGATGTGTGCCTTAGAGTTACTATGGTGAAACGCGGGACTCTGCTAGCCAGTGAATATAAACCGTTCGTTTTAATTTTATTCATAGACGGAAGAGCCTCGACCCATCGTAAAAGGCTCCGACTGTATGATTGAGTCAAAGGACATAGGTCAGCGGTAGATTGAGAAAGCAGTTTTCTTAGACCTCATAACTCATAACCTTACGCATATGAGGTTTATCATGATGCGGAATAACCAGGCAGGGCTAGGTTATTATATCCATTATCTTTATTTTACAAATACAGTTAAAAATATTGTAAACACGATTTTGTAAATTAATATTTCTTTCCTTTTGTTTTCAGGTATAATGACGACATGATGGGGATGAGCAAGTAATTATAACTTATAGCCGATTTGACCAAAACATAGATAACTCTTATTCAAAGAATAAATGAATGGCGTTTTACGGTCAACTTTAATCCAGTGAGACATTCCCAAATTTTATTATTATAGAGATATAACTTTGAAAGTTTGTCAGAATTCTTGATCAAAGTAGTCGGACAAGTTGGATAGGGTTCAAATGGGGTCAAGGTTTAGTCCTCAAAACATTTCCCTTTTATAAACACCGATTCTCTTTCGTTTTACCCATGACAGACGTATTAGCCCCACCTGATGGTAAGTCATAATAAGATCTAAGATGTAACAGGCAAAAGTAAGAAGGCAGTGGAGCAAGATTCGACCCGTTACAAATTGTCACAAAAATTATGTCCCTACTTAAATGTTCATTTTATTCTGGTTCTTGTATATGCTTTAAATGTTGTTATACGGCAACTGAAACACCTATATCTTTCGTGAAAAGTTCAACTGTTTAGCTCACGTTTCTTAAGATACAGCCTGGTGACAGACAGACAGACTGACAGTGGAGTATTAGTTAAAGGGTCCCGTTTTCATCCTTTGAGTACGGAACCCTTAAATTGAGAGAGTTATGTAATCCTATATTTCGCCACAATGCAATGTTTGATCACCATTTGCTCTACCGGACGAGTTTGCCGGACCCGGCCGAAATAACTCTTTGCCTCGCTGCGTATTCCGTACGCGTCCGTCTTCTATATTTTTTATTAAGATGAATAAAAAGGTTTTTCTGTTTTATGATTATGAATCGTGAAGTAACCCAGAAGGGGCAGAAATGTTTTCATTAGCATGGCACTTCGTAACCCTGTTCGTGTTTTCATCCAACTTTTTAATTTACCTTCCTTTAATTTACAACCTCTTTTGTTCGTTCCGGTTTTGAATGTGTTTCTGTTTCCGTTTATTTTTTCTATTTATCTTAAACCCAGCGAGTCCTTAATAAGCTATTAATAATTCTTAATAGGTTTTTGGTAAGTAAGAATAGAGTTTTCTGACCTTCTGAATAGGTATACGATATTGTAAGAAACAAGTTAAATGTGGTTGCGTATTTATGTTGTTCTTTATACGCTTTACTAACAATAATCGAAGTTTTGTGGCACTGACTGGTGTCACTAACCCATTGAAATGTAAATCAGCTCTCACCTATATGTTCAAAATAAAAAAATGGTTTAATCAGAAAACTGCATGAGCGATAAGGCCGTTGTGTCACTTAGGTTTAAGTAGTTTTTCATTTTGTTGCAATTTTATGTGTCGGTATTACAATTAAGAATTAATCTATCTTTTTGCATTTAGATAAATACACATGTAGCCACGTGGCAACATATATCCTTCAGTACATTTTGATTGTTTTATATCTTGGAAGCTTTCAACCGAGACTGAAGGTAAATTAGTTACTCGCCTTAATGTGGAAATGCAAATGCATGTGCATGTGTAATGTAATTTAGGTAAAATTGGTACCTATATAATGTTACTGGGCGACCAAACTTAATACTTTGCGACACCTAGGTTCCATGGTCAATTCTATGAAATTCATTTACGTCAAAATTACTTTTTTATTCTTTTTATACTTTTCTAATCTTTTATAATCTATAACTGGCTTAGAACATTAACAACAACCTTGCACGGTCAGTACAGTACCAACCTGGACGACCGCTTAAGTGTGGAATTTTGCACAGTGCGAGGTGACGGTTTACGCACGCTGCTTATAGCCTGTCTATAGTAAAATAACGCCTAGTAATGACTTCTACCTCTTTCACATACATCGATTGTTTTCGTAGCCATTCGAATCTTTTGTGCTATGAGAACGATCGATGTACCTCATTTTCAAGGTGCGACATGTGTAAGAATCATTTCTCTTTTTCGGTCAGGACGCAGCACAAAGCTAGGCAGGTTCTTCATTTTATATAAAGCGAGTATGGTTATAATTAATTAGTAACCATTAACATATTTCGCCTTCGTCGCAATTCCCATTTCTTGTGTCACGTTTACGCTGTCAAGTGACAAACGAGTGCTTATCCATTTTAAAGTGGCCTTTAATAATACTTGGAATTCTTTGCAATATGCTCACTGCGCGTTAAGGCTAAATTTTTTTATTTTTTGAAGATATTAAATCTAATTAACTCGATTTGAAGGAAATATTCCATATAGCCATATACAATCATTTTTATACATTTGTAAATTAAGCATAGAATTAAACTATTTCAATTCACACGATTTGTTAACATTTATATTTTACCAGGTATTAATCGCGTAACTATGTTAAGCTTAAACTCCCTTATAGAATATTATTTACACATGACTAAGTTATGTGACGTTTGTCTATGTCTGTCAACTTTGAAACTTTATGTGGCAGTAAAAGACTAACGATGCATAGTTATGCAGCGCATTAATTAGCGTTTATAAGTAACGGGGAAAATTATTAAGTCTCTGATGTAAGCGAATAGATACGTATATCTTCAAAACGTCGCTACTTTTAAAGCCATACCACAGAATACAAGCCATACGCTACAAATAGCTGCTAGAATCTAGCTAGACTATAGCTTCAAGTGCCGATGATTTATGTAGCTCGTGTGCGCCGACAGTAAAAGTCGCCTCAAAAGAAACTTCTTCACCAACAAAAATCTTTCTTCAGAATTAAAGCTGCCCTTTTACGCAAGGCTTTAAGGACGCTTTATAGGTGCTTTAAGTTTTACACTTAAGTTGTGACAGGATTAACACCGTAATAATGTTTGTGTAAAGCTGTAAACCTTAACGAAGGCTTGAAACACGAGTTTGTTTTAATTTTGTTGCTATAGTCGTTTGTATTCGAAACTTTCTAGAATAGTATGTTTTAAACAAACTTTAATAAGAAAAATATATCTCAAACTTAGTGTGAAGTTTGCTTTATAGGGTTCGCATCCAAAGAGTAAAAACCCTAAAAAGGGACGCTTTTACTAAGACTCCGCTGTCCGTCTGTCTTTCAAAAATAACTTCATGTTTTATAAGTATTCATAGACTACTAGCGCCATGCGAATTCCCTCACGCAAGTTTCTATTCCGTAGGATGTAAAAAATGTTATTCTACTAATATGTGAATATTGCATGTATAAATGTACTATGTTTGTTACTTAATCAAGCAGAAACTACTGAATCGATTGCAAAGAAATTATGTAGCAGAAGACCTGGAATTACACATAATTCCACTGTTTATCCCGATATTCCCACGAGCAACGGGAACCGCGGAATGCAGCTAGTACCTACTTAACAAATTTACACCTCTTCATCCTCACGATGTCTCCGGTTGCATTAGCACAGTAGGTAAGTCTGATGACCAGAATGTATAGATTTCCTATGTAAATACATAGTAAATCTACTTACTAGTTAAATTCAGTGTTTAATTCCCAACACTTCCAGTTACACGGGAGCAGCTCGTGTTTATCCTAATTTGTATTTCCAAGATCTTATGTTTTACTAAGGGTTTAAGTGCAGACCACCGAAAACAATAACAACCATTTGCTTAATTAAGAATAACGTGTTTAATTATACTAAAATCCGGGCTACAGCTTAGCCATAACCACATATTGTTACAGCGGTAGTAACTACCGTTCTAGTGTTGTTCGTAGTGCTCTACGGAAGCACTAAAGTATAAACTAAGTACTAGGTGCATCTGAATGTATTTATACTAATATTCAGATGCGAAAGTAACTCTGTCTGTCCATTCGTTACGTTTTCACACCAAAACCGCTGAGATTTGTATTTTTTTTTTAAATTTTAGTATAGATATCATAGACGGTACCATACAGAAGCATACAAGCCAACTTTTGATATCGTTTTTTTTTTCTTGGTTCCAAGGGTTTGTGTCAGGCAGGCAGCATCCGTAAGAATTTTGCCAAGAAGAGTTATCAATTCGTTTGTGGCTATTTTGTTCCCGAATTTTTCAATTGACCGATATTTTAACGGGTGAAACATCGGGTGCGCATCTATTTGGTACAATGTACGATGTAAAAGGGACCGTGTTTTAGTTCTGTTTAAATATAATCCAGAATTCTATTCAGAGTAAGTGAATGTTTGGCCTGACGATGCGATGGGTGTCGCGCTACGTCATTACGTCTAGGAAATAGGCACTTTTCCCCTCGTTAGCGACTCGTCCGCTAGCCTTCTAACTACTACAGTATAGACCAAGAGCCCGTGAACGCCAGACCTTCGTTATTTTGTAAAAGCTGAAGGTTTGTCAGCGTTTTCTGTCAACACAGGTAAGAACGATGGCCAATGAGCCATCGTTCAATTTGCATAATGATGCAGTTTGGGTTACTGTGGCTTTAGCAAATAAACGGTATTAAAGGCGAGTAAAAAATCATCAAAAAATAAATGTGATTTAACCTTAGGTTACCCTCAGAATGTTGTTAAAAATTACGTCATTCATTGCCAGAAACTTAACAGTATGGCAGCCCCTTGCCATATAGTAACAATTAATGTCCTTTTCTGCGCTGGACATGCGCTGACAAACTTTCAGCTTTTACAAAATAACGAAGGTCTGGCGTTCACGGGTTCACAGTCTATTCTAACTACCACAGTATCACGAGCGAAAAAATGTGCAATATTCAACCTTAACGTCAAGAATTAAGGTCATATAGTCAAGTAGTTGTCACTCTGAAACTATCTCGTGTGTCCCCTTGAATTAACGACACCCCTTTTATGATAATCGACGTTATGAAACAGAATTCGTTCAAAAAGGATGTGAGTTTTATTTGAATTTCATTCTTTTTAAGAATCTATTAAAGCTAAAGAAAGGCAAAGAATACCAACTCGTTCTCCATACAAACGTAGTCCAATGATTCCTCTGTAGATAAAGACATTAGAATATAAATGTATATGTTTATGCCATAAAACCTAAATCTGCCAAGACCATACGCCATGTTTCTATTTAAGTCAAAATAAGCCACGTGTGTGGCACATAAACCGAGTTAAAAACAGTGAGGTCTCTACTGATCTATCTGCTTAAAGTTAAATGCCCCTATGTTTCTATTTGAGTCAAAATAAGCCACGTGTGTGGCACATAAACCAAATTAAAAACAGTGAGGTCTCTACTGATCTATCTGCTTAAAGTTAAAAAATAAACATCTCCAGTTAGCCGACCGGTAATTAACAAAGTTGGGTCAAGTCAGGTTGGTGATGAAACGTTTAGAGGTCCGTTTAAAACGTTCATAGCTAAGTCTATGAAGGCTTGGTAGTTTGTGTTGAGTGCTGGTTGGTTAGTAGGTTAGAGGTGACTGATTCACAATTCGGTGGCCCCATTTCTTTCGGTCTTTCGATATTTTGTTTACTTTATAGGGTACCGTAAAATTAGACCCTTTAACTAAGATTTCGTGCATCACCGCGCACCATAGCTATCAAGTTAGATAGTTGGAATTTTCACGTATGTCTATACATAGGTATGTATTTCTGTTACCACTATAAATAACTTTTTAACCATGAATTAACTGCTTTTTAACTATTTTAATTTTAATTATCTTTATTTTATCAATCTCGTGCGCTAAGCGTCTACGACACTTATTGTAAAAATACCATGCACGTAAGTATACTTAGCCCCAAACCAATATTTAATATTTTTTAAGGTCTAAGTTTATTTTTATCTTGATTGAAACCAAATTCTTCAAGTGTAAAACTCTTGCATAAAGCATGCATGAGTAAAATTCAAAATCAGTCGAGTGGGTCGTGTTACTATTATATAAATAGTCGATATAAATAAAATTTACATAATTGATGCCAGTAAATTTTATTATTATAATGACTGTGTTTACTTGCGAATATAAATAAAATTGACCTGGTTGGTGAGTAAAATTATTTATGAAAAACCTTTTTAACAAACCACATTATTGTTTAAAATTGCACACTAGTAAAATAAAATTATTAAAATTGAAAAAAGAGTTTATATAAAATAATGTTTGTGAATGTGAATTGTGCTTACTAATTTAAATAAACTAAAATATCAATAGCCGGAAACAACAGTGAAAGATAGGAACCTAATGAATAGTCATGTAGGTACTTTTGTAAATATTCAAATTAGAATGAGGTAGCCTTAAAAGCACTCTCGCTGCATTAATATAAATGAAATGGACTCTTAAAAATATCTATAACATTCGAAGAAGATCAAAAGTCCAGCAATAAACATAAAACCTATAATTACACGAGTCACTTTCCCTATAAACCGGGTAACATCATTTCGAATAAGGTTTTTAAAACTTTAATCCATTTCCACCCTTCTGTAGCAGAATAAAACCACCAATTAAGCTTCATAATAGTCGGCACCATTATAATTAATACTACAGATATTAAAATCCGCAATGAACGTACACCGACGTGCAAAAAAATACACAATCGGAGCTTTGTGCTCTACCGAACATTAATTAAGAACAAAAAAGTCTCGACTGGAAAAGGCCGTAAAGACTCATTTTAAAACGGACTTATACGACTCTGATTTAGAGATAGGTTTTGTACTCGTTCGTCTTTTCCGCAGCTGTATTGAATTATTTGTGGTTGTATTTAGCACATTTTGATTTTATAATAAAAGAGAGGTTGGTGTCAGCAAAGGGGTTTGTTTGTTTCTACGAGAATTTAAGCTTAGGTAAAAATCACGTAAGTACCATGCTCAAAAGCAGCCTAAACCAAAGAATATAAGCTCAAAAAAAAAAAAAAAACAGAATAACCAAAAGGCTGACTGCTACTTTGGCCAACAAATAGGTATTACCAAAATGGCAATGCAGCCGACCTTTTGGGAACCATACTTTTGCTATTGATATTTTAGTTTATTTAAATTAGTAAGCACAATGCCTTTTGGCGAAAGGTGAGTCAGACAGATTCTTGAAAATATATGTAGATAGATACCTACTTAAATACCTAAGTACACCAACTACTAATATAAATTGAATAAATTATAAAAACTTGTATATGTAAACTTATACTACTTGCAAAAGAGATTTTATTATTTATTCAAGAGTCTATAAATATCCAGACATTTTGTTGAGTATCTTATGCAGGGTCATTTTTAAATTAAATTATGTAAACTGACCCTAAACAAATATAAAAACTTGCATTCGTACAAATAATGCCAAAAATAATACTCTTCTTTTGGCTTCGCCGTAGTTTAAAGTCGAATGAATTTTGTAACACGTACCCTTTCCTTTCCAACCTTTCCAACCTTTCCAAAAATAACAATCGTATTTTACTCGAGACGCGTGCGCATGTGTTCCGTTGTCGATCTCAAACTGGTCAAAATCGGCCACAATTCGTCTTGGCGGGAAACACTTGACATTAACATGTGGCTCGCTTCGGGTATCTTCGGATGCGGTCGGTAATGGCGCGTGACCTTCACCTCTATCCACCATTCTTCGCAGGTGAATGGTTCGGGCCCGTTGACGACACAACGCGTTTATGGCTCTCGATTAAATTCCAAATTTAAAATATCTATAAACTCTTGACGAGTAGTTTGTGGAGAGACGGCTTTAAAACTTGAATGCTTAAAGCACTTTTTAAATACTTTTAATGAATATTAATGTGTTTTTTTTTGTTAAGAAGTAGGTATCATCATAACTGCTGATGAACCGAATAAACTATGAATGTCAAGTAATTTTAATCCTTAATCTGGATTTCAATTACTCATGGGGGTATGAGGAGGAATGTATTAAACATTCCTCCCCATACCCTCATCTCCTCAGCTGAGCCATATTCCCCCGGTTGCATCTTTCTGCGGTGCATTTTAGACTTAACTTAGACTTTATTCTAAGTGTAAAACTAGTCAAGTCTAAGCGTGAAGTGTAGTGTATTTTCAGCATTACTTAAACCATTTTCGGGAGACATCCGAAGAAAAAAAATTGTTTTAAAAATGGTAAACTGAGTTCACCAAGTTTTTCGCCTGCCGGAAGTCATCCGTAACCTGACTTTAAACTAGTATTACACTTAGACTACGTTCTGGGGCTTAAGTTAATGAAAGGTACCAATTTTGCCTTCATAAATAATTTTCTCTAGCTCTACTTGTACTTAATAAATCACTCTATTTTTTACAACTAAGGTGCTAATGGTAGAGAACAGAGCACATAATGCATACTGCGCTTAAATTACTTTTTAATGAGTGCAGGTTGTTATTGCATGATTAGAATAGATTAGCCAGACTAATAAACTACAGTCACAGAGGTGGAAGAGTTTCGTTTATTAGCATTTTTCAATTAACAGGATTCAAAAAAAAATCTCATTTTAGTCTAAAAATGACTTTTTTGTCTAAATTGTACACCTTTCGACATTTTCAATTAAAAATCTACACCAAAACGTCGGAAACAATGTCATTTATAAACGCTTTAAACAAAAATATTCTAAAACATTTCGTCAGAAAATAATAACAATTTTCAATGAATCCGACAGGGATTTTCAGTTTAGCTCGAATTTACCCCTTAGATGTTGGAAACAACCGGCCGAATACAGAAACTACTCAAAATTTGAGTTTTACTTAAACAATTAAGCAGTACTCAAACACAAAAATTCCCACAAAAGTTTTGAAGATGCTCAATTATTTAAGTAAGTACCCCTGAAATTTTGTGTGGTTGTTTCTGTATTCGTCTGATATGGCCTACAAATGCTGGCCAAAAAATCAACAACATTCCCTTATGAAATAATCAACAATTTGCCATGAACTCGCCAGGTCTCCTCTTGTCTATGGGTATGAGCTAAACTCGAAGTTTAGACAAGAGGCGTTTAGGCTCTAGTAGCTATAAGAGCAGAGCAGAGCGGGATTTGTAAAAGAGCCCTTTGGCCTCTCTTGAGAATCCCGAAAATGCAATTATAATTGTTTACAACTTTAAATAGTAAAACGATACTATATCTTCGTGTAATCTTAATTGCCCTAGGCGGCGGTTCACAAGCGCTCAGCTGAGCGCCGAGTGGTGATTGGGTGTGAAGTAAGCGATGACAGTCCGGAACTCGCCCGTGGAGACGTGACGATTTCTAAATAAGTTCACTGAGTGATGTACGTTACATGTGGGAACATTTTAGCAGACGGTTTTGATGCGTCCGAAAGATATGAATGGAGACTGGAGGATTACCTTTTGATGTCAATGGCGTTGTGTGAAATGGGATTTTTTTTTTTTTTTTTAAGTTATGTTGGCTCTGTTGTCAATTTATTCCATGACGTCGACTACTTCTGATTTCCGTGTGGTCGATTGTTCCCATTGCTAAATTTTCATATTGAAACCATTGAAATGCCATAGGGTCACTCGAGTTTGATATGACCTTGTCGCCACCGTTCTTCTCAATGTATTACACGTGAGCTTGATTGTACCAAGGTTAAGAACTTCCTCCTATAAGTTATATTCAAAATCAACAACAATAGAACCGTTGGTACATTTCTTAGTAATTGCTTACCCCCACCCACACCAGAAACAAATAATTAATTAGTAACCGTTGTTCCTATTTGTTTCTGATCTGGGTAGGTATTTTATAACCTTATATTAATATTAATAAAAGGCGAATTAATTAAAGGTGAGAGATTATGCTTTGTCTTTTTCCGTGACAAGAACTTTCAAAGTTGACAGACAGAAACTAAAAGCGAGTAACTACTCCGACCTTTTTCCCCTTTTATTTTTATTAATTTAATATTTTACCTGTAAAACGAGTTACTTAAACCTACGTTCGGGCTCCAGTCTCCATAATTTCCTGTACTACATCATTTTATTAGTGTACCTTACTGTTACGTTTTGTAATTGTGGAGAAAATAAACTTTTTATTTATTATTTTATTTATTTATTTTATTAATAAGGCTATTTATGTATATTATGTACCTTGGTATGTATTTACAAAAGAAAACGAAATGCATGTGTTATATTCACTGTCAAATCACCATACCACAAGTTTTAGTAGCTCTCCATGAGGGATAAATGGCGGCGGCCACGCTATGAGTAGTTCAAAATATTGAATTATTTATCTCTTGTAAAGAATTTAATTATTTAACGTTGTAAATAGTTGTTTCTCTATAAAGTATGCATTTTTTGTTGCCCATTGTATCGATGTCAAAATAGTATTCAGTTGTGGAATGATGCAACGCGAACGTTCCCTAGAAATAAATCGATATGGGTCAAACCATAAACATAAATCTGCTGAACTGATGCACTTGCGGATGTGGACCGCACGGCTCAACGATTTGTAATCGATATTACGTAATCGACCACTTTTATTTAGATTTGCTTCTTGTGTTCGTATTTTATTTGGTGGTAGCTAATGCGAACTATGTTGGCCACATGCGCTGTTGAAGTCGTACGTGCACATTTATATCCGTCCGTAAGTTTGGGTCTTCCTAAACCCACGGACGGACATCCATGCGCAATCCAATGGAGACAATGGAATCTATACTGATATTAAATATTTTGTAATGAAAAGGCTACGAAACTACTATGTTGATTTTGAAAATCCTTTTACATATGGAAAACTACAATATCGAAGATTACCATACAGGGCTAATCTCGATATTCTCAAGGGATCGAGACTTACGCGGGTGATAAGGTATAAAACTTTACACTGTATGAGTCTAAGTACTTTGTTGTTATTATGTATTTTATGCTAAATTTATAATTTTGTTAAATATCTGAAGACACATATTAATGAGCAGAAAAACGAAAGCTGTCCTTTGATGGAAACTACTTATTTTGCATTTTAAAAGGATATTTTACCTATGGAAAGTGATCGCCTTAAAGGTCGAAGAGTTGTTACGAGAACACATATCTTTTACCCAAACGCATTAGTTCCAAATAGCAGTTTTTTCCCCATTTTTTTAGCAATATTTTTCTAATACTATTTTCCAGTAAAATACAGCGGACTTTTAGTTTAAAACCTTAGATTATAGATGGTAGGTAATAGCACAACGACGTTTGAATTTATTAACTTTTTTGAAGGAGTTAATTTGTAAAGGTGTTTGAGTTGTAATTTTCCGAACAGTTTGACTGTGGTACGTAAGAAACTCGGCCGTCTGGGTACACATAAAAATATTCACTATCACCTTCTAGTCTCTAATAGAGACCCGTCCAGTTCTATGTTTAAAACGTTAAATCACTTAACAGGTACAACCTCTCTTCATTTCGATTGAAATACCTATCAACTTGTTAATTTATTACCTGGCAACAAATTCAACCGAATATGATAACGTTGCGGTTCCTGTCAACATAATGCCTTTAATTTAGATGAAAGATTAACTGTGTCTAAAGATTTATCTGTTTTTCTACCAATATAAAGTTATTTGAACACACATTTATTGTCGTAAATATCTTATATTGGATAATAATTTAATTTTCTATGTGTATTTTATTTGCTTTTTCTATTTTTATTTGTGTTTTCGATATTAAGATATTAGATCAAGTAGTTTATTGGTTAGTAATCTATTTTTTCTATTTGTTACGAATATTTTTCATTTGGGTTTCTTCCTATATTTAAAGATCGTCGACCACGAGTTATTATTGACTTGTAAATTAGGTACTTGCTTTTAGCGGTAAGATCGCCTATTAGTTTTCTAAGGTTTTATGTTGCCCTTGACTGGTGCAATTACTTAAATCTTTCATATAAGTAATTTACTTTCATATATATTTTAACCACGTTCTAAATATTAGTACAAGTATTATTGTTATTGCAAGAAATATATTTATCTAGTAAAAATATTGTTTTTTACCACCTTAAAACATAGTTAATTAAAGCACTTTTTTATTGCAAGAAACATTTTTTAGAAATATTAACCAGGCAAGTGCTCTAACCACTGATCTACACAGCAATCACGTGTCATGTCATAATTTTTGAGCAATGAAACAAAGAAATATTAAACAGTTTTTTGTTAAAGTTGTACTTAGTTGCTTTAAGAATATTGTGATTTCTTGTTGTGTCTTACTTCAAGAATTACCTACTTCCAAATAATATTAGATACAGACTTAAAACAATAACCAACCGGATTTCAAGGTTATCCTCGAAAAACGTGTCATCTCTTATTCCCAACCGGGCACGTCAAAAAGTATGAGACTCCATTATTTATTAAACGGGTCGTGGTCGCGTTTTGGATAATATTTTTTAATTATGTCAAGGTTTTGACTGTGTTACATAAGTCATGATCGCGAGTTGACTGGGGGTAGACGTAGCTGGGTTAGCTTTGTCGTACCCCTTTGAATAGGCAGGTAATTATAAAATTGCTCGCATCAAATGTGAGGTGTTAGAACTTGGTTGCCGACGACATATCGTCGTCTAAAGTCAGGTATTTTGTTGCTGTCGTCATATTTCGCCGGCTACTTACTGGCTACATAAGGAAATAAGGATTTAAAGAAATAAATAGACACCTGCAATTGTTCCGTCCCTTTTTGACGAGAAGGCACTTTTCGACCATTGACAATGTTTCTCGTACTATAAAGAATGCTAACACTGCAGATGGTTTATAGTCGTATTACATTACAATATCATATTGATGACAAATACCTATTTCATTCGCGTTACTCTAGTATTCCCGGAAGTAAAATGTTCTTATAATTATACAATACCCATAATTTCGATCAATATTGTTGTAAATTAAGCTGATTTTACCTTAATTTTTTGCCATAGAATACTATAATGTTACTCTAAATTGCAAGAAAGACAGCAATAAACTGAGTTTGGCTGCGACTGCAAATCGTCTAATGCCGCCGCATGCTTTTGGCTACCAACTTGAACCTTAAGCAGACAGATGGTCTGCGTAAGGTCCAGAAGAAGGTAGACATTCAAAATTATTATGTCACGATCTCGTGATATTTACCAAGCTTGTAGACTTGTATTGAGTGACGCATCACGGTGATATCATATAGAATTACTTGCATATTATTCGGTTTCACTTGGGTTTCACTCTCGTTAGTGCTGATCTCGATAGTATTTTTACTAGAAATATTTTTAAGGTAAAATTCATCTTCAGAAATTCACTCGCGACGAGATTAGAACTCGCGTCTCTCGTTAGTATTTTCCAAAAAACTGTAGGTGCTTTGTAATTTCTGTTAATTATTATTATTTAGACCTTTCGTTCTAATTTTATATACTAAGTGGCTGTATTAGACCACTGTTCCCATGACGAAGACAGGATAAAAAAGTATCAATTAAGGTAATGAACTGTGTGTTTTAGGCGAATCCCCTTCAGCCATTTTTTTGTGCCATTGACATACAAACAACCAACCAAAGAAACTTCCAAACGTTCGCATTTAATATTAGTGAGATTGCATTCTTATCGGTCTTTTGGTTCGTACCATAATGTATCCACTGAGTAGAGTTTATAGTATCAGTCTTAAAAACTTAATGTATAGCGTTCACTAAGCTTTAGAAAACATACCTACTATAAACCGTGTCTAGCAGACTTGTAATAAATTATTTCCGAATGATATCACTTCTACTGCACCAGAGATCGGCACTATAAATTTAATAAACACTATAAATATAAATCTTTTTAATGCGTTACAAGAATAACGTCATTGCGGTAATAAGTCAAGAATATTTAATTAATATTATGTATGGTAATGGACCTATTTATTATAATTCTGATCAAAAGCCTCTTTACCAATATAAAAACATTATTCGGTTTTAATGGCGTTGCTTTGCCTGGAAAAGACTCCACTTTTCTCTACCTTTCTTCTTGTTGTCGTCATCCCCTGTCGTTTGAGCTCACTTGGCGCAGTTGGTTAGCGTGCCGCAGTACTATAAAAGGAATGTCTTGGTTGAACATCCTGGAGGAACAATTTAATTTTAAATGATTATATAAATAATTACAATCATTTATTTAAAAAAAAAGCTTATTTTATAAGATACTAGCTGCGCCCCGCGGTTTCACCCGCATAAGTCCCGTTCCCGCGGAAATATCGGGATAATAAGTATCCTTTGTCCTTCTCCTGGGTCTAAGCTATCTCTCCACCATTTGTCAGCCAAATCGGTTCAGCCGTTCTTGAATTATAAATGGTGTAACTAACACGACTTTCTTTTATATATATAGATAGATATATATAATAGGGGTTAAAGTATGAAATTGCCGTTTTATTGCAATAGGTTCTTTGAATTGACATAGAATCTTCAAGGTTTGAGGTTTTCGAATGAAACTTTTTTCAAATGGTTTCTGTGATGTTCTTTTTTTAAAAAATGTGAAACATTTGAATATCGACTTTCAATTGTTTTTGTTATTCAATTTAGACAAGAAAGATGGATACTGCGAAAATTCGAGTGATTTTTGAATACGAGTTCCGACGCGGAACAACGCGGCAGAAACAGCCCGCAATATCAATGCTGCGTTTGGAGAGGGGTCTACTAATGAACGCACCGTGCGATTTTGGTTTAAACGCTTTCGTGATGGAAATTTCGACTTAAAGAACGAGCCACGAGGAAGACCGCCCACACAGGTGAATAACGATGAATTAAGAGAGATAGTGGAAGCCGATCCTAGTCAAACTACCCAGGAATTAGCGGCATGGTTTAACGTTACCTTACCCACTTTATTGACTCACTTGCGTCAAATCAATAAAATAAAAAAATACGAAAAATGGGTGCCTCATGATTTGACTGATTTGCAGAAAGAAACGCGTGTTGAAACTCGTGTTGCCTTGTTGAACCGGTACAGAAATGAAGGAATATTGGATCGAATTGTAACATGTGATGAAAAGTGGATTCTTTATGATAACCGGAAAAGAAAAATGCAATGGCTGACCCCAGGTCAAATGCCACAACAGTGTCCTAAAGCAAAACTTACCAATAAAAAGGTAATGGTAACTGTTTGGTGGTCTCAGCATGGTGTTCTTCGATCTGGTCAAGCAATTACGGCAGATGTCTATTGTGCCGAACTCCGAACCATGTTGAGAAAACTAGCAGTAAAACAGCCCCGACTCATGAATCGATCTTCACCATTGTTGCTCCACGACAACGCGAGACCTCACACAGCACGAGAAACCATTTTGACCCTTCAGGAACTGCACTTAGAAACCATTCGTCATCCTCCGTATTCACCAGACCTTGCTCCAACGGACTACCATTTTTTTCGTGATTTGGACAATTATCTACGTGACAAGAAGTTTTCTTCCCAGGAGGCAGTACAAAATGCTTTCACACAGTTTGTGCAGTCTAGATCGTCGGAGTTCTATCGCAAAGGCATTAATAACCTACCCATTAGATGGCAGCAATGTATAGATAATAATGGCATAATATTTTGATTAAATAAATTTGTTAAAAATTTAAAAAATAAACAATTAAGATTTTCAGTACAAATCGGCAATTTCATACTTTAACCCCTAATATATTTTATAAGATATAAAAACGTTGCCACATCAAATATTTAATTAATTAAAATGATAGGTAGTAAAAGTAAACTATACAACTTAGATAAAAATAAAGTACAGACAAGCACAGACAAAAAAAATTTAATGCTTAATTTTAAGCTTTTTTTATGTGAAATATCTAAAGGAAATTTTGTCGGTGGCGTGGAGATACCCCACACTATATGAAATCAATTTCGATGTTTCACACCTGTCAGCATGGAGGTAAGATAAATAACAGGAGGAAACACTGTCAGAATAAAAACGAGCTGAGCAAGATGGTTCTAGCAAAGGACTTGTGTCATTTTCTAATAGGGTGACAATAAGATTTTTTTTATGTGACAGATGTAAGATTTAATAATGCAAGTGCAATTGTATTATTTACTAGCTGCGCCCTGCGGTTTCCCCCACGTAAGTACCGTTACCGCGAGATTATCGGGATAGCCTATGTGTTATGGGGTTATCGATAGTCATTTCTTGCAAGAGGATCTAGACAGATTCGAGGACTACTGCCTTAAAAATAAATTAGATCTTAATGTTGACAAATGTTATACAATTTCGTTTACCCGGAAATTAAATGTGACTCACTTTAATTACTCCATCAAAAACAGTATCTTACGTAGGGTTAATGAGATCCGAGATTTAGGTGTGACACATGATACTAAATTAACTTATGAAATTCATATAGATAAAATTGTTAAGAAAGCGAATAAGGTGCTAGGATTTGTGAAGCGAACATGCTCTTCTTTTTTATCCATTAAACCAATTAAGGTTTTATATTGTTCCTATGTCCGCAGTTTACTGGAGTACTGCTCCCAGGTTTGGAACCCACAGTATAATGTTTATATTAATCGAATTGAAAATGTGCAAAAGCGTTTTGCCAGATACTTGCAATTTAAGTGTAAGCAATATGATGAAGGTTATGAAGCCAGATGTAGGAGACAGCATATTTTACCTCTCCAACTTAGACGCGAGATTGCGGATATATCCTTTTTCGTTAAGGTGGCTCAATCAAATGTTGATTCGCCGGAGCTACTATCTAAAATTGTTTTAAAACCTCCAAATTTGCCAGTTAGAGAGTTATCTCAATTAAAAAATGTAATTTTGTATGTACCGGCAAGTGATACTCTTTATAGAAGTAACTCTTTCTTCCTGAGAGCTGCAAGGCTCGTGAATGGGCTGGCCACTGATTCGGAACTGGACTTATTTAATACATCGCCTAATTGCTTCCGGAATGCATTGTCTAGGAAGTGGTTTGGGGCCGCTTCTTGAATTAGGATTCTTTATCTTATTTTTTATTTTTATTTTTGAACTTGTTTGTTAACATGTGTATGAATGTGGCATTAATTCTTGGTATTTATATGCGAAAGCATCTAAGTGGTGTATAGGTATTATTTTTGTTAAATTCTCTGTTATTGTTACCGTTTGCTTTCCGAATAAATTAAAATTAAAATTAAAATTAAAATTAAATTAAATTAGTTATTATAGGTTTTCAGCTACCTATATTCCAAGTTTCATTGCAATCGGTTTAGTAGTTTTTGCGTGATTGAGTAACAAAGCCATTCATACATACTAACTTTTGCGTTTATAATATTAGTGACATGTAATTTGTGCATTGCATTTGCACTATGACTAAATTAAATAATGATAAAATAATATCCGAATCAATACTGTGGTTATGACATATAATATAAAGTAAAATTCGTGCCAACTTACAAATACATAAACATACACACTTTCACATTTATGGTATTACTAGCTGCGTACAGCGGTTTCACTTGCATAAGTTCCAATGCTGCAGATTGTCGGGATAAAACAACTTATTTGTTATTTATTACAGTTCACCAGCTACGTATATTCTTAGTGTCATCCCAATCGGTTCGGTAGATTTTGCGTGATTGAGTAACAAGTCACATACTTATACAAACTTACACGTTTAAAATATTAGTAAGATGTAACTGTTGGTAAATTGAAGTTTTCCATTAGCAATAGACGCTTTTTAAGAGTTAATGAAATAATACAAAAGGACACGGTATAAAACAGTTTTATTACCTACCAGTTTTATTTTATTACCTATTACCTACCTACTCGTACATACAATAGCAATCCCCGTTATTTTTGTTACACTGCCCGTGTCCCGACAAGGCACGAACTTGCCAAATTTATTTTCATAAGTACTATGTAATGAAGTAAGAAGTAGGTCATATAACTCTAACTGCAGTATTAAAATACGGGTGTAAGAAGCAGCAAACCAATTTAAAATTTCGCTCCAAATGTATCTTGGGAGCTCTATAGGAGAAGGAACAATACATACACACAAAGACACATACTACATATTGACTGACGAAAGCAAATTTTAACAGACATGACGGTCAATTACGTTGATTATTTACATCATTTTCTATCCGTAAGATTCTGTTATTGGCATTCTGTTGCTATTCAGTGTTTTATAAGTATATAATAGCTGTTGGATCTCCGAATAAATAAATAAATATAATATAGTACTTCCCTCAAAATTCATCAAATGTAAAGCTAGAGGAAATTTCAAAAATAAAACTTATTGACTAATTACTTATGTTATCACTCATGTTCAGCAGGTATTGTATTGTATTTGTTTGTCGGGCTGGTTTCCGCACGTCTGAGCGCCTATTTTGCGTCCGGGTGGGATTTGTGCTTAATCGAGCCAACCCAACTCCCCAAGGAAAGCCAAAAGACCAAAAGCAGTTCAAAAGTTCAGCAGGTAAGTAGTAACAGTATTCTTACCACCGGCGGAATTGTTGGTATTGCATCGGCTTTCAATAATCGACGGGAGTAAGTGGTGTAAAAGCAGGAAGGATCGAAATGACGACTGCATACGACTGAATTTTTGGTAATTTTCTGTTTCACATCCATACTGCTGAGCCATTTTTGCCGAATTTGTTCGTTTTTTGGAAAACTGAAATAATAAAATGACGGTAAAAACTCTTACTCGAACTCAATACAAAATACCAAAAATCATAGTCACCATAAATTCTTGTAAAGAACAAAACAGTGGTAGAATACAATAATAAACATATTTTGGCTTACCTATTAAAAGATATATTGCAACCACCATATGATTCACTTGTACAAGTAAAAACACAACACGTTTTCACCATTTTATGCAATTTAACGCAGAAATTTTATAAATTAAATAATTAATATTTTACCGCCATGATGCCACCATGACACTGACGCTTGGGTTACCATTAAAATAATAAAAAGGAAATGGGAGCCAATAATGTACTTGACAACCACTTATTACACGACCCGATAATTAACGACCTGATAAATGGAAGCCAGGATATTCGTGTAAGATCCTATACAATTTGTACGGAGTGTTAAAAGGAGACCCTGGCGTCCAATTAACAGGTCGTGTATTATAGGGACATTATCGGGTCGTGCTTTATCTGGCCGTACAATAACTGCAACCTCTTTTAATGTTTTTTTTATATATGATATTTTTTGTAGACTGGCAAGATGAAAGAACGAGACACACTACATCGTCGATTGCTATCTCATTCGGCTCGGATTAGCCTCTGTCTATTGTAAGGCAAAATGTTCAACTAATCAGTCCTGTTTATTTTCTAAGTCCATTCCTGTCAGGCGTCCTATGACAGCTGAGAATTTTAGTATTATCTAGTATTTTTTCTAAACTCGAAATTCTTTTATCAATTTCCATAAGACCAGTGCTTTAATACGTCGAGTTATTAGCAAGGTCAATAGGAGTCTGTAGAAACGCCTTCGGTACGCCTCCCACAGTCGACCCCAGAGTTAAATATAACTTAGTAATTACGTTATTTTAGTATCAAAAGATCTTCTCATAGACGCTAAAACCTCCGATCTCCCGAGACCGATCAATGTTCGAGAAAGTTTCCTATTTAGAAAACTCGTTCGTTCTAAAGTTTTACCTAAATTAGTCTGCAGAACGTTAAGAGGACGAATCGAGAATTTGTAGATTTGGATGACAATATAGGTATCTTAGTAATTATTAGTATAATTATTAATAATAGATTATTAGTAATATGCATTTTATATTAGTAATAACAGTTTTACCTAATTAGCATTTCATTTTAAACGAGATATAGTGAACTACTGAACTAGTATTTCGTAATTTCATATTTTCTTAGGTCTTAAACGCGCATTTTACTTTATATTTACCCGGACCATATAAAATATGTTATTATGAGTTTCAATCGTGTTAGTTAAAAAAAAGTTTATTAGTATGTAGTTGTTCTTAGTTAATCAATCTTTCACCTTAAATGTGAACAGCGGAACCTCAAACCAAATACCTTATAGTACTAACTCAGTAACATTTCAATCCACTTAAAAGTTTAAAGAAAAACTTAAAGTTTCCGAACACGTACACGAAATATGGAATATAGGTAAGCCGCCGGGTTACTTTGGTTATTGAATTTTATATTCTGGATCGTTCTATTTTAACAATCCTAAAGGGGCGACTAAAATAGTCCCAATGTGGTATGTCTCCTTGTTGAGACTCCACGTTTCTCACTTGGGGGTTGAATGTAAATAAGATTTGAATTTTAAAGTACTCGACCGCGCACGATACAGGGTAGATATATTAGTAGTAAGCTATGAACGGACTGTGAGCGAAGTCATTAATGTGTCCTTTTAATATCATTACTGTGTCAAAAATTTATTTCTGTTTTCGCGACTCTATACGAAGAAGTCTGCAATAGGAACCGCAATCGGCAAAAAAAAACTGATAATAAAAACAACGCGATTAAAACCGAAAAATGAGTTTTACTTCAATCACACAACAACAATCAACAATTTTAAGTGGTCGTGCGGGTTAAGCAACGCTTGTTACGGTCATTACTTGGACGGGCGACTGATTAAGTATATAGCAAAAAACCAACTGTCAAAATTAACAGTTGGTCCCCGTTGTTATAGCAGTAAGTGACATTTGGACGACTTGAAAACTCTCGAAAGAACACGAAACTTCAACGATCGTTTTCATAGTCATAAATGTAGTCATACGACTTTTACAGACTCTTTCGCGTTGTGAAAACAGTCATTGGGTTACACTGTTACATTAATGTCTCCGCTCCGCTCGCGTTGCAAACCCGCCTTTAACTAGGTTGTACTCGCGTGTTTATGTCACTTTTTTGTTGGTAGATTAAACGGCGACCTTAATGTCGGAATGCGTGCCATCGTCTGTTTAGTGTTTGTCAACAGAAACGCTGCTCGTAAAACTATTTTAATGTTCGTTAATGTCGCCATTTTTTAGGGCTCCGTACCTAAAGGATAAAAACGGAACCTTTTTACTAAGAATCCACCCGCCTAGTGACAACCACAGTCTGTCCGTCTGAGCCCTTAGTATGAGTTTTGATAGTTTATCGTTTCGATGAAACTGGCAGTTTACTTCCATACATTATTTCAGTTCATAATAGTTACCGCTAGGGGCGCTGATGGATATTGTATGAAGTAAACTGCCAGTTTCATCGAGACGATAAACTATCAAAACTCATACTAAGGGCTCTGTCACTAGGTTGTATCTTATGAACCGTGATAGCTAGAAATTTTGAAACTGATCTGAACTGACGTGTTGAAATTTTCACAGATGATGTATTTCTGTTGCCGCTATAACAACATACAACATAGTAAAATTAATACGTGATTTTTTTTTTGTGGAAAAAATACAGAACCCTTCGTGCCCGAGGCCGAATTACACTTGGCGAGTTTTTTGTACAACAATTTAAATCTTTACTAATATTATTAGAAAACCTGGATTAATAGTCGAATGGGTTATTTACTTCCGTTCACTCTGGGTGGTCTAAACTACTAATCCCGGATTAACAGAATCAATTTCAACAAACCACAAAATTATTTAGTTAGATTGCCCCGGACTTGTATCGGATTTGCATTGCAATTTACTCCCCTGTCAACACAAATAGGGTTTCGGCTATACGTATGGAAACGTGTGATATGTTCAGGTAGTGACATTTTCGCTCACTATGTGATGATACTACTAAGTAAGGTTATCTAATATCTCCTATACATACATGAATATTGCCCTCTCAACTATTATTAGTTTATTACTATGGCCTTCTATTTGTGGGAATATCGATAGAGTAAACATTTTTTTAAGTTTTCGCGATTTTGCATAATGAAACACAATATTTAATACCGGGTTTTACTCGCGTTTTACTAAATAATGGAGTTGTTACAATGTACCGAGCTTTCGCTTACTTAACATTTAGCTTGATCTTGAAAAAGCTAACTGTAAAGTTAGCGAAAGCTCGGTACATTGTAATAATGCCAATAATAAATAAAACGCAGGTAAAACCCGGTAAATATTGTGTTCCATAAATTTCTTCCGTTCATTCATTTTTTTCATTTATTCAGTATACACACGTTAAAACCCTCGGACACTGATCGGTGAATAACCCATAGAGAAGTTCATACGTTCAGTATTCGAGAATTAACGCTGAAACCAATGCTACGCCGCCGTTTGCGTTATACAGCTCACTAGTGCAGGGGTACCTAACCTATTCATTCTTATTATTACCCATATAGATCAATAACGAAAAAATGAATTAAACTATCCAGTAATCAGTTATCAAAGAACACAATTAGTAGGTAAATGCTAATTGAATCTTTAATCTTTAGTAGGTACACTAGACACATGTTCAACGATTTACTCGTTGCTACATTTCTGAATGTTCCAATGGGACATTTTTATTATTACAACTTCGGGTCTAGATGGCGTTTAAAGACATTTTGAAATGGAAAATATTTTTAATTTTAAATTACCTCAACTTTTTACTTTTAATTGTGCAATTTGTCTCACTCACTAATTATAATGTAAACTGATTTTAATTGTTGTTGGTAGTGCAAATAAAGTGTTAATCTATCTATCTATCTATCTTCTGACCAGTATAATGGCAATCGGTCATTTATTTCATTTTGAGGGCTAGTTGGAAATTAATTTATTACGCTTGTTATCAATAAATCTGGTGGTACTTACAGTCCATTATTACCAAACTTTCCACTCCTGCAGAGTTTTCGTTTTACCCCTTTACTAGTAAGTACTGAGTAACTATACCACTACTTTTCTATGCCTACTGTGGTCATTAAAATGCTTTTAGCAAATAGTCCATAATTATAAACAATCTATACTTTATTCTACGCGTAAAATTAATTTTACATTTGTGCATTTTTATCTGATCGGTATTTTAAACCATAAAAAATTTGTTCATCGATATTAAAGCTTTTATGGATGCTCTGTAAAATATGCATTACCCTGTTTTTATTGAAAACTGAACTGTTTTTAGTCCATTTTCCAAATTACTTTAAAATTGTGGTGGATGGATATGGTTCTGTAAAACATGTGGTGTATAAAATTTATATCATATACGTACCTACATTACCGGTATACTGTAGGTAATATACCTATACATTAGTTGATTGTTGATGTGCGTACTAAAGAGAGCGTCTGTGCGATGCTTTTGTAATCGGCCTCATACATCTCTCCTCGTCGTCGTTGATTACCTCTATGGCGCCGGCTGATGAGCTAAAATCATCGTAATATATCGAGCTGGGTTTATTTTACTCTAACTTTTACCTCATAAAGGCTAGGTTTCACTGTGGATCAGCATAGAAAGCTTCCCAAATTGCCTTCCTAACGCTCGTTGACGGCAAAGGCTTATCTCGCATTTCTAGAGTAACTGAGGTGAGATGCTCTGAGGTCGGCACCGCACCCGCAGCATACTCAAGCCTTTATTCGAGTGTAGGTAGGTACTTTTGTTAGCGTGATTGTTCCGCATTTTATATTCCCTGGCCATAACTTTGTTTTTTTTTCTTCAAATGTACATGCTTGCATAGACTTTATTGCTAAAGCGAAGACGATAAAAGGTTGCAGGTGTGGTATTTTATTTCACAAATAGCTGCGTCCTGTTGTTTCACCTGATCCTGTGGGAAAATCCAGGATCAAAAGCAACATGTTGATTCTCAATAATCATTCTATTGGTAAAACAAATTTTGTAATAGGTCCAGTAGTTTAGTAGCATATTCGTTACAAACAATCAAATCTCACCTTTTTATAATATTAGTTAAGTATAGAAAAGTTATGGTTCAATAAATAGGCAAAGTTAGTGATTGTGTACCATCACAGTCGTTTAGGTATATTTTCTTATATTTTAAGCCCGACAAATTAGTATTCCTTAGACGAATTTGTAAGTAACGAAGATTGGCAGTTACAAATAAAAATAACTTCAAATAGAATCTGATAAAGACCGGCTAAAAGTACCTAACAGTTGCAAAGCTCGTGCCCAAGATTTGTCTTTTTATGTCCTTTTCACGTTCCTCTATTAACATACACTTAGGTACTGAGTACTAGCATTCTAGCTGCAGTGTGCCATCAGGGCAGGGTGAATGTAACGATTAAAATTTCAAAGACCGCCCGTGTATGCTATGCAGACCGAAATAGCGTTCCCTCGCTAGATTGACGCTCAGTGTTAGAACACCCGATTTTTTATTGCCATCGACCATTCGACTTGCCGTGCGAATTTTGCCCCTAACTAGGCCCATTTACAATTCAACTTGAGTATCCCAACTGCATACATAACGTGGTAACTTAGTCCAGGACGTGTGTTACTTACGATTCAGGAAGCGAGGGGAGATATTCTGTATGTTGGTTGGTGTCTGTCGCGAGATTTGTATCGTTGGTTCGGAGTACGCTTGTTTGTGGGATAAATATCTATGTCATGTTTTATGATGCGTGTGATTGAGTGACAGATTATTGTTTGATAAACGCACTGGCTTTGTATTGTACTTGTTGATTGTACATTGTACATGTTGTAGTATTGATGTCAAGTCTCTCTCTGACTAACGGCTTGTTAAAACAGTATTTATAGAGGAGTGTAGTAATTACTTTGGCTGAGTGATGCGTTTGTCTCTCTTATGCCAGTGATTTTTAATGTTTATTATTATTAAATGGTGATTGATTGAAAGTGATTTTTAATAATAAATAAGATTATTTATTATAAACTAGACTATATTAGGCGACTATATCGTGTTTTAACCAAATATTACCTCATTAGGTTTTTGAACTTCGACATACATTTTTATCCGACCAATAAATGAGTTTACTATTACTTACCATTGAATCTAACAAAGGTCGATTTCGGAAATTCCAACGAGAACCTCGACTTAAGTAAATATTTTAGAATGGTAGCTGTTATTGACGTCTAGTTAAAAAACTTTAACTAGACGTCAATTTTTAATTATGATCGCGCGGCCTAATTTGGTTTTTGGTGGTCACGTGACTTTTCTATGAATTTTATCTGATTGTTATCAATATAAATACTTTTTTTTATAGTTTGCCCAGATATAACTCAGATACTCCGGCATGAAATGGATGACGTGACGGGGCGTTCGCGTTAGTAAAGATCGCTGTATTTGGGTTGATATAATACTATACAGTATTAAAAAAAACCATTTTCGTTTAATTTAATTTAATGTTTTAATAACCTAAACAGCTCGTCCATAAACACGGTTGTTAGTCTGAAGTCAAGTCTCTCTCTGACTAACGGCTTGTTAAAACAGTATTTATAGAGGAGTGTAGTAATTACTTTGGCTGAGTGATGCGTTTGTCTCTCTTATGCCAGTGATTTTTAATGTTTATTATTATTAAATGGTGATTGATTGAAAGTGATTTTTAATAATAAATAAGATTATTTATTATAAACTAGACTATATTAGGCGACTATATCGTGTTTTAACCAAATATTACCTCATTAGGTTTTTTGAACTTCGACATACATTTTTATCCGACCAATAAATGAGTTTACTATTACTTACCATTGAATCTAACAAAGGTCGATTTCGGAAATTCCAACGAGAACCTCGACTTAAGTAAATATTTTAGAATGGTAGCTGTTATTGACGTCTAGTTAAAAAACTTTAACTAGACGTCAATTTTTAATTATGATCGCGCGGCCTAATTTGGTTTTTGGTGGTCACGTGACTTTTCTATGAATTTTATCTGATTGTTATCAATATAAATACTTTTTTTTATAGTTTGCCCAGATATAACTCAGATACTCCGGCATGAAATGGATGACGTGACGGGGCGTTCGCGTTAGTAAAGATCGCTGTATTTGGGTTGATATAATACTATACAGTATTAAAAAAAACCATTTTCGTTTAATTTAATTTAATGTTTTAATAACCTAAACAGCTCGTCCATAAACACGGTTGTTAGTCTGAAGTCATAACGTCATGTTTAATTTGGAAAGTGATTTAAACTAGAGCAGTTAACTAAATCAATAAACACAGTTTTATAGTTTTTGATTTGTAACTTCCTTCATTAAAGTAGACATTTACCTACAAACAATCAGATTTGATCCATTGCCAACGTTATATTTTTATTATATTCCATTGTCGAACGTCCGAACGTCTGGCTAACATATGTTGATTAAATATAACTGATCGTTAATCTAGTTTTGTGTGTAGATTAAGTATACAGAGTGAAGAATTTAATATCGGCCTCAGGGCTAATTTTTAAACTAAAATTAAATTTATTGAAAATGAAAAAAAAAACTTATTAATCATTAACATACCCACTATGTTTACAATAAGACTAATGTAAGGCTTTAAGTGCCTCAGTGCACTTAAAGCCTTATATTAGTCTGTCTGTTGTAGCAACGGTAAAGGCGCGGGCGGCGCGACGAAACGATTCCGTCGCGACTTTTCAGTGCTCACATAGCTTTACAATTGTTTAAGAATACATCTCTATTTAGCAGTATTATCGATTGATTCAATATTAGGTAGGTACTTATAGATTTTTAATGTAAAATTAACATAATAAAACACTTTATCCGGTTTTATCGCGTTTTTATTCATTGTTTGTTTTTATTCATTGGCTTTTTCAAGTTTGACACAACCTTGAAAAAGCCAACTGTAAAGTTGGCGAAAGCTCGGTTCGTTTAGAACAATGAATAAAAACGCGATAAAGCCGGATAAATAAAGTGTTTTATTATGCAAAATCGCTAAAACCATAGAAGAAATTATGTAAAATTAACAGTTTCCATTCCTTGCTAGGGTATAACGACTTATCCAAAAAATAAATATCATATTATGTTATGGCTCTCTGTTGTAGTATTTGGTCCCAAAAGGCGATTCAGAAACCCTTCAAAGTAAGCGAAAACTTTCCTATAATGCATCGCATTGACGCGATTATTGTGGATAGTATCCGCCATTGGTGTTGTACTGCCGTAGGTGAGCTTCGCCATTTCTCATTCCCGGCATTTCTCGTAGCTTCATTGCTGGAGGAGCGGACTTCCGCCACGCTGCGCTATTCTATGCCTCCGACTGTCTCGCCGTACAATACCAGTCGGCCGTAGCCGTTTTGTTTAATTGAAAATTTTCGTCATATCGCGTTCTATTGTTTCATTTAACAACTGGCGCTTAGCGATAAAATAAACAAATGAAGTTTATATTATTTTGAAAGATAAGGACTGGCTTGGTACAAGACATTAGGTACCGACTGATTCCAAATGTAACTAGAACTCCCAAGAATAACTAAAGCTTTTTTGTATTAAATTTTCTGTGTCTTGCTGTTTCATCCGTGTAAGTTCCGATCTCGTGGGAACACTTTTTTATCGGATTACGACATTATATAAAGATCTAGCTGCGCCCCACGGTTTCACCCGCGTAAGTCTTTATCCAAAATTTAAAAAAAACTGGCATAATATCCTTCTCCTAACGAAGACAAATAAAAAATAATTATCGAAATCGGTTCAGCCATTCAGGCGTGACGTCGTGACCACGCAAAATCTTTATTTCTTTATTTATCTTTATTTATAAAGATTTAACACACTTTCCAAATTGCCGCTCTTTAAGTACTATCAAAGGATTAGGCTGTGACTTGACAGTCCGTCAGTCAGTACAAAGTATTTTATACATATAGAATAATTGGGTCAGTCGTTTTAAACATTGAAACTGCACCTAGAGTGTTGTAGTCGATGTAAAGCGTATCGATGTACCCTTCAACCGTTCCCAAAAAGAAATTAACGTAGTATAATAACTTAACAAATCTCAATAAAGAAAAACCGAGGACTGTTCCCTTAAGATGTGAGCAATTGAGCATAGGGTGCTAAATTGGTAAGTGACAGTACACGACATTGTTCAAAATATTGACGATATGGTGGCGACAGCATGTCTCTGTGCCCAAAATTAAATGCATTTATGTAAAACACTTTATTTTTACGAGTTTAATCGCGTTTGAAAAAGCCAACTGTAAAGTTGGCGAAACTCGGTTCGTTTAAAACCATGAATAAAACGCGATTAAACCCGTAAAAAGTAAGTGTTTTATTAAGCAAAATCGCGAAAACCATAGAAGAAATTATGCATTTATGTAGGTAATACTTTACATATCAAATTAACTTGCACTTGTAGTTGTAGGAACCCTTGAAAAGAAATCTGTCTTTAAAACGTCATAGATTTTTAATTAATCGATGCACCTAAACAAGTAAATCTGCTTAAAACGTCTATCGGAATGGCTGTGAACACTAGTGGACTAGAGGACACATAGCTGGCGTAACTATGCCGTTGGTCCGTGGACAGTTAACACAGTGTTGTCTATCATTGTATAGCGTTGCAGACGACCGGTGCAAGGTGGGAGAGATCAACCTATTTAGAACAAGGGAACTAAAACTTTAGGTTACCTGAAGACTTCGCCTAGAAACTTAGCGAGAGCTTACCGATTGAATATTGTATACGCGAAAGTTTGTGAAATCATTGAGATATTTTTAAGTACCTACTAGAGAAGATGTCTCAAACATTTTCTTTTTTTTTTAAGTTAATATGTAGGATGCTAGGATTATAAGCGTTTGACCACTATCTCATCGGATGGAAAGCGACAATGCGAAGATGTAGCACGCTTACCTAAAAGATACCTGTTCACATATTCAATTCCATGCTCATTTTACGCGAAATGTAAAAAGCCGCTGCAGCGCTGATATTGTCATGTCTATTGTAGAAATGATAATATGAGCATTGCTGAGGGCGCTTACCCATAATATCTATCCAGTGGATGTCGGGCAACAGTGGAAATTCCTGCACATTCCTGTTTGACGTAACACGGTTATTACCGGCGATTACCTCAAAGCAGCAATGTACTGGCATAGTGCCTGCCATTTTCCACTGTTTTCAGACGTCAACAGATAGATAATATGGGTAATGCAGTTAATATATGACGAAAACGTGAAAAGCATCTATTGAGTTTGAAAAAATACTAAATCGATTATTACTAGGTATACAAACCACAAGAGAAAACTCAAGAATTTGGGCTGACTGTTAGGGAATTGTTTAATTATTGAAGTAAAAGTTAAATACTTGAAACAGATTAAGAAACTGCCCTCGTTATCCCAAAGGAAATACGAATAAACGCAATTTAAATAAAAATACCAAGTGAGTTACCGTCCCTTTCTACTGCATACAATTTCAAATACAACTGAGTAAGAGACAATACAAATCTTTGTAGATGCTAACAAATACTTAGGGGAGGGGTTTTCTTTTATTATAGAACGTGATAAATCCAGAGTTTAGTAGTTTATATCCGGAGTATTTTTAAACGCCTGCGCAGTGATTAAGTGCTCAGAATTCCGAGACAACCATTAAATGAAACATTATGTTCCTTACCCTCCTTACATATTGTGTATTTTGGCAATGTTTGTATAATTCGTGTTTAGTTGTTCAGTTTTAATAAGTTGATTTAAGTGTGTCCAAATTTCAAAGACAAACATATTATTTTCTATATTCTGTATAGCATAACTGTTTTTGTCCTGTGTCCTCACGTATCTTTAACATTATTTTGTGCCAACCTTTTATACAGGGTATTGGAGTTAATGGCTCGGCTGCATATATGTATACGTTGTGCTGCACGTCCAGACGTGTAAAAAATGGTTTCATTATCACCCTGTTTAATGTAGAATAGTTCATACATACAACTCGAATGTATATGGAAGTAGCAATACCTACTTTGAAAAAATGTTGCACGCCAACGGTGGTAGCGGGGCCTAGAACGATGATTAGACCGCCTGTCTGTCACTAAAGATCGTCCGCCATTGGTCGATTCAAAGGTCGATCATACGTAATACTGTACGGAACATGTCAGTGTGTGATCGGCTGCTCATGTGTGACCGTGGAACATGTTTTTTTTCGAAATGGAACGTTCAGCGCTTTCCAAACTTAAGGGTGCTGTCAATCGCTTATAACTTGAGTTCGCAACTCTCGCCCATTGGTTGCTTATCAACCGGCGACACGCGGCCACTAGAGGATTTGACGGAGATGCACGCCTGACCATGCTATTACTATCCTGCTTTATACCCTAACATAGTTAACTATTGAATGAGACGTAAACAAACACCGGTTTTGTGTCGGTTAAGGATCTGTGCAAACCGGTACGACCCCATTCTTAAATGCTCGTCGATGTCGCTTGATATTTTTGATTTCGGCTTCCTTCTATTTCTAAAATGCTGTGACTGAATCTTTATCCATCAAATGTAATTTTCGACTTTTATACAATTAGGTCGGTATGGTTTTAGATAATAATCGATATGATATATTATGGTTTTAGATAATCAATATGAAATATTTTTAATATAACATTGTTCTAAATTAAATATACTAACCAATGATTTTTTGTGTTCATAACTGAATCAAAATATTTCATTGACATTAATTTAAGTTATCATAACAGTAAATAATTTGTATTTAGACTTTTAATATAATAAAGTAAATAACTATTCTACCAATTCTGACTGGGCTCGCAGCTTTAGCTCTATTTCTTATAAAAATAATAACAGATCTCGGTCGTGTGACCAGGAAAATTTGCTCTATACTATTTTCGAACTTGGAAAGGAAATGTGGTTTCGTATTGCAATTACTGCTGAAAAATATGAGAAGTAGAATAGGACGTGGAATAGGAGATCTACAATAATATATCGATAATTTACATCATAGCCAGCTATGATGTAAGTTACTCGTGGGGTAACAAGTTTGATCTACCTACAAGAATTGATAGATAATTTTGCAGCAACACATCATAAATACTTACACCAGTTGACTGCCGTTTATGAAATTTGAAAGACGGTAGCAGATGATAGTTTAAGTTTTTCATTTAATTGTCTCATATTAAAATTATACAAAATATCATTTCAATATCATTGAAGTCAACCTTTAATATTAAATTCAACGTCTGTGAAACAACATTAATCACATTTCTTTCTTTTGGAGATTATCATTTTCCATATATTTTATAGGTACAATTTATAGTTTCATTTGTTTTCAATTACATGTTTGAGTTGCAGGAGAATTTCGAATCATGTCCCAACAGCAATTTGTCACGATGCATTTTTCCTAAAAAATACATTTCTAGAATGCGTAGTTTGCCCACAACGACGCCGAATTTATGATATGTACTTTCTTATATCTTACCACTGGGGCTCGTTGCTTATATCATTAACTAATCAAAATTTCATGTCTTAGTACAATCATGCGTGCTGTTAGCTTGCGTGTAGTATTTAAAAACATAAAAATTGTAAGCATTAATCAAATAACCCATAAACTTTTTTGATGAAAAGATCGTTTCGGCAATAAATCTACGAAAATTATTATGGATTTTAATTTTTTCAGGGAGAGTTTGACCATTATCTCGCACTAATTATAATAAGTGATGATGCTGTTTTAGATGCCGTAAGTACGCTTATTTGGATAATGGATATATTCTTTTATTATCGCTGAAAAATTGTTTAAAAAATATTTTTCATTTGATAACATTTGTATCAGATAGGCAATTCGTGTGTTTTACTACGATACAGTGAACGGATACATAAGCATGGAAGAAGTCTTTCCATACTAACTCACCTCAAATGATAGCGCCAAACTTACTCAAAAACAAAGTATGCATACACAGACTACACACCACGCTACTAGCTAAGCAATTGGGCCTTTGTTTATATTTTCACCGATATTGTATGTTGACAACGAGAATGGCCCGGCGGCAATACGCTGTTCTCTAACGTGATTGGTACTTTGAATGACCCGATCCGAGTATAACCGAAGTGACAGATTCGTGTCGCGGCACACTTTTTATTTATCACGGCCTATGTTACGTGGTGTCATTTTGAAGCTTAAGGAATACTTCCATGCTTATTGTATTATACTTCTATGTTTACTGCTACGATACCATTGTTGTCATTCAATCTTCGGTTTCAACGTGGTCCTAACTCAACTTTGACGTTTCTCAAAAATCATATTTTCGATAAAAATTACGTCGATACTTCTTTGAGACTTCTAGAAATGCCTGCCTGTCCTTAAAAAAAACTTCCTACAGATTACAGTAAGACGTTAATAATAAACATTTCTTAAAATAATATTCAAATTAAACAATAACCGAGAGTTGTTAAATAACAAGTAGGTAAGTAATTAAAATGTCAGTCATCGGAACGAAAAGGGACCTCACGACATTGATGGAGGACTCTGATACAACTAAATTAATTTTATAGAGTTGAATATTGCGCTGAGACTGCGGAAATAATTTTAAATAAGTGACGTTATTAAGCGCAGATCACCAACTTTTCTTTATATTTTTGGCCATCTAGTCACACAAGTGAACTTATGCCGAAGGTTCGATTTCACGTTCGATTACAGCTGTGAACCAAAATAGGCACCTATACTTGTATAATACCTATTGATATTTTATTTTGGGTATTTCTAACGTGTCACGTTCCGGACACTATAGCGCTGTAAATAGCATGGAATAATAGAGGCTTACGCTAAAATAAGATGAAAAGGCTAACTATAATATAATAATATACCTACTCATTTTACGGTTTTAATCGCGTTGTTTTTATTGTCAGCATTGTTCCAATGCTGATCCGGCGTTTCGGATCCTATTACAGATTATTATGAGTTTTATTTCAAAACAAAGTCGCGAAAACAAATGAAAAAAACTACATAAATGTAATATATAATAATAGGTAAATACAAAGAACATTTAATTGAAACGTTGATTTTCGTAAACTCTACGTATCCATATTTGATAGTTAGCAGCCGATATAGTGAGTGAATGAATAGAGAGTCCATTAGGGGCTTTTGCAATTGCACAAGTTCAATAATTAGGTGGTTACTTTCAGAAACTACTAATTCCCTCAGAGCAAAAGTTACAGTTCTAGTTATACTAAGGTACGCCCCACGGGCCTGAATTATGAACTAAGTTAGTTCAAGATTGAAAAGTGTAATTTACAACAATAGTAGTAGAGAGTAATAGCACTGTATGTATAGTTTGGATAACGAATAATCCGTATTTTTCTCGTTTCTCAGGGGAAATTTTGTTCAACATATTTTGTTAGACAGGCTTTGATAAATTTTTGTTTACAAATCGGACAATATCGAATCATAATTTGATGTGCGTGTTCAAATGTGATTTTGTATTTTTTTGAGTAATAAGATTTTTTTCTTTTTTACAGGTAAGGAACAATTTTAAGCTGCTTATAAATTGTAAGTATTTCCAACTATATCCGATTTCTGTTCCACAATCTATCCCGAAAGTCCAATCCACTCTTCAATCAATTAATCATTTCCAATGGGAGCGACCTACGAATTCTTGCACACAAAACGAAAATCCATAATTCATTGTGAAGCTAATATGAACCTCAATCTATTATCTCTTAAACGATTTCGCACTGAATGAATATTCATTTAAAGAGTAATACCATCCCAAAATGGCATTAGGAGAGAAAAAATACGTTCTTTCCCTCGCAATGGAAAAACTCATTTAAATTTTTGATTGTGAAGAAAAAGCTCGAGAAAGGCGGTTCAAATAATACTAATAGAAAGGTCAATACGGAATTTGTTTGCATTGTGGCCTTCGGTTCGCTCTCGGTCTTTGATAGTTGGTTAAGTATTTTGGATAATTTGTTCTAAGTTCTCAGAGTGTCAGAGAGGTCTGCACACGTCGGCGGTTAGAAGACGAATGACTGAATACTCGCAAAAAGGTCTGCTCGCTGTCATTAGTGAGGGTAACGAGGGAATGTTTGTGTGGCCTCAAACATTCTTCATATCGCGGCCCATTGCTCTGTTTAGGGTTCCGTCAGCTAACGGCTTGTCCCTTTCATTATCTCTCTTTGTGACTCGTTCACAACTATCTTTGATGTTTAAAGCCGCAATAAGCTCCCCAAAATTCAATTTTATGTCCTTTATAAAACGCTTACGAACAGAAATGACGTGTCTTTTCAAATGTTAAACCGGTAAAGGGATGGTTTATCTATGTATTACGTGACCACATATTTTTATGTCGTCATTGATGTCGACGAGCGCCGGTAAATATTAAATTAATGGTAGGTACATACAATATAATAAGCCAAAAAATAAACTAGACATCAAGATTATGGGTCAAACCTTTTTGGTCTGATTTATGTTTATTTAATGTTAAAAGCGCTTTAACAGTTTACTAGACCGTAAATAAATGCCAATTTGATTCGAATATAAATTATAGGAACCTTAAAGTACCCTTTAATAATCGCGCCATAAAACAAACGTAGGTTTATTATCAAGATTTATACATTTTCACAGCTCTCCGATAAATCTCGGGAGTTGTGCGAAAGGGAAAAAGGTCTGACCACTTAAAGAAAATCACATAATTGAGGAACAGCAAACGGCGCGTAAAGGAGGGGAGTCCGACCCGTGGAATATTTCTAGTCGGTGAAGACGTGTCTTGCCGGATGTCAAACGACCCTAAGTTTTACGTCATGCGTGGCTGGAAACCCCAGAGATGAAAAATTATATTTCTTTATTCAATGCAAAATTTGCTAACAGAAAAAGCGGCATACGGCCAGGCCGTAAAAAACTTATACATAGAGTCTCCGTGATGTTTTCATATTAGGTCAATACGAATCCCTTGAAAGTAATATTTCGCTGTAATGTAATCAGAAACATCCACATTCAACATATCGCGGGTTTTAGACACCATTAATTTTCTCAAATATTAACCTAATTTATTTATTATATATTAATTATATAATTAAATAAATTAATTTCAATTCCACAAAGGCAATCTCGCAGCAGTTACTGGCTGTGCGTTTTTTTGTGAAATTGACTTTAAATTGTCAAAGTTTCGTAATGTAACTTCCGCTGTAGGTTGAGTTTACTTCCTTATTTACTTACTTCGAACAAGCTTTCACCTTCATAATGTTACTAGGATTGATTTATAAAGATCATTTCAGCAAAAGTTGTCCAAACTTCCGATAGAGAGAGGCGGTATTCGAAATTTATTTACTGACTGACGCAGGTCAAATAATCATTAGCGAAAACCGTATTCGGAATAATTATTAGCCGTCACATCTCTTAGCAATCTAAAATTATTAATTGAAACGTTGAGAAGTTTCAATCGGTTTGATTAAAGTGAGAACGAATCTTCAAGTTGTGTTCCATCAATTTATGTATGCGGGTATCATTATGAGAACACTTGCATGTTTTAAATTTGTCATCGGCCGATCGGAAAATTTAATAAAATATTAAAATTTAACTTAAAAAAAATTAAAAAAAAAACCTGGTAAGTACAAGTTCAGGACTCGGAAGTGGGTCCTTCTTCCACTCCTTGGGTACGGAATCCTATATACGTATTTAGGTCAATAAGTTACAAAATTAAGGGTATATTTAATTTCCATCGTTTCTATTAATTTATTAAGAAAAGGTTTTTGTTCTGTTATTGAAGTACTTATCTACTGCACCGCAGTAATCCTAATCTATCGGACGACAGCAAGTCTCAAGCTTGCATAGACTCCTCAACGTAAAGTACTGGAGTCCAATAGACTCGGTACCTACTTGTCCTAATAGTCCGAGGTCATATTCATTCGCTTCAATTGTCTGTAACTTCTCTGTCACTTTACAGCGCGTTCCAGACAGATATTTGAATAGGTAATTTTAATACCATAAAACGGTCTAGCGAGCCTGCTACATTGTTAAAATATGGTTTTCTATGTTAAACATACTAGTCGTTTTACTTACGGACAGTTATTAGTTTTGGTTTAGTTTTTTCGACAAGTCTTATCTCAAAATTAGCTCAAACGTTGCGATACGAATTTATACTTTACGTAAGATTCGCAAAGTCTTTGCTCCGTACCTAAAAAAGTAAAAACGGGACCTTTTACTAAGATTCCACTCTCCTGTTACCAGTTTATACCTAGCTCATGAACTGTGATAGCGGGGCAGTTAAATTTTTCACAGATTATGTATTTCTGTTGCCTCTTTAATAAATTAGAAATACTAAGTTTTGTTATTGTAAAATTAATTATTTAATTAAATTAAAATAAAAAAATATATAAAAACGTTACCCTTACATTAACGTTTATTTTTTTTTTAAATTAAATTAATTAAATTAACAATTTACTTAGTTTACATTAACATAGTTCCTTAATAAAACAAATCATAGTCAATTAGTAAACATAGTAGTATCGTAGTCATCATTAGTTGTTTATGTATTTTTTTATTGTAATGTTTTAATTGTGATGTGTAACAATAAAGATTTTATTTATCTATTTTTTATCATTGATAGGTAAGCGTTTGACCACACCTGATGGAAAGCGACGATGTGGTCTAAGATGTTGCACGCTTACCTAAGAGAGATACCTGTTCACTCGTGACTTGAAGACCCCACCCCACTTGAAGATCTCACATCTTACTTATATTATAAACACGAAAGTTTGCATGTATGTCTGTGAATTTATTACTCAATCGCGCAAAAACTACTAGACTGATTGCGATGAAACTTGGAATATAGATAGCTGGAGACTTGGAATAACATAGGCTATTTTTATCCCGATATTCCTATACAGGACTTACGCGGGTGAATCCGCGGGGCGCAGCCAGTCTGTCATATTCGTAATACAGAAACCCAGCCTCATTCATGTCACAATTAACAAAACATTACCACGAAATAGAGTCGATAAAATTGGGATATAAAACTTATGTTATGGCAATGAATTGGGCCATTCGATATCTGGAGACGTGCCTCCTAGACGGTCAATGATTCTAACCTAACAATGTCTTTCCGTATGGGTCGCCCTTTAATAGAATCAATTGACAAATATTGTGGGACTGACTGACACAAAAACGAGGGTTCCACACTGGGGAAATTCATTCATAAAATATACTGCTGAAGTGGGGAAGACGTATTCATTGGAACGTAAAGTATGCTCCCCCGGCTTTTTCATATTTTAACCTCTATTTGAGTTGGGAGCGTAGGTTAAGTAATATAGTTTTATTTTAACTAGTAAGTATGCTTTTTTATTATTATAAAAGTAGTGAATTTATAATTTGTACTTGTATAATTGCTTGGTAGCATTCTAGGTTTAGTTAGACAACAACAGTGTTTTACTAATGTAGAGGTTTTAATAAAACTGGTAATTTTTTCAACTAACTGGTATTCAAATATAGCTGAGCTGTAAAGTTCCTTGAACCGACTGTAAAGTCAAGGTTACAGCTAAAGCACAGTTTACGTAGTAGGTACTTATCAAGTACATAATTGTGGGCCCAAGTACATAGTGTGTGGGTCAGTTATGACATTTCCGTACATTTTTTAAAAAATTTTTTTTGATGTGATGACCTTTAGCTATTAGGTACTTTGACTTTTATTTCTTGACACATGAGTTGTTTTCTTGTGTTCATTTAGTTTTGTCTGAGATTTTCGCGTGTTTGCATAATGAAACACAATATTTACCGGGTTTTACTCCCGTTTTATTTCTTAATGGCATGGAGTAAAACCCGGTAAATATTGTGTTTCATTGTGTCTACTTTTCATTGGAAGACGTTTTAAAATAATCATGTGAAAATCATATTGAATCCACATTTTTCAGTTTAAGTTTAGGTCGCACTACTATTTTGTCCAGAACTTAATCCACTGAATAATCCATTACATCCACTGAAACTAATACAGTACAGCGTTATGGTGCACAATACTGATGCAGAAGGTAAAGTTGCGGGAGTTTCACCAACTTTCATTGCGTTTCATTGTGTCAGCTAGTGATTGGCGTTTACGCTCTGCAAATTTTGAATTTACTGTTTACTAGAAATATTTTTAAGGATAAATACTCCTCCTAAAATTCACTCGCGGCGAGGCTCAAACTCGCTTCTTTGGGTAGATGTATTTTTTCCATAAAAATGTTTCTAGTGCATAAAAGACTAGAGTATTAAAATTAAATTTCGAAATATATAACTATGTGTGTTAGAAATCGACGAATTTATGTAACAGATAAATTTAAACAAAAATTAGGCCATTGAAATCTAGACGATTGGATAACACTTGAAAAAAAATGAGAAATAATCACCTAGGTAAGTGATTCTTATAGGTGGATGAAGTAGTTAAATTTTAAATCTACTTTAAAAGTTCAATTTAAAATTATATTTTTTTAGTTTAATTTGTAAAGAAAACACAAGACGTCTGTCCTTCTAAATTGTAAAACTTTCCGTACGGATATTTTAACTTATAATTACAAGCACATTGGTCTGGAAGAAATTTTAGGCCGTCTGCCAAAAAAATCTCAAAGTAAATAAGTTTTAATTTAATCTGAGTCTACTTAATGCTCAGTGGATGTTCCTCCTACGTGATTACTTAAAAGAGCAAACAAAGTAGAAAGCTGCGGTCGACCATTGAATTTCACTAATATTATAAAATCGAAAGTGTTTGTTATGTATGTTTGACAATCTTACACGCAAGAAATGTTCCAATACGTGAACCAACGCAGGAACTTTCTAAGAAAGACTGGTCAGATCTTATGTACTGCCGTCTTCTTTCTTCTAGAAGAGCGTGCTACGTCTTAGACTCGGTCAAACGCTCGTCTATCGTGTTGAAAAATATTATTTAAAAAAAAAACTGCTTAATCTATGCAGTATAAAGCTGGAAACCAACGCAAAAACTACTTAACCGATTACAATGAAATTTGGTACCTTTGCAGATAGATAGCTGTAGGTAGATCTGGATAGATAGGTAGGTAGACCTAGGCTTTTTACTGCGGGGTGCAGCAAGTCTATATTAGTCTAATCAGTCTATAAGTCTAATATTATAAAAAGGAAAGATTTACTTGTTTATTTGTTTGTAACGAATAGGCTTCTAAACTACTGGACAAAAAAAAACATCAATATAAGGCTACATTATACATATCGTAACATAGGCTCCTTTTCCTTTTCTTCACGGGAGTGCGACTTACGTGAAACCGCTGGACGCAGCTAGTGAAATATAAAATAAGAATTCGTACCCGCTATCAAGTTTCAAACATTCCTAGCTTCGCATTCCGAAACTCGATAATACATACGAATACTTATCCGGTGTGCGGGATCAATTGAAACATGTGGACCAATAAGTGTTAACCGGGGTCGGTTCCATTGTACCCCAACCGACCACTCTGAAAGAAACACCGCCAGAATTTCAAGTAGAAGCTTTTACTAGGTACTGTACCACTCTAACAATATTGTATACTTCAAAAGGTTCGTGCTCCCTAATAACTGATAAGAGATTAGAGAACGAATACGGCTGTTTTGGGGGTGCTTTTAAAGCAGTTAAGGTAATTTTAAACGTGGGAATTATTTAGGAATTTAGTGACGTCTAAACTTTTCAACTTGAAGGATTTGTTATTGATATTTTACGTACTTTTATTCAACGTTTTTGTCTCCTCGCGGCCAATATTATTGTACATATTATATCGTCGTAGGGTCGCAAATTCCTTTGACATAACCACTGAATAGACGATAGTCACAAAGGAGATCACGATGCTACGGCAACGCGCCTCTGCAGCTCCGTCACAAGCACAACTTAGCAATGTGCAAACCGCCGATTTAGGACGGTCACTTTTCAAGAAAGAATTTCTTATATTAACCTCTACATCTGTGTCACTCTAGCTCCTGCATAAATTATATTTTTGTCACGTCACGCATTTTATGAAAATTACACTTATTTGCGCATTATTTATTTAGGTTAATGTACGTTATTATTCATCCAAAGCGACCACCCTTTAAAAACGAGGTAGCTTTCCGTCCCTAAGCAGGTACACCATTTCCTTAATTGCAATTATAATCTTCATTATCAAATTGATACTAAACGAACATGACCTTTAGCTCAATCGATTTCTTCAAAGGGATTGTAACCACCACCGTCAGGCAAAGCTGCCTGATCTGAGAATTAATTACGACTATTGTCAATCACAGCCAAATAAACAGAATGTGTTTAGGCATTCATTAACACAGTTGTAATGATATAATAACGCTGTCACGCCATTACACGATTATGTCGAAGATGTTTATAGTTCAGGGGAGGAAAAAGAACATCATAACCACAATCTTGGAGTCTTTAAGTCTGGGGTGTATAGGTTTCTTCTACGGAAGGACCGTCGACCTGATCGTCGCTTCCCATTAGATGATCAAATTCTTCCGTGTCTCATGTAAAAACAAAAAACGACCTTTTTTAATTTGCCCATTACAAAAAGAATGATATCGAATTCATTTTAAATTGTTGTCACCATTTTGTTAGAACACGACGTCGTCGGATACATTTATGGGAGTGTGCCATGGATCTTAGACCACATCGTCGCCTTTCATTGGGTGAGATAGTGGTATCAATTATTAAAAAAACAATTCTTTAGTTTCCTACATTTATCTGCTTATAACTAGAAAGTTAAATATCTTAGGTTGTATTAAATCGATACTCTAATCAAAGATAGATAGATAGTAATGAAACCTGTCAGCTGTTGTGTATAGTTTGGTGATTAAGTTAATGGATTTGCTATTTGATTAAGTCACTTTATCTAATTGTTTAGGTGTTTATGTTATTGAGAACCGATTTAACGGAACGGTGTTGGTGCAAGTTCTATGTTGACCGAATATGAGCTTGTGTGTGATTATGGAAAGCTTACGTTTGCATTGAGATATTACGTACTAACTATGTCCCACGCGAGTTCTGTGAGAACATCAGGAACAAAAGTAGTCTATGTTCCTGGATAATGTAGCTTTTTATTGGCGAATTTTAAAAATCGGTCCAGTAGTTTCGGAGATTACCCCCAATATGTACATACTTACGTACATTGTTACCAACGTATCCTCTTTATATTATTAGTCTAGACAAGTAGTAGATGATGTAATGTCTTAAACATATTCATGTTCCTTTACACAACGCTGTCATTATTATTACGTCCACTAGAATGCTCACGTAGAACTAGAAAGTGGACCGCTTTAATGTAGCGTTCTGTCTCTTTCTAAAAGTGTAATTAGAAAGGGACAGCATACTGAATGTAGCGGTACATTTTATAGTTCTACGCAAAGAAATTATATTACTAGAACTAGAATACTCCACTATATTCCACTATATTCTTTCCTTTCCACTGAGGTTTGTCGGCAGAGAACTCTCAACAGGGTTAGACTCACCTTAGTATTAATTTGTAATTTGACTGTTTTTTTGTGAACGTTTCTTGTGTACTGAATTAATTAAATAAATAAATAAATACTCATGTAGAACTAAAAAGTAGGCCGCTTCAATGTAGCGTTCTGTCCCTTTCTAATAAAGTAATTAGAAAGGGACAGCATGCTCAATGTAGCGAACTAAAAAAATGTACATTGAGCATGCTAATAACATTATTGGAAAGGACAGAACGCCACATTGAAGCTTGCTGTCCCTTTTTAATAGTGCTATTAGAAAGGGACAGTATGCTGAATGAAGCGGAACACTTTTTAGTTGTTTTCGTCTATCAGATGAAGTGATAGACGAAAACGTATGAATGACGATTAAAACGTCAAAAGTTACATTGAGTTTCCGATAGCATTACTGCTGTGCCTGTTTATAATTGTCATTCTTTTGATGTCATAGGTTTTACAGTTACATGTAATAATTGCACAATCAGCAATTTCACAGTAATTCCTTCCTTACCTTTGATTAATACAACAAAATCATCATGTTAGAGTCGCGTATCGTGTATAACCTTTCGAGCCGACCTTTGAAACATGGAAAACACGAGACATCTACCTCTCCAATGTGTTTACGTAACGTAACATTTAACTCTCACGGTTGGCTTAGGTCAACATTCCAGAAATGGATGTAAACATAGGATTAATGAGAAAACGACTATAGAACTGGCTGGGTCTTTATTTTTGACTTCCAGTCGTTATTCCGTCACGTAGGCCGGTGCGTAAACGGTAAAAACGGGTGTCTTTTACTAAGACACCACTTTCCGTCTGTCTGCCTGATTGCTCTTTCTCTATCCGAGTCGATTGTTTTCTTCCTGGATAAAGGACTATATCTGTCACGACCATGCACCTGTGTTTTGGTCGTTTTTTCTTAAAGCACACTTTCTTATTGAGTGTTCTCCGTCTAACACCGCATCGTCACTTAGGCAGAAATCTATAGTGCGTACTTTGACTTTCCTTAGACTGAGCTTAGCAAAAACTTTGAATTTATTTATTTATTTATTACAATCTTTACAACTATCATAACAGGATAAAACCTAATGCGATAGTGTACTTACTATTTATATTCTACACACTTACAAAATATAATAATAAATAATAAAAATGAATCACATACGTAGGTACATAGTTACATTTAAACAAATAATCTGAACAAAACTATAGTCTGGTTTTGTGATCTGCCGCGGAATCACAAACAATACATAACAATAATTATTATCCACCATCTACGGCACCGTAACAGATCACATAATGAGTCACTTTAGCGAATTCACTCAGCGGACACAAGAACAAATCCGTCATCTCCGCAACTCGGTTCAGTAGCAGCATGGTACGCGTGAAGGGGGACTTGTTGAAATTGAATTGGAATTTATAGTCGAAATTCATTATGTAATATCCGAAAAAAATAAAAAGAACTCCATAGTCATAACATAAAAGCAAAGTTTAGGTCATTAATTTTAATTGGTTTACATTTTGGATAGTTGGGAAGGTCACTTTATAAATACCAAAAAATGTCTTAAGTCAAAGTTTTTCTTTAGCAAAGTCGAAAGAACGGATTATAGATTTCAGCCTTAGTGTCTAAAGTCAAGAGTATTTAATAATAGTCAAATGCCTGAGTCCGATCCGTCAGGGCCATGAGTTTATATTTGTAGGTCTTCTAGTTGTGCGTGTTACATGTTAGACCAAAAGCTTATAAAAAATGTACCTATAGTATAGAGGTACAATTTGAAACTTGAATCATAATAACCAAATCTACCTAATTTGTTAACCAACAGCTGCCCGTACATAAACAAAACAATCATCACAAACATTAACGTTTATATTCAATAGCTATCAATTACTAGACCGATATAAATGTCCCTTAGCAATTGGATGGGATGATCATAAATAATGTATGCGTTCGCACATTGGCACTAGACGCTGTGATTGAAACTAATGGGTTTCAATATCGGCAGGTCATACGGGTGTTTGTTTAATAAGTTTGCGTCCCATTGGCTTGGTTATTGATGTATGACCACGAGCCAGAACCTATAGTATGAAGTAAAATCATTAGTATTTACTTAAAATGTTATATCGTTGACCTCATGGTCGCTTTCCGCTTTCCATCAGGCGAGTTGAGGTCAAATGCTAGCCCATGTAAAAATAAAATTTTCAGTTATCCTAGGACTAGTGTATGGATTAAGTACATATGGCCACATCTTGGAAATCACGATGGTTCGTGGGCTAATCCTGAAGAAATAACATCTCCCGACCTTGATCGGATCTCAAGACACCAAGGCAAATCCAGGATAGCGTGAGGCAACGGCTCTTAAGTATTTATAGTATTTATTTCATATGGCGCGTAAATTCCGATCCCACGGGATAATCGGGATTAAAAGTTACTCTCCATCACTTGAACGATCCACATGAACACTTATATCCAAATCGGTCTCACGGTTAAGCGGTTTACCGTGAAGAGGGAATGCTCTTTTACAAACTTTGGACTTCATATATTTATTATTAAATTTGGATATATCCGTCATACATTTTATTTCGAATTATTGGAATACCAGCCAGCGACAAAACATTTCTTAGTCGCATCGCCGTAACAAAATCGTCAATACACTGGGCGTTTTCTACCAACTGTTAATACCAACCCAAAACAATAAACAAATTGTAGTAGTTGATTAAGCTTAATGTTTTCCAATTCCCTGACGATAGAATGGTCAATATGCATCGGTCTCATGTTGTGTTTATTGCACTACCAACGCCAGGATGTCGCTCTCAATTGGCTTATATTGGACGGGATCAACCTCTCCCACTTTATATGGCGTGTCTATTTTAATGTAATTGTCTGTCATGTCATAAACGTGAATTGTCTTTAGTTTTAAGGTCCACGCCTACTAAGAAGTTGTTATACGGTAGTTAAATGATCATAGTTATAAATTTTTCGTCTTAAATTAAACTTATTTTTCGGGTTTAATCGCGTTGCTTTTATTGTTATAGTATTTTTAACACCTGACATTTCAAGAAATGCCTGACTTCTTGATCAAGGCTAGCTATAAGACTGCATGAGATGTAATTATAAACGTCATTTCATTTTCATTCGTGGGTTTGTGTGTGTGTGATGTGTGTTTCAGTAGAGTAACTACGTAGATAAATTACAAAAAAAAACAGAATAATAGGTAACCAAAAACCTCTATAAAACTAAACCAAACGTATAGTTTAAAGTTTTTGAAGTATGCGAATTGGTATCTTCTAACGATCGATAATTATTGAAAGATACAAATTTCGACGTTTGATATTAAAAATTAGTTTAAAACCGCAGTAAGAAATTATTGATTGTTCGTTCGATCATAAAAAGCCAGTAGATCCCCATTGTTAAAACGGTAGAAATTTTGTTCTCCAAAATCTGGAACACTAACTTCTGGTACAAAATGAACAATAGACACGTCACTTTAGTTTATGTCTATTACTTGCAATAAGCTTTGAATTTGAACATTCGCATTTCAACGCCAATGACACTAGGTTTTCACATACAGTTGCAATGGATTCAACTTGCGGTTATTTCTTGGCTGAATGGATTGCAAATGAACGAGGTAGTATGATGAAAGCTGAAGAGTCCGTGCAAACATTTGTAGACCGAGATTACCTACGCAGAAATAAGGAGCTTATTGCAGGACCTAAATCGTCCAGCTAATATATTTAAATTAGAATTTAAAATCACAGATTGCTTAGAAAAACTTATTTTTATATGTTACTTTATGTATAAATGTCCATCCACCGCAACCTATATTTACTTGTTTGAAAAACTGGCTAGCCAAGCTAAACTTACTTCGTTTGTCTTTTGAAAATCGACATATCGATGTCAACATTTCATTGTCATTTACAGGGTATGTAGCTGCAAAAGTTTGCAAGTATGTGTGTATGTGACTTCGTTACTCTTTCGGGCAAAATCGCAGAACCGATTGCGATGGAACTTGGAATCTTTTTATCTCAATATGTGCGCACGGAACTTACGCGGGTAACACTGCGGGGCGTAGCTAGTCATACATAATAGAGTCGTAAAATACACCTTATTTTACCTACAAAGAGGAAATATGCTTTCAACGGTATTCACGGTAACTTTAATGAGGGATAATTGAGTTATTATTTTTTGGTAAACAGTTTACGATGAAGTACAATATTTCACGCAAGCACCCGCTTAAGTTATTACTTCCTTCAGGGGTAGATTAAAATCTTTTCACAAATCGTTTCATGTAGCGAGAAATTAAATGTTTCCTTGAACATACAAAACTAATGGGTCTCGGTGATTTTTATCAGGAATATTGTGGAAAGCTATAAATTTAATGACAAAACAAAATAATGAACTGGAATTTCACTACGGGATTTTGTTTTAGGTCATGAATATCCTTACTTCCTTACTAATCATTATTAACATTATGAATCTGTAAGTGCAAACTTGTGCAACAAATTTGCAACATTTCAAGAAGTGATGTGTGTTCATAAAGCACTAACTAATGCTGGGCCATCTTTCAATCAATTTCTAGCCTTGCAAACTAGACATAAGGCTATATTTCCAGTACATTTGTCTTTGCTTGTATAAGGATAGTATTCGCAAAGGATGATGAAGAGGTCATAGACTGCGGGTCAACGACTTGTCGTTGACTTCGGAGATTCCTTCGTAGATTAATGTAATCATATTTTTTCAATTAAATCTGTGATTAAATAGACAAGTTTATTATTAACTTTGTGTTTCGATTGGAAGTTGTAGAATGTATATAAATCTCTGAAATGTATATTTTGGTATGTCATGTTTTGGTATTTAATTTGAATTATGTGACTAAGTTAGTAGTGCGCTACGAGTACTACGCTAAAGTAGAAGAGGTGGGTTGAAATCCCACCGGAAACTTTACATTTTGGAAAACGAATTTTAAATTTAACTCAGTGTAGGTAAATAAAGCAAGACAAACGAACCCATAATTTTCAGACAAAAGCTCCAATACAATCCATAGCCAACAGCCATAATGAAAACATTTATTATGTTTCTGTTTATATCGAACAACGTACGAGCATTACATACAACAGTAACAACCAGATTGCGTAGAGTATGTGGGTTAACTCGCTCAATATTGAGTTATTTATGATTATAGAACAGCATAAATGATTTTCTTTATTACACCGCGGCGACGATTCAAACGCTCATATCGAAGCAGTTTCTGCAGATACGAGGGCATTTCGGAGAAGTTATCGTTGCATACATTACTTCCATATCAAACGTTTAGTGGTAATGTAAACAGAACAGTTGCCAACTCGGTGCCGAGCAAAAGTGCAGCAAAAGACCTAGCAAATCTAGAGATGTTGAGATACGTGGCCGATGCAACAAGTCACAGACTTCTCTTTCGTAAATAAAGACGCCGAGCGTTGGTGTCTTTCAATGGAGAATAATTAAGATTCCCGTCGACTTCAGAATGCCTTCATGCATCGAGTTCAGCGCCTGCAAATGCCACTGTTTTACAACTGCTATAAATCTCACTTCACACTACATCGAACTCTACCGTACTTTAAATTATAATAATAATTGTTTATTTTCAGTAACTAAGTTTTACAGTACAATTTTTTGATTCGAGGCTTTCTTTTAAGCGAATAACGCTTGTAAAACTTTAATTTAACTTTAAATAAAAATAAACTTCTGTTTCGGCTGTGATTAACCGATTTCCAACTCAAATTTATTAGTCACACGAGCTAAAATTCAATAGACGTTTCCCTAGACGGTTAACGCATGTCACGTCACAAACTTTACTTCCGATCGCGATAAGGCTGTATACGATCTCAATAATGACGTTCTGAAAGGGATCCTAATGCAACGATGGTAGTTTCAGGTTGCTTCGGAGATATCAGAGGTGGGGGTAGAACGAATATTTCGGTGAGTAAGTTCCGTTTCAATGTCACGTTTCCACGATTCAGTCGAAAGCTGGTTGTTTATTATTTATGTTGGGCGCGTATGAGGAATTTTAATAAAACGTTTTCAGGTGCGTGTGTGTATATGTGTGGAGCATTTGTGAAATACGATTGTGATGTTATGATGAAAATGAGGTTGCACATTCGTCGACGTATCGGGGTTAACTGACCGTTTGATAAGGGTATTTGCTTGCGTTTTCATTATTATCTTCTAACTGACTGATTGTGTAGCGTGATTTCTAATTTTATGCGTAGTTTTCTATATGTTTGCCTGATTTGATTAGGCTTTGGCATGTACATTTGCCTGTCCTTGTTTAATTTATAATGGTAACCAGCTGTGCCTCGCGCTTTCACTTGCGTAAATTTCGATCCCGCGGGAATATCAGGATAAAAAAACCATGATTTCTTACTCACTGACTCACACAAAAACTTTCACATTCATAATTTTAGTGGAAAAGATCGTTTGTTAACACAGTATGCAGTCTAGTGCTAGTACTGCGTAGTTAGTAGACAGTTACTACAATGTAGTTAACACACGAGTTACTTTCAAATAGTGCGAGTTACTGCAGAGCAGCTACTCAACACTCGCGCGCTGGTTCGCACTGTGTCAACGATTTATAAGTTTCAAAGTGGTTGTTAAAGTACTGCCTTGGTATAAAGTCGTAGTGTAATACGATAAGCATAAATTAAGATGTGGGTGTCGAATTCAACTGTTTTTATTCCAAAAACGCCAAGAGGTAAATAAGGAACTCATTGAAAATGCAGCTTGCATAACTTATCTACACCTACATTGGTTGCTTAGTGTCAAACGGAGACTACTGAATTTTTATTTTATTATACTTTACCTTTACTCGTATTAAATAACTTCCGTGTGGATACACTATTGGCATCTATCAAGAATTCATAAGTTGCACGAGCAATATAAAACTGAATTGAAATGCTGGCACATACTTGATAGTTCACTATTCGCTAAGTAGATAAGAATAAAATAATTCTACTTTTCTGTTTGACTAAAATATCCAAGACTACTAGCAGCATACGAAGTTTCAAACAGACTCGTACTAAGAACAGACGCGACGACGTTGCAACTGACACCCAACTATTCTACATTTTTTTCTTTTCACTTAAGTATTCTGCGAAGTTTCATTTCACGCTGAAATCCTCGAGTCTGCCGCGATTGTTGCCACCGTTTATCCGCTGACATTGATACATTCCTCGGTGGTTTCCCAGTGAAATCCACAATCTGTGAACAATGCAAGAGATGTAACGCAGCCAGCGCTAAATAAAAGTTTTCAGACTCAAGTCCGCGAACAATGGCTCCGACGTAAGTAGTCGGTAAGGCGGAACAATCGCCGATTAAAAATGTTTATGAAATTCTATCGATAAGTAAGAAAGTTACCGAAACTACATTGTGTTAGGTTCTGTATTGTATCATTGTACCTAATCTTTGTTATATCTTTTAGTTCTTTGTTTGTAAAACAGCTCAATTGTTGGTGTGCCTTCAATAGCGAGCTGATTGCATTATTTTTAATTGTATGCAAGCGCATCCCACAGTTTCTGAGGTAATTGTTTATATTTAAACTATTGCGTTGCATTCCACAAGCGTTAATGGTTCTTGGCACGGTTTTTGATATATTGAACTGGAGACAGTATATTCTATTGTTATAGTTTCTTTTAGTTAACTATGTTAGCGCAAAGTTCTAATTTCACCGACCTAATTAGTCAGACTAAAGTTTGTTTACTTATATATTTTATTCATTCTATATGATACATACGCACGCATATGCAAGCAGGGAAATGTAACCATAGAAACGCCTTTGTATCTTGCGTTTTTGTAGCAATATAAAATAAAAGAAGGGTCATCTGAAACTACTTATTTTACTTGACATATCATGACTTTTTGCAAAATAAGCAATAGTGCAATTCACAGATTGCATTGTGTGGATCTTGGACTAAACAAAGGACGACAAAAATGATAGTAGGTGCCATAGGAGCACCTATTAGTACTCCATGTACGAAATAAGACATTGACAGATGCCTCAACACAATGTCAGAGCTGAGAGCTGCCTACTGACAGTTAATTTTCATAAATTAATCTTGTCGTGAAGTAATTATCTATACAATTAGTACTGAGCCTAAACAATACTGACAAGTCAATTACAGTGGCCGGCGGCGGTGTGTGCGAATTGAGATTTAAATGTTTTATTAACACTGATTAACGTGTGTACTGCGTAATTGGGATTTAGGAATGAGGAAGTACCCATGTCGGGAAGTTTTTTTTTAGTTTTCTGTTGTTTTGTTTACTAGAATCGTACAGTAAGACCACGGTTTTCTTGGATGTTTCAAATTCTGCAAAATATGATTAATTAATTCTGATGAGTTTTGAGTCTGATTCAAGGTAGTGTATGTAGATGAAATTATGTTGTCCTTATAATAGAAAAGCTGATTGAAGGTGGTAGAAAGGTGACAGGACCTGCCAAGCTGGGTGATAATATATCTAGTTATGGTCGACTATTTTAACTACCTTAATGCACTATAAGTACTTAATTTAATAAAAGAAAACTCAAAGTTACTTAGCTTTTAATGTTTACTCCGTTGTTCCAGTTCCAAAAGTGATTACAAAAACTCTTAAAATAACTTATCGATTACGTTAATCGTTACACAACTTTTTTATCACATTTAACAAAACTATTTTTAATATTTTAAGGCGAATTTATACATGAAAACAGTACTAATAAGTTCTTAAATTTAGGAAACATTATTTAGAAAATATTTATGTATATCTTAAATAATAGGTAGCAGTTTACAAAGTAAATAATTCTTAAATGTTTAAAAATATAATATAAATCTTCTTAGAGGTTAGTGTTATGACTACCGACTACACACTTGTCAAACATAACAATTGATCGACTATAGATGTAACTAACGAAACAATTTCTAACACTTATGTTAAATTAATTTTTTTTTATAAATTATTAACATTGTCATTTACGATTTAGAGTCGGTTACACTGGATGTAGTAGAAGGTTATTTTGTTCTTGTGTTAAGTTACTTTTTTTTACAATTTTTAATTCAAATATACATATTTTTTAAAATAAATTAAAATTAAATTAAATTAAACGTTAAATAGAAGTTGAAAGTGTCAAAACCTTAAAATAACGTTTTTGTCTAAAATAAAATAATAAAACGGGATGAGCCGTAATCCGAACAAAGCCTGAAGTAGGCGTGAGTGTAATGAAATAAACGACAGAAAAAATATGACGTGCCTGTAGGTGGGCGTTGGGAATTAGGTTTTTTACCTTTGTAAGAGTAATTTGTGTCCAAATGCTTTTTTTAGTAAAAGAATTTAGTTAATTGCTTCAAGAATAACTAGACAAACAAAGTCGTCGCATGCACTAAGTTAACCCGAAAGCTAAAGATTCTTCATCTACTTATAATAAAAGAAGAGAAGACAAAAAGTCTGTACTTAGAAGTAAATTAAAAAAAAAGTGGTCTAAGGGACTTAGAATAAGTAGTAGAACAAAATTATATAATTTTTAAAATTCATGTCTGTCTGTTCGGAAGTTTGTATGTATGTATGTCTGTATGTACTCTTTCACGCAAAAACTACTGAACCTATTGCGATGAAACTTGGAATATAGGTAACTGGATACCGGGAACAACACATAGGCTAGTTTTTATCCCGATATTCCCACGGGAACATGACTTATGTGGGTGAAACCGCGGAGCGCAGCTAGTAATATTTAAAGTAGGTAGGTCTCTTAAGGGTAGATAGAGGGCAGAGGGTAGGTAAGTACATCATCGCGTAAAATCCTCCAGCTACAAAAAGGAAAAGTAGGTATCAGTCAAGCTTCTTATCCACAGTTTATGGTATGTACTCTTAAAATGAAAGCAAGCTACCGACTAAAAAGATGGCCGATAAGTCACCGGTCACAATTCAATCTGACGCTTTCAGGATATTAGCGTTTTGTCCTTTCTATACTATTTCTCACCATTCACACAGAATACATACAGTCAGCATCAAGATGACTAGGACTAGGTCAACTCAACTCAACTCTAACACTAGGTGAGCCACACCACTACACAAAAAGAAGAAGAAGCTAGATGACTAGGGGTTCCTTTAGGTTTTCACAATTGTAATGCATCAGAGGGATGTCCAAATAGAACAAAGATTCTGAAAATATTTTATGAAGAATTTTACCCACATAAGTCCCGATTCTACAAAATATCGGGACCAACTGTAGCCTATATTACTCTTTAATTATATAGCTTTCTATTGGTGTAAGTAATTTTAAAATCAGTTTTGGAGCCTATTCGTTACAAACAATAAAAAAAAAATCTTTTCTCTTCAACAAAATAGTATAGACAGCGTTTTTGAGGATCTGAACGTGGTGACCGACTTTTGATGCTGATGGTCAAGTCAGGAGTAAATTTCCTAGGTAAGCGTGTAACACCTTATACCACATCGTCGCTTTCCATCAAGTGAGATAGTGATCAAAAGCTTACCTATTATTTATAATAAAAATATAATCCATCGACCTATTCCGCGTCCGCAGTCTGAACTAGCCCTTAAAACGCCTGTAGAATCTTTATCAGAGTTCCGCCTCCGTCTGCCGATTACATCGCACTTAACTCGCCTCAGAAATCGTTTCTTACAACTTGGAATGCTTTATTTACTACACTTTGGTTTTATGAAGCCCTTTGTTTCACTTTTTATTAATATTGCAGTGTATCGGGTTGCCTTTATTGCTTTGCAACTGTTATTGAATCGGTTTTAATTAATTTGATAAGAGTTTGCGAAATAATGAAGTTTTGAACGATATTAGATTTTAAGATTTCTACTGTAGGTATTTAAAGAAGTTTGTTTATTTGAATTGCCGTTTTAGAAATATTTTAACTTCATATGTTTACAATTTTTAATTTAATTTACACGGATCGAACTTGTAAAACAAAGATGGAATTTAGTCTGTAATAACAGCAATTAAGAATGTTGTTAAGGCAGAATTGTTCTTTGGTTTCCCAAGAATCCTTTTGTAGAAATCCACAACAAACAATGTTTCCAAAAATATCAAAGAAGTCTTTATGTAAAAATAAATCGTCACACAAATAAGACATAAATCACGTATTTCCGTCAGTCACAGCGACAAAGTTAGTTGGTTACCTAATAATAGCCCATAATCCTAGTAATTGCCTCCAACTAAGTAAAGACTATGAACGAACAACTAAGGATGTATTCAAGGTTAACGATTCTAAATAGATAATAACGATTGCTTCACCTCACAACTGCTTATTATGTCTTTAGTTATTTATAAAGATAATTCTAGAATTATACTAGTACTAGTTAATACTAGTATTAACGACGCATGTTCCTATGGTCTTTTGCATTATTTTGAGAAACAAATTGTCTAGAAATAAGTAGACAAAACTACTGTGTTTTACAGGGATTTTATTGGTACTTTTACAATAGAATGATTTTATTACACTTTTTTTGGAGATAGTACACGCTTCCGACCATCTCGAGCGTTAGATGGGAAAGAGAAAGAAGGAATGCCAGTTCGCTGGCGAGTGGAGCTCGTATGATAGTTGATATTGCGATATGGGCTTGACTGGCGTATTCACCGCGTAGTTTACGTCGATCACGCACTATGGCGCGAACACACATTATAATAAAATAACTCATCTATAACTATAAAATTCTGTGTTCTGATTGACTGACTGACTGATTGATCAACGCACAGCCTATAGCGCTGATAGTAGAGAGTTTGTCATGGGAGAGAGTGTTCGTTACATGATGTAGGCATCCGATAAGAAAGGGCTTCTCGACATTCAAACGGGATCGGAGTTGAAACTGAACTCGTACTGAATGTTTGCCAGATATCATCTTGACTCTACTAGACTTCATGTTTGTGGGATGTTCTTATTGACTCAGGATTCGTAGTCGTCGTTTTAGGAAGTAAAGCAATCACTACTGTCGTGGGAAACATCGTGGCAATAGAGCAGAGACACCGCCGTGTGACCACGTTACCTATTTGTTATTTATTAGCAACGCATTATAAATGCGTTGCTAATAAAACTATACTGAGAGTTTTGCTAGTATGCGAAGGGCATAGGTAGGTTGGCCGCGACAAATTAAGCCCCCATGAGTTTTTTGTCGTTTCTTCTCATCGGAGGGCGCGTTCCGAACCCGCACATCATAACTTCTAATTTTAAGACGTTTCAAAATAATCACGTTTTTATACATCTTCTTTATTTCATTAATATTTGAGAATTGAATTTGTACATCTTCCTCATTGAAAGAATTGATATATAATGCCTTGTATTGTGTATAAGCAGGTAGTCTAGCAGTCAGATAAAAAAATCGTCTCTTTTTCAAACGACGAAAAAGAAATGAGCAAAAGTGACGAAATGAGACAGAATTGTCTCGTGTCGTATGATACAATTTCAGAAGCGCTACAATAATGAATCGATTATGTTGACATCGCAACGATGCATTCATAGCATCCGCCGTGCGTTTGACATTATGATTGACGGACTAACTGGGCAAACTTTCGGTTAGGACCCGCATTGCGATATGTAATCAGCATTACCCGGATTAACCGTTTCCGCAGTCGGGTTAATGCAGTGATTACTGCGACTGTAATACTGAAAGACCAAGAGCCCGTGAACCCCAGACCTTCGTTATTTTGAAAAAGCTGAAAATTTGTCAGCGCATGCTCCTAACACAGGTAAGAACGATGATCAATTATGACTTTGAGAAAGGACAAAAACAACGGCTATATAGAGGACGACACCCGCCGCAGCTTCAGTCCTCCCGAGACCAAGATTATTGTAACATGATCGAAACGTTGAGATAAGAAAATAAATAATAATATTAATTTTTACCCTTAACACAGATTATTAATTTAATCTAGCTAGGGTACAGTTGTGACCTAAGCTGTGCAACCTTGCCTTACTTTATATTGTAAATGTATGAACTATACCTATTTTGTTAACTGTATCTCTGGCATAAATAAATCATTATTATTATTATTATTTGTTGTTACCATTTTTGGATTCTCGGGGCTATGGAGCACCCGGACCTTTGGAAGGCGTGCGTGGGGCCGAAGCCAACACGTAGAGGCCCGTTTTAGTAACATTTTAATTTCAAAATATGTGATGGACACCAAACCGGCAATTATCCCTGTCTGCACTATAAAATGCAGCCAAGGACAACCCCCGGGTCGGATAGAACTATGAATAAACTACGGGTGAAAACTACTTGGGCTATGGAATTGGGTTGGTAGTGAATCGGTATTATTATTATTAATATGCGATTAAGACCCGGTGTAATGTAACTATGTTAACAAATTGTGAGAATTTAAAAAGTTTATGTGAAAAAGGAACCTGTAATAGGTTTCGAAACGTTGGATGGGCAATGCAATAATGCTGATATTAAAACAACGTGATTTAAATTGTAAAGTGAGTTTTATTTCCATACAAAGACGCGAAATCAGAAGAAAAAAATTACCTACAGAATATTATTAAAAATCACGTCAGTGATTGGTAGACATCTATGATCATGGCAATGCAACCCTTTGTCAGACACCTTTAATGTTTTTTGGGTGTTGAATTTTTTACACTCCTTTAATACCGATTATCTGCAAAAGTCACTGTAACCCAAACTTCATATCTGGCCATCGTAGCTGTGTTAGGAGGTCGAAGAAGACGGAAAAATAACGAAAGTCTGGCATTCATGGGCTCTCGGTCTAGTATAGGTGATTCGCGCGCAAACTGTAATTAGTCTGCCATTAAACCGCATAGCTGTGATTTGATTAATGGCTCTGGGGGACGTACGTGCGTCAGTTTCGGCACATCGACGCGTTTGCCTTGTTTTTCGTTAATCGATGTTCTGCTTGTCAGGAGGCTGTGTGTGTATTAATTTTATGCAAAACGAAGGGACTACTTGTTTTGTACAAATATTCTTAAGAAAACAAAATCGGCTAAGTGCGGGTCGTACGCGGACGAAGGGTTTCGTACCATTATCACAAATAAACACGATTGTTGTAGAAAATACATCATCTATGAAAATTTCAACTGTCTAGCTATCTCACGTTTTATGGGAAAGAGCCTGATGGATGACTGAAAGACAGACGCGCTATGGAGTCTTAGTAAATGGGTCTCGTTTTTGTGTTTTAGGTACGGAACCATAATAAAAAAGTGCATCGAAGAAAATGAATAACCGAAGTGATCCTAACGTATTCACAAACAACCCTACGAATGTTTGGTAATGAAGTCATAATTAGGAGTTTAAATCCGTTTAAACCATCAGTTTCGATGTCTGTTCGTGTTGTGTATGGATGGAATGATCACAAGGTCAGCATGGAATCATTTGTATTTGAATGTGATCATTGTCTGCTACAAAGAATCAATAAAACTTAAAAGTAAAAATCACTATCGTGCGAACACAGTGAAATAGGTCGAAGAAAAACAACTTTAAAAAATACCTTAGAAAAAGTTCCAAAAAATATTTCGAATTCCAACGAAATTAAAAACAACACGTCTCTTGAATTCACAAAGGAAAAAATCGACAGCTCCTAATTGAACGTGACTTCTCACAAATCGTAGAGAATTTTTTACTAAAAAATCAATTTGGTAATCTATTTTTTGGATACTAAAACCTTTTTATCATTAAATTGTTAAAAATGTAGACGAGATACGTGTTTAAGTTTTATTTATATGAAAGAACATCGCTGCTCATCTCTTCGTTAAAACTTTTAATGAATATCGAGAAAACTGTTTGAGTACGCAAGTATAATAATAATCTTAGAAATTATTATTGAGCTGGGATTAAATGTTTTATGATTTAATCCTACTTATATTTTTGTAGGTAAAGTTTAAAGTTTATTTGTAAGTATGTAAGTAATCAATAACCACTCTACTCAGTAATTCAATTACTGAACCGAGATCTGGATTAACACAGGGACCGTCTACACGAGCGTTAGATTCGAGACGATATTGGGCCCTATCATGATGTCTTAAAAGTCGTCGCGAACTCGTCGCGTTATAGTTCAGATAAAAAAATCAAATTTAAAAAATTAAAGTAAATTTTTTTTTATTATCTGTGGTTTTTTAAAGGAGTCGGGGTATTTTTTTATTTAAACTTTACTTTATTTTTTTCAGCGACAAAAGGACGACATAGTAACGACAAACGATCATGGTAGCGCGGAATATCTTATTTCTATACAACGCACCGCCGCGTTAACATCGCCGTGTGGAGACACGTTCATAGAGATTGTATAGAAATAAGTGGCTCGACGATAATATCGCCGCGATTCTAACGCTCGTGGAGACGGTCCCATAGATTTTTGTACTAATTTCACACGGAAACGAGACTTACGTGGGTGAAACCACTGGACCAAGTTAATATAACACATATATTGACATTCAGACATTCAGACACATATATTTTTTTTCCTTTGAAGAAATTATTAAAAAGTCCTCACGATCTTCCCGTTTCGAATTAAAATACAAGGTGAAAATTATCGTTCGACCAAAACTTATGTAGGTACTGAAGAAGTCTATTGTGTGACAAATAACTGTTCTATCCGGATAATCAAACTAAACACAAACTATGGGAACTGTAGATAAAAAATTCGTATAAAAGGTGTTTACTTTTAATGTACACTAGATGGCGCCACTGATAATGTACTTTTATTTTATCAGATAAGAAAGGTACATTTGAATAGTTACATACTAACAAAAACAAAACTAGAATCTAAATTAACAGTAAGCTGTCGACGCCACCCTCCCGCGGCATGGTACCCAAAATACTGGCAGCGTTCCCGCGCTGGATAGCTGATAATTAAATCTTGAATATTTCTCAAATTATTTTATATTTACTTTAATTTTATTTAAAAGAACTAAATGACTTAGATTACTTCAATTTGACACTTCGACCGCTTTCTTATGTTTGCCGCTTCTCCACTTTGCAAGATTTTCGGCATTCCGTGTATAGATAGGCCTTTTGCACGCATTTCATCACTAACGACGTCAAGCCAGCATTTCTTGGGTCTTCTTAATCTGCCGCGGCCTTTTTAGATAATAGTAATATTTTTGCTCGCTAATTATCCTACAATAGGGTAAGGGCTTCCATTAATAGCTCGTTTGCAGAGTGCGAGTAAGCGTACGAGTCAGCAGAGTAGCTGCACTACAATAACTCGCACTGTTTGGATGTTACTTACGAGTAACTCGTACGTGCAAGTAAGTCATAATATTTGTGTCTAACTTGAACCCAATCCATCCATAAGTTTGAGTTGACAGCGTAATCTCGTATTAAAACTTACTAAAATTTAATTTAAACATCGCTTCATTTAATCCTTAATATCAAATATGACGTTTGTCAAATAACATTTGATATTTTTCCTTAAAATTATAATTATAATTGAACAATTCCGTGTTCCACACGTTTGTGAGTCAGTTCAGTTGCAAGTTATAGTTTCATTTTGAGTGTATTGTTTGCAATTGCATTGACGTTGAAGTTGTATTTCAGACTATACAATAATTATACAAGAATAACCTCCGTCGTGCATTCATACATCAGTCACAACTTATTTTAATTAAGTAAGTTTCAACATTTTTACATTACCAATAATTTTTCATCTCACTACCTTGGAAGATTCTCTTAGTCACTAAAAAATAGCAAAAATAGATTTTGCACGCTACCGTGGAAAGATTTTTTTTAATATCGTTTATGATCTGATTATGGCCGTTTGAAAAGTAGCCAATGTCAAATATTATCTAAAAAATTTTGCAAGTTATTTGCATCATATAAACAGTCAAGTCGTCGTAGTTAAAAATCAAGTCGAGGGTGCGGTAAATATATACCACTGATGGTTCACGCGAACTTTGAAGACAATGCTTTCATTCATTTTTTTGTACCGATTTTTACTTTTACTTTATTCACGAAACAAAATATTTTAATTAGTCCGAAATTAAACAATTTTTACGCACAATATATACCGGATTTTACTCGCGTTTTATTGAATAACGTCAACCAAACCAACAACTGTAAAAGCCAAAGTATAAAGTTGGCGAAAGCTCGGTCGTTTAAAAATAATGACGTTATTCAATAAAACGCGAGTAAAACCCGGTATATATTGTGTTTTATTATATACTAGCTGTGCCCCGCGGTTTCACCCGCATAAATTCCTATCCTGTAACGTATGTGACGCATCACGTATGTCATACCAAGCGTTGCTTAACCCGTATGATAATTTAAAGTACCCTATATCTTATTTCAAACACTTAAACTATCCCTGTACCAAATTTCGTTCAAATCGATTTAACCGTCATTTTTACCCATCACGTATGTCATACCAAGCGTTGCCTAACCCGTACGATCATTTGAAGTATCGTATTTATACCCTTAAACTAATCCCTGTACCAAATTTCATTCTAATTGGTGCGATCGTTCGTGTTGACCCATCACGTATGTGTCACGTCAAGCGTTGCTTAACCCGTACGATCATTTGAAGTACCCTATATCGTATATATAGCCTTAAACTAACCCTGTACCACATTTCATTCTAATTGGTGCGATTGTTCTTGTTGACCCATCAAGTATGTGTCACGCCAAGCGTTGCTTAACCCGTACGATCATTTAAAGTACCCTATATTTTATTTAAACTCATAAACTAACCCTGTACCAAATTTCATTCCTATCGGTTCCGCAGTTCTTGAGATTTAAATAGTGTAACTAACACGACTTTCGTTTTTATAGCTGCGTCCCGCGGGATTTACCCTCGTAAGTCCCGACCCCGTAAGAATATCGGGATCAAAAGTAGCCTATAACCTCCCTCGATAAATGGACTATCATACACAAAAAGAATTTTTCAAATCGGACCAGCAGTTCCTGAGATTAGCGCGTTCAAACAAACAAACAAACAATCAAACAAACAAACTCTTCAGCTTTATAATATTAGTATAGAGTATAGATTATAAATGTATTATATAGTAATTATACTTAACTATTGTTCATCTTTTACAGGTACGTTTGGTTGCCCTTGCCCGCTCGCTGTTGCGTGAGTAATTTAGAATAATCAACCCAAATTTGACGTGTCATATTACGTTATGGTGATTTTTATAATTGAAATATCAGGGTTAAAAATACAGAATGACTTGCATGGCGTGAGTCCATTGAATTACCCATTTGTATCTGATATTTTAGGTCATAGCTATAAATCTTGTTAACCCTTCGTTTTCAACCTAATAAAAGGTATATTATGGGTATATTATAAGGCTTGCCGGGCTAAAATGACAACTTTATGAGAAAAGGATACCTACTAGCACATAGACTACTAGTTTTTACTGTGTTTCCAAAATAATCTTACTGCTGGGCATTTTGGCTTGTTTCTTTGTTTCCTGACGATGGTTTCCTTGGTCGTTAGAGCGATGTTAATTGCGCACTTGAATTTTTCATTTCAGCCAGCCGGGATTCGCAAACACGACCTTCGAATGAAAGTCGGGATATCTATTTACCACTAGACCAACACCGTACCCAGGTTTTATTAAGAACTAGCTGCGCTCCGCGGTTTCACCAGCGTAAGTCCCGTTCCCGCGGGAGTTTCGGGATAAAAAGTAGCCTATGTGTTATTCCAGGTCCCCAGTTACCTACATTCCAAATTTTTTCCAAATCCGTTCAGCCGTTTTTGCGTGATTGAGTAATAAACATCCAAACACACACATTTTCACATTTATAATATTAGTACGATACTACTATTTCTTCATACAAAAGTAGTAGTAGTTTTCTCCCTGGTTGATTCTAGGTATGTGTTGATTTCCTTCATCTGCTAATAAGTTTATCATAGAAAAAAAATATGATAAGAAAATAAATTAAAAAAAAAACATCGCTGTTTGCATGTTTTTTGCAGGTACTTTTAAGTTTTACTCGCTTACAAAGCTATAAAATTTAATAAATATATAGATAGGTAAATGTTTTCCTGTACTAAAACATAAATTAAACATAAATAAATATTGCACGACATTACACACAGCGCAATCTAGCCCCAAACTAAGCACTGGGCGTGTACTATGGGTACTAGACAACGGATATACTACATACTCGTATTATACTTTTTTTTTCTAAATGCATACACATGATACATAGAAACGCACCCAGACTAGACACAAATATTACTTTTTAAGCATAAAACAAATATTAGTTACAGAAGAAAACTTTAATCTTGTATGGCTAATTCTAATTAATGGGCAGCCTTATCGCCACTCATCGCCCAAAGGCGATTTAATAGATCCAAGATTTATTTGTAGCGAATAAACAGTTCATAACACTTGAGTAAACATATCAGAATTCGTAAAATATTAAACGGTTGTTTGTTTTCACAAAGAAAAATAAAAAGGTTTGACGTTGTTTTATTTGAAGTTTACACAATTTATCCCATTTGCGTCAGAAGAGTCCGAAGTAATATTTCAGTTTTTATAGTCTTGTCGATTTGTCGAATCTTGACGATTTCATCATAACAGTATTTTAGAAATGATTCTGTTTTTACCAGACTACTGCAAAGCCAAAGGAAAGGTTATGTTTGTGGCTCGAAAAACAAGATAAACACGAAAATTCGACATAGAACATTTTGTCGAGCGACAAAATGTTTCTCGTGCTCGTTTACTACGACTCGGGCTATTTTCTCCATTGCGTAATAAGTCGTTATAAACCAAACTAAATCTGGCTAGCACTTGCCCAGTTTTTCTTCCTTAAAGAATGTCCTTCTCTGCTTGAAAAAGTTCGCAAGTGTCATTATTGAATTTTCTCAAGTTTTGATAGGTTTCCGTCGATTTCCCGTCGTCTTGCATCGTAGGAAAGTTGGCTGGTCTTGTAATTTAGATAGTACCCAAACATCGGGGGCAAGTTTGTTGACGTCAATTATTGCCACCCTTACTAAGATAATAAAGTTTTTTGATACCCTTCGTAGTTTTGTAGAAGTAAGTATTTTTTTAGAAATCGAGTTACAAAAGTGTAGTTAAAATTCAAAATCTACATTATTTTGAATTTTAACTACAAACAAAACCCGAACATCAAATCCCTTAAATGAAAATAGCAAATTAGTTTAACAGTCAAAGAGTCGACTGAGTTTCAAGATAATTCTTAGACCTAACGGAAAAGGTACACATTTATTCTGGTGTAATTCAGATTTTGTGATTGTATATTACATCATAAACAGCTAAATTCGACAAAATAAGTCATCTGTGTATATCAACTAACTAGCTGTCAAGGTTAATGAGATGTAGGCTGGTGACAGACATACTAACAAACAGACGAAAATTGAAGTCTTAGCTGTTTTTACCCTCCCACCATTCTTAGCTTATTTTAAGCCGGCGATAAGCGATAAAGCCGCCCATTGTGCCTCCTAAATTAATTTAGGTAGGTTGTATTTGTTTCTATTTGTAAATATTGTAATGTTATATGGCATGTACAAAAAATAATTTATTTATTCAGTCATTCAAACCAAAAATGAAAATAAAAGTCAAGTAAACGCCACCGTTTTACTTTCTCTTAGGTAAAATGAAATAGTTAAACTGTCTCCTTATTTTCGTATCCAACGAATGACATAAGCGTTTCGAAAGTCAAATGCATGTGCTTCTATTTCTGCACATGTCATTGTTAAGATGATGCATTATTTCTGTCGTTGTGCAAAATGACGTGTGCGCAGGTAATGATGCGTAGCCTGTTAACGTCATAGTAAAATATGATGGTTAAGGATGATTTACAGCATAGATTCTAATTTTAAATGTGGTGATTATATTTCGTTGTAATACCTAGTGGTCTATACTATCTACTAGTATACTTGTAAACGTAATATTATAAAGAGGACGTATGTATCCCCCCAAAACATTTTCATATAAAAATGTAGCCAAGACTCTCATCTTGGCGCACGTCATATGGTCGTCGCGTGACCATATGACGTGCGCTGTCAAAAAGTTATCAGATGTCATATAGAGCCAAGCTTACCTATAACTCTACTCGCCCCATCTCCACAAGCATTTAATTTCAAAATCAAAATACGACATCTTAGCCAAAATTGGCTTGGCCGTTTCGTTACCACAATAACTAATATTTAAAAGAATATTATTCTGCGTTCATCATCAGTTCTATTCGGAACTCAAGTTATGAGTATGAAAGTACTTGACCAATTTCAAAAATCATTTTGTAGAAAGCTACATTATCGCGGAGTAACATAGGCTACTTTTGATCTTTATAATTCCACGGGATTGGGACTTACGTGAGTGAAACCATGGGACGCACCTAATATTGTAAAATAGTTCACTGTACGAGTACACACTGCAATATTAACCAACAAAAATATAAAAATCGTAAAATATAAAGTTCTTTACGATCAGTCTGTTTTTATGCTTTCTATATTTTTACACATGCTAACTTTATTAGGTCCTTACGAAATAAAGTAGAATCCGTCCATCCATAGGTTCAGTCTGAAAACTTTTCCAGTTGAAAAACTGTTCTTCGCTACCTATACAATTTTAATTAACAACGGCCTTTTTTTTTCCTCAAAAGTCTCTCGAGAGCCGCAGGTAGGTATTCTATTGTCGTCTCAAGTATTTAAACTTTGTTGTTTACTTCGCAACTGCGGAAAAAATCCGATAAACAAACAATTCTCCATTCTTACCTGTTCTTTCCTGGATACATGAGACTGCTCTGACGTCATTAGGGGGTCTTAAGCTGTGATCAAACAGTTCATTGAGATAAATTGCAGATGTGGTTTGTTCAGAACGTAATTTGGCATTTTAGTACCTGTATGTGTTGTACGGTCAAATTTCGATGACCGCATTTTTATTTTCAAAATCGCTATACAACGAAATTGCGGTGACAGATCGAAATAGAATGACGAAATCGCCAATCGACAGATTTTTTTGTATGAAATTGACATGTTCACGAAAAGTCACGAGTTAATCGATAAGAATGTTGTCTAGGACTGCAGGACAGACATTCTGATTATAACTCTGTATCTTCTGTATTCCGGATGTTTGTCTTGTTTTGTCACCCCAAAATTTTGATGTAGATATAGCGATTTTGAAAACTATATATATATATATATATTATGGTCATCGCATTATGATGCTGACTGTACGTACAGGCATATTAATAAAATGCTTTTTTTCAATTTAGGAATTACAGAATGAAGCCAACTGCTGGATACAGCTGCAAGTAATACATTATTATATTAATGAAATCTTTTTTCTTCTGCGTAAAGGTCAGCTTATTCTATGAAATTCATTGACATGGTGTTGTCGTGTCATGTCGCCGGCTACAAAAAGAAATTACGTACATTTATATCGTGGATACGTACAATTCGCTACCTTAGCCTACAGTTGTCTCTTATCGTCGCGTCGCCTACCAGCTTAAACCTTCATTCTCAGACTAAATAATAATAACCAGACACCGCGCTCCGAACAACAAAGTGAATCCAAGTTCAGTAATACTAAATGCTTGAGTAATACGTTTCCATGCTCAATAGGCAACCAGCTGTGTTACTCGTGTCATTCGTCTCAATGCTACGAAATATGATAAAAACCAAACCATAGTAGTATAGGCATTAAGTACTTCTGAACTTGGCTTGACTTTGTTGTTCGGCGTGCTCTGTCTGGAAATTATTATATGTCTGAGCCTTCATAAGAGTGACAGGTGTATAAATATAGCCGTTGATTGGAGTAATGTAAGAGACTTGATTAGGAATTCTGTCTCATTCATTAGTGAATGCGTTACGCGATCGAGGTCGTGTCGTAGACAATGGACTAAACATTCCATTTGATGATATAAAAATGTATTCTAGGAGGACTAATGCAGATTTTAGACTAGACCGAGTTGGTTAGCGCCGACTCGGTCTAGTCTAAAATGGACGCCAATGAGGAAGGCCTATGTCCAGCAGTGTAATTCCTACTGCTAATATGATGACGATAGTGAGTTGGTTAGGACTCCTTCAAGCTATAACGGCTTTTTGTTTTACATGACTGGCTTGCATTTGACCATATCTCACCTGTTGGGAAGCGACGATTATTGTAACATGATTGATAATACGCGATTAAGACCCGTTAAAATGTAAATATGTTAACAAAACGTGTGAATTTAAAAAGTTTATGAGTACCAAAATAATGTACCTTGGTTATACTTTGTTTTGGAATTTCCATGAGATCAGAATTTACTGAAGTGAAACAACGGGGCGGAGCTAGGTATTTTTGGGACTAAACTAAATGTTCCTACGCTTGCAAAACCCATTTTTCCAAAGAACCCGAACGAAAAAATTCACGTTTACGCCCCACATAATAAAGACGTTTTATTTTTTCCCCATAATAGAGGTGCGAATACTTTATTTTCATGTCACAAACCAATTTTATTAACCTCATTCGTTCGGGACGACCTCTTGTCCGGATTGTCAATTTGAGCTCCAAAACTTTTTCATTTAACTTTCGGATCCAACATTTTACAACGTTTTTTCCAAGTTTTTTTATGTTATGCCGATGCTTGTTTTTTTTAAATTGTTACTCGAATTTTTAAACGTCCATGTTTTTTAATAAACTTCTTAAATTTTCATGAACCATTTCGAACGGAGATTATGAACATTTTAAAACTTAAATGTGGTTTCGTTAATTAGTTGTCAAGTTTATTGCCAAAAACGAGGCGGTTCGGAATTTCTAATGAATTTAAGAAAAGTTCTTTAACAACTTAGTTTCGAGTTTTTAATAGTTTTCTAATTGAATTGTCTAGTCAAAAAAAAAAGTTATAAGTTAAAAAGAAATTCCTCAAAATGTATTCATGTGGTAAAATTACAAGTATACGAGGTGTAACGGGTAAGCCCTGTTAAGCCGAATGGCGGTTGTTCTAGACGTCTAGGCGAACAACTTTTGTTCTATAACTTTTGAAAATTCGAACTTTTTTTTTGAAAATTTTGAGGTTATGTTTCACTGAAAAAACAGCTGCTTTTGAAAATAAAGGTAATTGAAGGTTTGATTGAAGTAGACCAAATTAAATGAAAGGACAACCTAAGGTCAATGACCTCGAACTCTAAGAAACAGCTGATCTTCAAGTAAACTTTACACTTAAAATTTTCGAAAAGTACTTCGAATTTCCAAAAGTCGTAGAACAAAAGTTGTTCGCCTAGACGTCTAGAACAACCCCCTTTCGGCTTAAAAGGGCATACCCGTTACATCTTGTATATAAGATAGATATATAAACTCTTAATTGCAACACACCACAATAAAAATATGTAAACAACTTAAAATTAAGTGGCACTTATCGTTTAAAGCGATCTCTTGCAGGCAACCTTTAGATTGACAGAAGTGAAGAAAGATACTTGTATAACTTAAAGTAGGTACCTATTATAGGTATTTGTTGTTGTCAAGTGAACCTGAAAAAGGGAGCGGTTTCGGAATACTTCATGAGATAACCCTGCGTGATGTTACTGATTTGAATATAATTATATATTTTTTTAATCGACTTTAAAAAAAGAAGAAGGTTGTCTGAATTCATCGCGTTTTTTTACATGATAGCATTCGATGTCATCTCCCAGTTGACATTAAGATTGATAAATTAAATTCATTTTATTATTAATATTTGCATGCCAAGTGCTGGTGAAATATGTTGAACCTTATTCTTTTATAACAATTGTTGTGACCATATTTCGTGCAAATATATGACATTCATTCATTCATTTATTCCCAAGCGACTGTGAACTCGACGTTATATTTATTTTTTTCAAAACTGGATAGATATTCCATAATCCAAAGCGAAATCGAAAGTCTTTATACAAATATTTTCCTTTAAATTAAAACAACAGTGTACCTAGACAGCGTATCTTAAATCCATTGTATTAAATTGTATCTCGGCGCTGGTGCTATTAGTGCTTGTTAAACTCGATCCCCTAGGGTTTATCTTGTGATTTGTTCTGGACGACCTGTCTCTTACACTGGCGCAAATATGTAGGTATACTTACTAGACTTGGAATTGGGTATACGAAGGAATATTGAAATCTAGTTACGCCCCGCGGTTTCACCCGCGTAAGTCCCGTTCCCTCAGGAATATCGGGATAAAACTAGCCTATGTGTTAATCCCGGTATTTAACTACCTATATTCCAAGTTTCATCGTAATCGGTTCAGTAGTTTTAGCGTGAAAAAGTAACAAAGTCACATACATACATACGAACTTTCGTGTTTATAATATTAAAGATGTTAGACATATTATAAGAAAAACACATAAATAACCCTTCTTTGTTAATGAGTAAATTAAGTATTATTAAAACGGCTTATTAGGGACCACTCGGTGGTGATGAAGGATCAACTAATTATTGAAGGCTTTAGTCGCATTCGATACCGCCTAAGTCGTAGCACTAAGCAGACTAGTACGCGTTTCGGCTTAGGTCGGTGCCGTCACCAAGGGATGATCAATATTAGACCGTCACGGGTCCGAGCTTCGTTGTCCATTGTTCGGCGAGCAGTCTATTGTTATTGCAACCGAGTGGTGATCAAGCAATGGACAACAAAGTTCGGACCCGGCTGTCGCTCGTAACGGTCTAATATAAATCATCCCTAAGGAAGACGAGTTGGAATTTATACAATTTCCGTATCATCTTCTTGGTAAACGAACATGCTTCATCTTAGACCAAATTGTCACTTGCCATGTGTTGAGTGATCATGAACACTAAATTAGGTTTCTCCCACTTACCCTATTTTTTATAAGAACATAAAGCCTGGTTTTCACCAGGTAATATGGTTTGGTTTCGTAAATGGATGCACTCCGCTCGTGCGTGGAAACTTAGAGGTAGCTGTTTTCTTTCATTCGCCGCTAACCTACATTATATTTGGTAGTGTATAGCGAATGCCTATCACCTACGATTCGGTCAATAAATTATGTAATATAGCGAGCCAGTGTAGATGTTATTAATAGGCCGTGACGTGAGATATATCGCCTTAAGCTCCGCACATCCGGTCGGTCTTAGCACGGGATGACGGTCCGGGTTGCATAAGATAGTGCCTGGGAAAATGGCGTGGGTACTGTTAAGATAAGATGCGTATGACATTAAAAAAAAATTTTTTTTAAGCCCGTTTATCTCCAAGGTCAAGAAAAAAAAAGTATAATTAGCCCAATAATCCCACTTTGGGAGGCCAAGAAGCAAATCAAGGGCCAGGGTCTAATCTTAAAGGCGTTAAGCAGCAAAACGCCACGGGAGGCTACTTATTGAAATTTATTAGCATAAAATAAAAAAGGTATGTAAGGTGATGATAAAGTTGGCGTGATGATCTAGATGTGTTTGATGAAAGCTGTCCAAACACCGTCCAAGATCGACAAGTTTGGAAACAAAAGAGGGAGATATTTGCCCTGCAATGTGGCAACATAGGTATATTGAAAAAACATTATAAAATCTAAAAACCCACGTTTTTATATGTTCTAAAAAGAGTAAAATAACCCTTCGAAGACAAACGAGGGGCCACTGAAAACGTGGGGGCGCATCAATCTATTAATACTTTTTTTTATCTCTCTCGTGTGTCTATTTGTTTGTCTGCTGTCAATAAAGTTGTAAATCAATGCGTTTTCATGGTAACCTGAACCTGAAAGTTACCGAAATTTGACCTGTAAGTGCTTGTGGAAAGTTGTCATCTGGTTCTGAACTATTCCCAAAGTTTCAGCCTGCTAGCTAGTCGGGAACTGCCTTAAATTGCAGTTGCAAGATTCCGCCCGGACCGACAAACAAACGAGAAAAGTGAAAGTATTATTATTTCTTATCGGTTGTGAACCGATTATGGCCATTTGGAAAGTAGCCAGTGTCAAGTATTATTAATTTTTGCAAGTTATTTGCAATTTGCTTCAAAACAGTCAAGTCGTCGTAGTAAAAGTCAAGTTAAGCACATTGTAAATAAATGGTGTCTCTTTACAATGACGGTTTACTTGAGCTTTGGAGACAACGCGAAATTCTATGGTTTGCACCGATTTTCACTTTCATATATTTATATATTATACATTTTAAATTTCATAACTGAATATTTAGTGGTTAGAGCACTTATCCGGAAAGAGAGGGGCCAGGGTTCGAACCTCGCGTCGGGAAGATTTTTGATAATGCAGTGATTAAATGGAATGACGTGAGTTAAAAATATAAGAAATATTATTATTACCTCTACAAGTCATCTTCTAGGCATCTTAAATTAGTTATTATTCGCCTTATTAGTGCTCGCACGTTGTTCGTAGAGCTCTTACAGAGCTTTCACAGTTAAACACATCACTGCAATTCTAAATTGACCATAAATACGAACTAATTATACTTTCAGCTCAGCCATACAATACTTAACTCTAAATCTAAAGAAGTAAAGTTTATTTTTGTACAAAAAACACAAAAGTGGAATTCTAATTGTTAATTAATTAGGTTGATGTTTGTCGCTGAGAAGCTTAACCTAGATTCGGGAACTCTAAATCTTCGAAAAACAATTGTTTGAACGAAATATCGGGAAAATAGTTACATTCCTCATTCTATTTTCAAGTTGAATAAACTGTTTGTTGAGGTAAAAGAGTACCCAAGGTATGCCCCAGTGGTCGGTATAAAATAAACGATAGGGATGTGTTCGAGATTCGACCCTTGACATCGTCTTCTGTTCCTATGTTAAGGCGCGTTCCCACCGCGAATGGAACGGAAACATTAATGTGTCAGTTTAACATCCTTCGATCCGGAGTAAAAATGAGTCTGCTCGCGACCACGGCCGGTGTTACCGGTGTGGAAACGTCGAGGAAATTTAAACCTAAAATAATTTACAAACGCGATCTGGCCTAGTAGTTCGTACCGATATAATTTTTTACAGATAGATAAGATTAGATTTTTTTTCTCTTAGTTTAAGTGTATATTATTTACCTATGTTTTTTTAAAAAATGTATTTCTATTTTAATTTTATAATAAAGAATCAATCTCTCTATCTTATACGTGTAAATTTAAAAACTTTATTAACAGGTAGACCAACATTTAGTACGTAATAATATTGCATACTTTCCCCACAGTTTCGGCAGTATATAAATTATGCACGAACGTTGTAAAACTGTTTTATTTCCGAAACGAAACTGCAGACCGCATGACGCAGTGAATTTTAAACTATACATTGACTAAAATAACTGAGTTAACCATACGGGTCAGAGGGATAAGTGCTGGTTTTATGTTTTACTAGTTCGGCCTGCGTTTTCGTTCGTTTGTAGATCGAGCCTGTGAATGTTTTTTCTAAGTGTTTTCAACATTTCGTAATTCGATTAGGAAATATTGAAAACAAAACGTTAAAAAATTGATATTAAAATTTGATGAAAAAAACAAAATGTTAAAAATAATTGATGAAAATACATCTTCAAAAATTTATTCGCGAAGTTTGAACCCGCGTCTTCGGGCCAGTACCTCGGCGTCTTCTCTTCACAAATCAGCAAGAGTCTAGTTCGTGATATGATAACGATGGGGTTCAAACCTCGCCGCAAGTGAATTTATGAAGATGTATTTTTCCTTCAAAATATTTCTGTTTCCATCATTACCTTTAGGTATTCAACATTATAGTAATTCAACATTTTGGGAAGTTCAACATTCTGACACTAAAGGGAACCATCGATGTACCTATAGATGTGATCTAATGTGATCGATGTGTTTGGATGTGATTCAGATTCAATTTGATCTAAGTTCAATGTTAGGTATGGTAGGGTGGGTGGTGTGTGGTATGTTCATGTTCTGTTAGACGGCATACATTACATTGTCAGTGGATTCAATAAAATCAGGTTCTACTTTTTTAGATATCTATACTTATTTTATTTAAATAAAAAGACAAACAAGTATGGAATCTTAGTAAAAAAGTTCCGTTTTTACACTTTAGATATGGATAATAAGGAGTATATTGATCAATTTATATAATAGATGCTTTCTTCTGACGACGTTGTATTGATACAGAACCCATTTTACGGTTTTAATAGCGTTTTTATTATCAGCATTGTATCCATACGAATACGTTTTCGCTGCCTTTTCAGACTCCTTTTTCAAGGTAGACTTTTCCTTTTTCTAAAACCGTGAAATGAATTTTATTTTAGGTTGTATAATTTCAAATCGAACCCATAAACTTATTCTAGAAAAATGACCCCTGACTGCAACCCGTGCAAAGGTACCAATATGGTACTATGACACTGGCGGCATTCCCGCGTTCTTTGACAATGGTTACCCTTTGCACCTGGTACGACCAGGAGCGGTCCCAAACTTGTGTTAATCGAAAACTTCAAATTATGCAAACTTGAAATTTAGTATCAATTCACATACCAGAGTTCATTGCGAAGCATGTCTACGATAACAACGATCGCCAAATCATAAACAACAACACGATTCTATTATTGAAATAGAGACTAGTAAATATCAAATCTATTGAGATTAGGTATTATAATACTTATTGTATTTAGTTATTTTCCATTTAATTTAAATAACTATAGCTTGGCCAGCCAAGTACACCTTCGAAAGTAGTATATTATTGACAGCAATCACACGACACACATAGGTAAAAACAACATTATAATAAGACTAGCTGCGCCCCGCGGTTTTCCAGATCCTGCGTCGATATCGGGATAAAAAGCCCATGTGTTATTCCAGGTTTCATCGCGATCGGTTCGGTAGTTTTTGCGTGAAAGAGTAACAAAGTCACATATATACATACAAACTTTCGCGTTTATGATATTAAGAAAGTACAGAAAAATAGAGGCCATGGAGCGGTGTGCCTGCTGCCATCGAAGATCTGTTTCGGCATACCTACTTATTTAGTCTTACTCTTATATACTTTTGGAACTTCATATATTTAATAGTTTTTCCATATCCAAATACACAATTAACGACATAAACAATAAAATACAAAAGTAAACTTATAACTAAAACAAAAGGAAATTGTCAGCACCTCCCTACCGCGGCATAGTGCCCAAGATGCTGGCGGCGTTCCCACGCTGTAAAGCCAAACTTATCCGCTGGGACAAGAAGCCGCCAGCCCTGGGGTCACCAGACGCCTCGACCAAACGCGCTGACAATATAATGATAGTATTTAGGGGTGATGGAAGTTCATTAAATAGTATATAGTACTAGGTAGTATGTTTCCGCTTGATTTCAAGCGGACGCAAAATTGTCGCGAGTACATAGGTATTTCTCGGCTGTAAGTTATATCTTTTAATAATACCGGCTAAAAAGTGTGAATCAAACCAGGTTATTTTAGAATCTAGTAAATTATTTTCATTAGGTACCTAGTTTAAATTTGCACAACCATAAAAAAGACAGAAAATAACATCGTCGATCGACGACAATGAAAAATAAAAAATATATTTCCGAAGAGGAAATCTTACAAGCAACAAAAGCGCGGTTTCAAGCTCCAAGAAATCTTGTGCATTTGCCGAAGCTAGGCTAGAAGTAATCCTCTTAACAGCGAACAAAGTAGGTTGCTTACACTATACACGAAAAAAGTCGAGAATTTATTTATTATGTCTAGAATTTGTACTAAATGAACTCAGGAAGCTTAAGTCTGAAAACGTGTTTCTTGTCGCTTTTTCCATAGTCTTTTCATGAAGTAGCCATTTGACGGACTGTTCTTTTTTTAAATGTTCACTATTTTTGGTATATCGAGTCCCAACTCTAGATGTATACCGAGTGTCTTTATCAAATAGCCTATAGACCTAAAGCTCCTCCAAGCATTTTCTGTGATAAAGTAATATTATGATAATGATAAGCAATAAAAAATAATTGAAACCAATATTTACGATCCTAACAGTTATTATAAAGCTAACGTTAATACAACAATTATTACGAACGCAGTAATATAAATGTTTAATGAAGGACGGTTAAGAAACGGGGTCTCTGATCGTGTGCCAAATTATGGTAACCGCCCAGTTAGTTATTACTGCAGTTCAGTTAATTATGATAGTATTCAGTGTAAATTATATTATTATATCGGTATGACAGTATTTATTGACGAATGTGGTAGAATTATTTTATAACTAGCTTCTCCCTGCGGTTTCAATCGCGTAAGTCCCGTCCCGCGGGATTATTGGGCTTAAAAGTAGCCTATGTGTTATTCCCGGTATTCTGCTACCTATGGTAGGTACTAAGGTTCATCACAGCGGTTTAGTACTTTTTGCGTGAAAGAGTAAAAAAGTCACATACATAAATACAAACTTTCGCGTTTATAATATTAGTAAGACGTAAGGCTAAGCGTCGCTGAATCGTGCTTTGATTTTCTTTGACACAGAAAAAGTAATAGTCAGTATGGAAACGCGACGGTCCTGCCAACACCGACCAGCCTTCGTTACCTCAGCGAGGTTGATCATTAGCTCCTTACTGAGGTGCGAGTGCTGAGCGGTTTTATTGCTCTGGTACCTGTCTGGATAATGAGGTAGTATCACTTGGCCACGAGGCTATACTTTCCTTTATAGAGACCAAATATATCATTGGGTCAGTCTATAACTGATCCCCGACGGAGCTCTTCGGACTGTCTTGCTGGGAATAGGGGGCCCAGATGGCCGTCAGTGGGGACGCTATAGCATATATGTATAGTTACATATATATCAATTGTGGGTGCTGGTCCTGCCAACAATGTTAAAAACAATATGTGGGTGTTCGTGTCATGATTAAACAGGTAGATTTGACAGAAAAGAAGGAAGCACGCTACATCTTATAAAATGCATAATGAAAGTTTTTTCCACTTTGACTAAACAAAATCAAAGTCTATAAAATATTGCAGTAACCATTTCAGTTACAGGCTTTTCAGGAAAACTGTTATTGACAACTTTGTTGCCATGTACATTGTACAGTGATAGGTAGATTTCATTTTACATAGCAGTCGGAGTTTGTCGTTCAAAGGGATAAATATAACTTTCCTTTTAATAAGGAAGAAGACCAATTTTATACAAGGAAAATAATGTATACTTAGGTAAGCTTAATAGTTATATAGCTCAAACAAATGTCACTAAAATTTGGCATGCAATCATAAAGTGTATGCTTGTAGTCCGTGAGCTAGCGACAGATTTTCATGACCAATTTACTCTCATACGATAACTCGTGAAATACTTCAGAGAGTCGCATTATATAGCATAGTGAACGTCAGCTGCCGCTCCAAGGGTGGGTAAGGGTTCGGCAGCCTTTCAATCATGTAAAAAAAAAATTGTTTTCAGCCATTTCCTCCCGACTGAAAATTTGTTAGATGATAGATAACGTAATTATTTAAAGATAAAAAAAAGTCAGCTGGCCATACCGTGGTGGATTATACGTCAGCTGGGCACGCGAACATGCAAAAAAAAATTTTTTGTTCAGTGATATCCTCTCACTTGAAAATGCGTCAGATGATACTTTACATGTTACTTTGAGTAAATAAAAACGTCAGCTGGCTGTATGTTGGTGGAAAGGTCGTCAGCTGATGCAGTGCAAAGGCTGCCGAACCACCCTTGGAGCGGCAGCTGACGTTCACCATGCTATAAGTCAACTGCAAGTAAAATTGTAACATCTCGTTCGTGTTCCGATGCGTTGACCGGTGTAGCCACTAAGGAACGAGGTAACTTCTTCTAATTAGGTTAGGCCTTAGGTCATATCATCATTTACCATCGGTGGGATAGTGGTCGCTTGCTCATTGAGCTTACGAGCGACACGAGTCGGACTTTGTTTCACTTATAGATAAGCAAGCGTGTTATACCAATTCATCACTTACTATCAGGTGAGATAGCGATCAAACGCTCATTATCGTGTTTAAAAATACTAAAGGTGAATAATTTAAATACTTATTATAAATTGCACATCGTAGAGATTATTGGATTTACCAGGACAGCTGTGGATTATATTGCTACCGTATTATTGTGACATATTCCCACAATATGGTTTTATAATGTGGTTTTTACAACCAACTTCGTAATAAAATAGTGTTACCTATCACAGGTTTACGGTTATTTTATTCTCTCTATAAATTATACGGGAATAACTTTAATGTTTATACAACTAGGTACGGTGTCGCGTTGATGTGTTAAAAAGTAAAATAGATTAAATAAGTTTGTGTTTATGTCCTGCACATTGCCTATGTACGTAATAATTATCCAAAATACCTTTTTTATGTCATTGCCATGTCATTGCAGTCAATCTTTAAAAGAAATTTGTCATTTTTTTTAAAGATTGTTTGATTTTAAAGATTTGTCATTCAAATTTGTCACAAAAAAACGATTGCAGTTTAGTTTTAAGTTCTTATACTTAATTATTTAATTTTTACACGACTGCCAAAGGAAGTCGTGATGTTTTTATGTTTTTTTTCGTTATGTTTTAGTTGTTGTAGTGAAATAAAATTTTGAATTTTATTACAGGAATAGCTTTCCTGATTGATTGGTGATAAAGAGTTGCAAAAACTTTACTGTAACCGAAATTAGTTAAAAACGAACGGACAGAACTGAGCTACAGACGTATTTACTTTAAATTAAAAATTAATATTATTTTGTATTTATCTATTTATTTATAATTTCCACTGGCAACAGTTTTATATAGGGTCAGACAGTGATATAGGAATCAACAAGCCTACTTTAATGTGTCGAGCACTTCAGCGCCGTAAGCAGCACGGATTAAAAGTAAACTAAACATAAAAGCACTGAACCGAAGTTTATTTTCACAAAGCCCGTTCCACCGCAAATAGAAGTTTCAATTAAAGAAATTACTTCTAATGTGAGAATTTTCTATAGCTGGCAGGCTTGTCCTAAACTGTTAGACACAGACCATTTATTTTATTACACTGACAATCTTTTCATAGAAATGTGTAAGTGAAGAATAAGCCGCAAACGAAGAACCTCTTCCTTTTCTTGAAGTCGGTTAAAGACCGACTTGCTACCCAAGTCACCGAGTATGTGTGCGGGATTCACATTACGAAACTAGTGGCATGCAATTTATAGTCATTTTCACAAAAAATGCTTAGACAGCGGTACTATTTGTATATTGGATGAACTCACTCCTTTTTCAAGTTCAATCATTTTCTGAGTGTATAGGTAAACATTAAAAAAAATGCTTTTAACAATATGTAGTTAACTGTAAGTCAACTGTGTCACTAAAAGACGCCCTCATAATTTTAAGCCATAAATAAAAAAAGAAATAGATAAAAAAGCACACCGTTTTATAAGACGCAACCATAACGGGCGACGTAAACGCTCCGTCCTCCTTCCTGATTTTAATGAGATCGCCAATCGTCCGGGGCTTCATTCACCTTTATTTTTTTAATGTCACCGGTACGTACTTTATGGTTTCTTTTTCAGTCTAATACTCGGTGAGAAAATTGAATACTGTTTGGAAATTATGAGGTCGTTCTATGGTAATATAAATTAGTATTGCGTTCCAAAAACATAGGTAGGTAGGTACCTATCTATGTTTTTGGAACGCAATAAAAACATTGATAATTCTCACTAAATGCTCAAGGATCAAGTGAGTTTTTTTTCAGTTGATACAATATGATCCATACTCTTTTTATTAGAAAAACAAAAGACGATTGAAACATAAACAGAATTATTTCTGCTTCCATTTAGAAATAGAAGCAAAAGAGAATTGACTTTTTTAAAGGTATATTTTGCTGTTTTCCTTCATATTTAACTAAATCCATTTGAAATTGAAATCAAAGGGAAATGTATGAAATTAATGAACCCCTTTCATTAATTTCAAATAGTCATCGGCATCGCCAAAACCAAAGAATTCTCACCTATTTCACCAAAGAAATTATATCTATTTTCTTTCTCACTCTTACTATTTCTTTCACACTCTGTCAAAACTGTGAATAACTTGTTTTTCCATGTTTAACGTTTTTATTGAAAAGAATTGTAAACGACTTCCATCACCAACAAGTCCAACAACCCTTCAGTTTAGTGGATTAGCTAATAAATTGATTAATGCGAGCTTTCGACTGTTTTTGACACTTATAACCGTCGTAAAGAATAAAAGCAATTAAACTTTTAATTAAAGAAGAATAATTAACAAAATATTTATTTCGGTCCATCAATCACTTAAATCACTTTGAAGATAAATGCTGTTGAATAGACAATTGCGGTGATTAATCATCGAGTGACGTTGTGCACACATCGCTTATGTTTAGCTAAGGATTTAACTGGTGAGATATTATTATCAAAGTTAATGATGATAATTAATGTGTAGAAAAAAAGACATTTAACGCTGTGTTTGAAATTATTTTGTTTTCTATTAAGTCATTGCCAGGTCTTAAACGAGTAAGTATTGTATTCGGATTTATGGATATTACTAGCTGCGCCTCGTGACGTGAAAGAGTAACAAAGTCACATACAAACATACATACAAACTTTCGCATTCATAATATTACTAATATTGACTGACTTGATTTATCCAGACTCAGTTTGTTTTTTATCTTTGTTCTACTCCGTTACTTAGAAATGATGATTAACGGATGACCAAGTTATGTGACGTTTGTCTATGTCTGTCAACTTTAAAACTTCATGTCACAGTAAAAGACAAACGTTACTTATTTATGCAGCAGAATGCAGCTGTAACCAGCGTTTATAAGTAAGGGGGCTAATGTTTTTATTACAGAAGGAAACAGTCGACTACGTTTGTATGGATTAGGTTAAGGTCCTTTTAATTACGTACTTTCCCTACCTAGTCTTCTTATGAGTAGTGACCATAGATTAAAGCTTATATACGACACGCGTACTGATAAGTCACATTACCGACTTATCAGTGCGCGATTGGTCTTACATTAAGTCAGACGCGATACTTTCCCGCAAGACTTGTGAAAAGAATTATAGGCATAAGTTTCAAGTATATGCAACTTTACTAAAATTCTTCTCAGTCGTATTTTCTTTTATAGGTCTCAAGTTTCTAGGCTTCGCTATCACCGCAGAGTTTTCTACAAAACTTTATATCAAACGAAGTTAATATTGTGAACACTCAACTATGTTTGCAACTAACTCAATATGAACGTCTACTTTCCAGGGTGGGTATTCTGTATCACCGTGGCGTTGGCGATATCGCAATAGGGAAAACTATTCTAAAAAAGGGGTGACTGAAGACGGACCCAGGATAAAACGCAGCTGTCCGTGTTTTAAATCATAACTTTAGTCTGAGTCATCACTATGGCTCAACTTAATACCGTATGACCGTGAATGATCCCAGTCTAAAGGATATACGTAGGGCTATTTGACTCCAAGCTAAGCAACTAGGCTTGCATTATGGTAACTAAACCGTTGTGTAGTTACCATAATGCAAGCTTAGTTGTTGTAGTAGTAGTTGTAGAATACGAATTATGTACCTACATGTTCTTTTGAACTAACAATTAATTAAAATATCAAAGAAAAAATAAATACCTACTTACGTCAAAAGTAGTCAACGATGAATTGTAAAGTTTTGAAACGACTTCATAATTCAAAGAAAATGTCCAAGTAGATTATGTCTAAATACTCGTAATCGACATAACAAACTAAATAAAGTTTTAAATGTCAGCACTATCATAATTACAACAACAGCGAAATGAGTACCGTGTCACACGTAAGACACGGTGCATGTCCATTGAGAGTAAACCCAGAATGAAATAGTGTCATAGCATACATAACTACCGTGAAAGAGATGAATATAAGTTTTGATATCACCGTAGCGAAGTGGTTACACGGGCGCGGAATTAAATTGGCCCAAATTGACTTATATTGAATTAAGGCATTCGGTTTTGTGCGCCCCTGTCTCTGGTGATATAATGTAAGGGTTGTCACAAATTATTTTTCCTTCACAAAGACTTTATGAGTAAGACTTTGTCATTCACAAAGGACACAATATTGTTGAGAATAGACAAGCTGTTAACCTCCAACAATGGTTCGATAACTTTGTTATCATTTGTAACTAAATAGTAACATAGTTCCTCAGTATGTGTTGACACAATGACATCTTGGTGCAGTAAAAGATTAAACTTTTTGTTTCACAAATTGTCTTAATATTTTTTTTTTAAATGCGCCTTCTACAATAAAATAAAACAAAATGCATTAAATAGGATTTAATGATAACTGGAGATGATACCATTACAATCTTACAGAAGAGTATCAGCATAAAAAATTTAAAGATTGCCTGTTTAAAATCGATACGGACTTAATATTATACTACCCATGAAAATAAAAAAAACTTAAACACAAAGAGATTGGTCATTTGTGTTTTAAAATCTACTAAGTACTCCGGCGCCTAATTTGGTAAAAAAAATATGAATTTTAAGATAATTTTTCAGCTTTGGTTATATTATGGGATGTCCGACGGGCACTGACCGTAGAGTGTCGGAAAATAACCATATTTTGGTGCACTTTCGCAGGTTCAGGTACTGGTTTTGTAAGATAATTAAATTAACGATAAAAAAGACGCATTTCTTTGGAGCGAAAAATGTCAAAGGGCCCCACGCTATCTTTATTTTTCTTAGACAGTGTTGCCACCTGTACAATGCTGCCGCCTGCCACACGTAACATAAAAATCTCGAATTAATATCGATTATTATTATATCGATTCATCACACATATGTTACAATTTTCTGACACAAGCCTTTTGGAAATATATTCCAATGACAGGATTCGAACATGTGCCCCCTTGCAAGAGCGCTCGCCTGGTTTATATATCTCCTTATAATATCTTATCTTGCAAACAAATATTTCTTAGTTTAAAATATGCCTTGAGCAATAAAAAACAAAGAAATAACAAGCCTTTCAGTCATAGCAAATGTATCTCTTATTTCGGCGACATCCCTAGTTATGTGTTGATCGCTTCAGTTGTCAATTTGTTAATTGGATATTCCATTCAATAATTATTTTAGTTTAGGTGTATACCTACTTGTTTATTTTATTAATAGTACACTTGTACCTACATGCATTGTCGACGTGTGTTCGTAGAAATTGTCTCTGTCAATGACACAAAGGAGCACACCCGTAGAAGTTGTCATTACATGCCACTTAGCAAGTCTCCTTGCGACTAGGATGCTCGCGCTGCATAGAAAAACTATTTCAAGAGAGGCTAATTATTTAGACGTTCCTACTTTTTTCTATTTTACGACTCCACGTTTTTTACCCGACTGCGCGACGCAAAGAAGGGTAATGTGTTTCTCGGTGTATGTATGTATGGGTGTGTCTATATGTCATTCTAGAGTTCAAACGTGGACCGATTTTGACGATTCTTACGTCAATCAATTCGTCTTAATCTTGCGAGTGTCTCTAAAGACATAAGTAATATAAATTAACTTTGGTCACAACCAGGCGCCGCACCGTATTGTCAAAATTGAAAAATCCAAAATCGTCAAAGTATGTCAAGGTATCTTTGAATAGGTATTTAAAAATTAATGTTAGGTTGCTTTTACAATTTTTTATTTTAGATAAGTTTTTTAGAGCTACTGCTGTGACTTGTCGCCAGTCACCGTCCGAAGTCGTATTACCAAGCGCTAGAAGCCGGTGAAGCCACCAAAGAAAAAAACGACTATTTTCTCAGATGGTGAATGAAGATGTACTACCTAGTCTATCATCTATATCTATAGTTGTTATCTTTGATAACAGTCTTTAGGTCAAGCCTTAGGGCGACTTGAAAACTCTAACACTAAGCAAACCACACCAGTACACAAAAATAAGTAGCAGAATAAAAATGTCAGACAAACTTTTTTTTTAATATTTATCTTGATATCTTCTCTAGATTTGCAATTTTAATCTGCCTGACACAGATAGAATTTTCATTATTATTTCTGTTCATCTGAAATCGAACAAGCCCAGAAGATCAATTGAACAGTGTTCTATGTCGAATTATTTTTCACAAAGACGGGTTGGCTTGCACCCAACTTTGCTTTTACTATTAAACGCGTTTTATAGTTTCCTTTAAATATAAAATCGTTTGACGTACCATTTTCGTACGGACACATGTAGCTGTTCTGTTACTGGCATTATAAACCAAAAATATCGAACCCTTGGGAAAATTGGGATCAAAAGTAGCGAAATAATTTTTGAATTCGGTCCAATCAGATCCAGTTACAAACACATAAATAAACGTTTCCTCTTTATAATTTAGTATAGATAGAAATTCTTTATATTAAAACCGTTTCGTGTGTAACTACACCTACAGTACATTAATTAATGTTGCCGACTGTACCGTTGTTAAGAGTACTGTTACAGAAAATCCAATGATATTTTTTGCCGTAAAAATAATTTATCTCTATGAATATAGGTTTATTATTAAATGTTTGCCGGTTTTCTTCAATGAAATAATTTCATTTCATTCGTGTTTTGTCATTGAAGACTGCCTCTAGAATTTTTATGTTTAATAAAGAACTAGTCATATAACTCGCTCGTGCATTATAACATCAAAGCATGAAATTACTATTTTACTGCCATATTTTTTGCAAGGAAATCGACATCCTGAAGTTTTTCACAGTTCGAAGGACTGAGGCATTCGCCAATGCGAAGTAGACACTGTGGCATAGGTATATACTAATACGCTAGAGTGCCACAGTAATGTATACATTTCTATAAATACATAATATTAAAGATCTTTAGTGTTTTATACGACCGGCTGATTAGAATTTTATACGTCATTTTTTGGATGTTTTTTAAGTGCGAGTAAGCGCATTGATTGTATTTACGTTTATTTGCTTATGCGCTTATGTGGCGCTTTTGCCACACACACAATTTGTACGTGCGTTGACGCGGCATATTGACACATTCTAGTTCGAGCTTTGGCCCACCAATAATGTAGAGTATAATGTTCCTATCTATAATGTAGAGTAAGATTTCTTTAATAACGCATTGGCTACATTTTTACTTCGGGTCATAGCTAGTTTTTAATATTTTACAGAATATTATGACAGCTTTAAAAATAAACACGCGTTAATTACTTAAGATGCTGGCGGAGTTTGAATTTTCATACAAACGTAAAACCAAAATAAGTTTTCAGGGTCGTTTGCAAAATTATAGGCTTATACTTTTATAGAGTCTATTATAATTATTTTTTGTGATATACCAGAAAAAACATAAACCAGATTTTAGTTAATTACTTTTAAACGCCACGGTTGTAGAAAGAGTCGAATTCCGCCGGCTTCTTAAATCTGTATAGTAATAGATTAATGCATGTTCCCACATACATTTGTCACATAAAAATTAGCTGGTATTAAATAAATAATATTAAGAATTTGCTGACATTAATAAATTAGTTACAATGTGTTCGTAATATTAGTAAAAGAATTCATTTTTTTTGTAGATTTTAAAAATTATCTATTTGTGATTTATGGTTGTAAACTAAAACGTTTATTTATTGTAAAATATGGGTCACTAGTACCGCGCCCTGCGGTTTCACTTATAGGGACAAAACTAACTTATTTCAGGTCTCAAAATACGAATGGATAGATAACAAACAATGTCTCGTCCCGATCCTGTGGAAATATCGGGATCAAAAGTCCTTCTCTAAGGTTCCATCTAATCTAATTCTATAGTAAAATTTATCATCAAAATTGGTTCAACGGTTTAGGCGGTGCAGACAGAGTTGCTTTCGCATTTATAGTTTTAGGTATTAATAAATTGTAATATTTTTATTTATTTATTTTTTCACACCTTTGTACTTATTGTGGTCACCATTTCTCACCCTGAAGGTACCTACATAAAATAAGTACCTATAAAAACTTCCCGTCTCACTATACTGTAAAACATGTTTTATGTCTATTGACCTACAATTCTTAAATATAAAAGATTTTCTGACCTCGCAAGGTAGCGCATGGAGAGCTTTTCCAGCCAACGCGTATCCTTTCATTTCATTGGAATCCGCGACCATGCTTCGTTCGAATACGCAAGTTAACTTGATGGTAAACACTTTTTATTAAACTTATTTCCTTTGATAAGATAGCTAATACAAAATGTTCTAAACCAAATACCCACATAAATCATATTTTACAAAATCTTGAAATTTATATTTTACTATGTGCTGTGGTTTTACCTGTATAAGTCCTGATCCCGTGGTTATTTTGCAAAACTCTTTCTAATCGAATGCCTTCCTCATATAAAGAATGCACTCTTCAGTTTCAGCTCTCTACTGACAGCTGCTTAGGCTGTACGTTGATACAGTGAGTCAACGCACAGCCATCAGTCAGTCAAGACAAAATATTTTATAGATTATGGTTTTAAACGTGCATTTGCATTTTGCATTTTAAATGCTGCTAAGTTAATGAAAATACTTTTTCAAAAAGTCTTGTCAATTTGTGCTGTTCAATATAAGTTTAAGATTTAAAATTATAATGAAAATATAACTCATTGAAAATAATTTTATTTATATTTACGATGGCATAGAAACCTGTTTGGTTTCTTTTTATTAACATTACTCGTATAATGTGTGGATATTTTGCTTGAAAAATGAATTTATTATTATAGGTTTTTATTTATGTTGGTTTTAGATAATTTTTTTTAATTTTTTCACTATAATAACATCTAACTCCAGTTTTATTCTGTAGCCGAGCGTAAGCAAATGTGTTAGTTTTTTTTTAATGTTAATCATAATATAGTTATATCCCGTAATCCAAAAAAGGGCAATTTCATTGACTAATCAATAGAAACATAGAGCTGTCGCTTAAAGGTAACTTTCTAACTAGATTACTTTTGATATCGTCTCGACAATATCTTTTTACCCCCGATAAAACCGGTGCAAGTAACTAAACTAAACCAAACAAAGCATAGCATTCCGACGGCTTTACGTCCCACCACTTCCTAATGGTGTCTCTCCAGCCCAGAAGCCTCGACCGACATATTGAATCTTCATCTAATACGTCCCTCGAACGTCGTAAAAAACTAAATTTACGAATAAAAGCTAGTAAGTAGTAGATGTTGGTACTTACTCACCTTTTTTATATTCTATCTGTTGCTTGTATTTTGTATTTATACACTGGCTTTTTTTTGCAGTTTTTGGCAAACTTTAGTAATTGACATAACATGCTCGTCGCTGTAGCTTTTGATATGACAATAAAATAATGTGCTGTTAATAATGCTGCTTTTGAAATGTCAAAAGACAATTTATCAATATACATTATCGAATCAAAATTGCTACACTTCGGTATAATATAATATGTCATTAGGAATTACACCTAGGTGCAGATATTCTTAGATGTAATCCAAGACTACAAAGGCCGCCCTCTCCCGAGATTGGGGCAATACTCACGTAAAAAATGAATAAAGCCGTAAGCGATTAAACCTACACAATATTTTGTACTTTAGAACTCATCAATGTTCCAATCATGTGGTTAAGTACCAAATGCCGCTTACCTGGTAAAGGCGCTAAGGTAATAAATGAATATGGTGAAAACAAAACACTGAACAAATTACCGAGACAGAAACAATTTATCGACTGAAACCTGAAGACTGAAGTAGCATCCATCTGAACTTCATTTATATCGGAAACATCGTACTACCATTCTAACCGAATAAAATGCAGTAAACATACCCCATAAACTTGTACAAATGCACTCTGAAACATACAAAGTATAGAATTATTGCTTTCTGCGAGCGAGCGAAATCGAATTGTGTATAATTTACTAGGAAGTACCTAAACAGTGTATAACTTTGTTGTAGTATTGCCAAAATGGTATAGAATTCCTACTAATAAAATTTACTACGAGTAGGTACCTCTTACATAACGTTAAATGTACCTATATTACAGTTATACAGCGAGGGTTGTCACCTTGTATTTACTCGTTAATCGACACCTCACGGTGTAATAGTAATCAACTGAGCGTGATATTGTGTCGAATAATAGATTTATGGCACGGTTACATGTAACGAAGCGGAATCTTATTCACGAGAAACGAACGAAAGGCTTATAAAGTTTATCAATATTGTGTAAAAAGGGCCGTCTAGCCCAGATAGGCGTAGAATAGGTCTAGGCGAAGGGATCTGGAGTAGACTAGCAAAGCAGCAGTTCTCTCCCCTCACGATTTCAGGTAAACTGCTTGCTTCTACGGAAAGTTGGTGTCAGGTCGCCGGTCGTAGATATATTGCCATGTCTATTTGCAGTAGGTATGATCAATGAAGCCGTTCGCTCAATCCCCAAATTAGGTAAAGTCGGTGCAAAAGTTCACTAGATTTATAGAAAGTTTCATAACGTTTAAAAAGTTCTGGTCTGTCCTGTAGAAACTACTTTGCCCTACCTAACGTCCAAAATTAAAACGAAAACATATTTATAGTAATATCAGAAATGATACCCAGCATACATTCCTGAAGAATTTTGTCACACATTTGTTCAAATTATCATATAGAGTGACAGTTCGGTATCACTTCAAGTGCCGTCCAATTTGCAAATATCTCAATTTCAAACACAAGCTCATTGAATATTTATTTTCGTCGTCAGAGTTGTCGCAGGCTTTACATTTCACTCGGCTAATGAGGACACTGCATGTTCGGTATGTTTACATTTTTACTCAAGTTTTACGAGTATATACTGCGTGGCAGCCCTTTGGTAGAGCCGTTGAGTTTTTTGTGTTATTTTCATTTTTCACAAACTTAACTGAGCAGTTTGGTGAAAAGCATTTTTTTGTATATGGTGTTTTGGCTTCTAATTATGTTATTATAACTAGACACTATATTGTTATATCTTGAACTAGCTTCTTCCCACGGCTTCGCTCGCGTGTCTTACAGGACACAGGATTAGGTTTATCCCGCCCCCTACTGTATGTGTACCAATCTTCATGTCAAAGAATAAATACTAAATTGTACCCTACCTACCTTAAATAATTAAGGTAAGGAAAAAGGAAATTAAAATTTCGAAAACACCTTTCATGTCTCTAGGAAAAGCGGCAAGTAGGTAGATACCAAAATAAGTCACTTGAAATCACTATCGACAAAAATATTTAATATTTATTTTTATCAAATTTATGTCATTAAAAAAATCTTTTCAATAATTATTTGTAATTATGATAAAATGGCGTTCAGACGTTTTGGTGTTTAAATGCGTAAGTCTGAAAGTGTTTGTTATATAAATAAATAAATAAATTAACAATTATGTTCAGCGAACTATACGTTATAAAGTTATACTGAATTTGTCGAATATAAATTTAAAATACCTTGTGTAGAGTAGTGCGAAATAAATAAGGATCCTAGTTTATTACAATTGAAAATAAAAAGCGACGATTTGCGCAAGATGGCTGGCACAAACTGGATGCGAGTAGCCGAAAATAGATCTTGGTGACGTGCAATTGGAGAGGCCTATGTCCAGCAGTGGACTGCAACAGGCTGATGATGATGAAAAAAATAATAATTGTATAGTCATCGAATCTCTTCAGCCTTTTCGTGTCAGTGTTTAGCAGATTGTATGTCGTAACTGTCCAAAACCAAGCCACAGCCATGCGGTAGCGTCATCAGCTTCGTTAAGATAAATCATTCCATGAAACTACTTTTTATTCTCACTAGTTCCACGGCCAAATGCAACAGAGCTAGTGAGAATGAATATTCTCAGTAATTCCACGATATTTAAACAAACAAATAAATACAGACATTAAAACAACAAAGTA